>NW_004624879.1:3735121-3930435 GCF_000247695.1 Heterocephalus glaber | reverse complement strand
ATTTTAAAGAAATTTTTCTTTTTCTGGTCAGTAATTGCAAACTTATCTTCTATATCTCCAATTCTGTCCTCACAATGGGTCATTCTGCTGCATAAACTTTCAATGGATTTTTTAATCTCCTGGAAATGTGTTTGCCTCTTTTTTATGGATTCCATTTGTTTCCTATGTTGGGATTTCATCATCTTCCTCAGTTCCTCTATTTTTTTTTTATCTGTGTTGACTCTGGCTTTATTAATCATGTCTTGCACTATGCACAAGTCTCTGCTGTTATCTGAGAAATTATTTCTGATTTCATTTTTCCAGATCCTCTTTTGTTGCTAGTTCAGGGAGTTAGGGGGTTGAGTATCTGATCGTTCCATCTTGTTTCCCTTTGGGGTTGCTTTAGATGATCTGAGAGTCTCGTTTTGTGTGTCTTCTCATTTTAATGGGATTGGGGGGGATGTGTGCTGCTGCCCCTGTGTGACTCACCTCCTAGGTGCTGTGGGCAGTGGTTCAGCGACCTGGAAGGTTCACCTCCTCTGCACCGGGGGCAGCTCTGCTCCTCATCGCTGGGCAGTGTCATTCTTCTTTACAACTGAATAATACTCCCTTGTGCATATATGCTACATTTTCTTTATTCATCAGTTGGTGGCCATCTAGCCTAATTTCGTATGTTGGCTATTATGAATTATGCCACAATAAACATAGATATGCAAGTATCTCTGGTATTTTCACCCTAATTCCTTTGGGTATGTGCCAAGGAGTAGTGTAGCTGGATCAAATGGCCACTGTATTTTTAGTTTTTTGAGTAATTACCATACTGATTATCATAGTGGCTGTACTAATTTGTGTGCCCAGCAACAATGAAAATGAGTTCCTTTTTCCCTGCATCTTTAACAGCATTTTTTAAAATATATATTCTTGATGATAGTCATTCTGACTGGGGTAAGATGAAATCTCAAAGTAGTTTTGATTTGCATTTCCCTGATGGCTAAAGATATGTAACAGTTTTTCATATACTATAATTATGGGATATTAGTACTTCTTCTTTTGATAAGTATCTGTTCAGTTCATTTGCCCATTTAGTTATTGGATTATTTGTTCTTTTTTAAACTTTTTTGAGTTCTTCATATATTCTGGATATTAATTCTGTGTGAAGAGTGACTCACAATTTTTTTCTCCCATTTTGTGGACTGCCTCTTCACTCTGTTCTTTGTTTCCTTTGCCAACCAGAAGCTTTTTAATTTAATGTGATCACATTTGTTGACTTGTTATTATTTCTTGAGCTATTGGACCCCTATTCAGGAAAACTTTTTTCTTATCATTTTCTTTTTCCTTCTAGGATGAATTTAGTGCTACCTTAGGCAAGACACTTTTAGAAGCAAATAATTTCTTTGCCATAAAAGAATCAAACTGTGAATTTAGATATATTTCTCATGTAAATTTAGAAGGAAATCAAGTGCTTAAATAATAGGATTGGTAAATGATCACTGCTTGGACTCTCTGGGAAGGAGAGTAACATGCTTATAATTTATTTGAGATCACACCTGGGACCAAACCATGTGATGGGGAAGGAAGAGGCATGATTGGGCAACAGGAGAATCTGGACTGGGGTATAGTCTCAACCAAAGCCACAGCTTGTCTCACAGGAAGCTGTAAATGACTCTTCAGGATTATCCTGAGAGACAAGGGTGTGGAACTTCATACTCTTCCTTCAACTAACTGGATAAAGGCCATGCTGAAGGAGATTGGATGGCTTTGAACCAGACACCTCTCTTTAGTCAGTGCAATTCCAAAAGAAGGCCAAGAGCTGAGAGTGGACTGAGTACTAACCCAGGATGCTGGAGAATAAGGGAGGCTCTCACAGCACACTACAGCACCCATTTTGCCACTCTTCCCGCTTTTATGGCTGTCTTGTAAAAGCTGATGCCCCCTCCTGCCCTGCTTGTTGTGTGCCTCTCATTTCTTTGAGCATAGAACCACCATCCATCTTAATCATCTACCTCTGCATTTTTATTCCTGATGCTTCTCATGGTTTTTGTCCTGCCAAATGCAATATTTACTTCTTCTGCTATACAATCTCTAGAGAATTCTCCTCCAGGGAACCTTCTGTGACATCTTGAGCTCCCACCAATCCTCTGCAGCACTCACTGTCTAGTTGGTAATTTGTAGCACTTCATGGAATGCCTCAATATATATCTTCTATTTTATTTTATTTTGAATTTTTCTTTTTCTAATTAGATTATAAATGGATAATTTCAGATTGATAGCCTTAAGGAAATACACTTTGAGCTTTACTTTCTAGGATTTTGTGATATACAGGCTAGAAGCTCAAAAATATCTGTTAAATGAGTGGATTTCTGGCTAGCTCCTTAGTTAAGAAAGTAATTGAGTGTGAGCACAGATGAGAAACTATTTGTGTTTTAGGTTTTTTACTATGTCTGTCTCATCAGACACCACTATTGATTCATCCAGTAAATAGACTTATTGAGTCTACTATATTCCAGACATTGTTTTAAACAAAGAGGATGTGGTGGCAAACAAGACAAGGGAGCTTAAATCATGGAGCTTAAATTCTAATGAGAAAGATGGACCATGCAGCTGAAACAGAGATGAAGAAAATAATTACACCAAGGGTTAGGTGCTGTGAGGGCAATAAACATCAGTGAGATAGAATAAGCCACTTGAGATCTGGGATGAGGAGATAGTATCTTCAGAAGAAAATGATTCTGCCATGACCATAGAGACAAGCATTTCAAGCAGAAAGAACAGAAATTCAGGAAGCAGAAAGGATTCCATGTATTTGAGAAACAGAGGATGTCAGAGGGTTTTGGTAGCAGTTAGCTCAGGGGAGCATGTATAGGATGAGGTTGGAGATGGTGTTGGCCTGGAAAAATGGTTTGAATTCTATCATAAGGACAGTGGGAAACCACTGAACATTGAGGGATGTTATTGTTGGTTTGTTTAAAGTAGGGGCTAGAGGTAGACTTACCATTAAACTAAGGAAACTCAAGCTTCACAACCTCCCGCCTGCATGAATCTTTTTGAGGACTTGAGAGGAAGGAACCTTAGCCATATATGTGTTCATGCTCATAGCTTTATAAACTTTGCAATTGCTTAGGGCCACTTTCTTTTCCTATGCTGACTTCTATTCCATCTCACTCCCTTTTGTAGGGTGTCATTGGAGTGGTCATGGTCATTTTCCGGATCCAGCCCTAAACAAGTTGATTGGAAACTTGTTTCCCAACTTACAGCTTGGACTTAGTAAAATATAATCATATGATTTATAGCCATTTCTGTATATTATTAATGTTGTTAGGCATCTCACTGTAAGATAAGATTGGCTCTCCAGGTATCACATTATTAAGATGCAGAGCCAGAGGACTGCATTGCAATGAGAGTGTATCTTATACCACCTGCCCAAAAGTAAGCAAGTCGTAGAAGAGAAGATATAAGGTGTATGTGGTGGAAGCTAATCCATGGGAAATTCTTCTAGGCATTGGATGCATATAATTCTAAGTAGAGGATTTGGTCTTTATTAATACTTACCTATCAGGATAATAAAGCATAAAGAATTAGAATGCCTAATATTTATTTTTACAATTTCAGATGGGAATTGTTCAAAATTGAATCTAGAATCCCTGTATTTGTATGATAAGGAGTACATGTATGTTTGCCTGTGAGGTTACATGTTAAGTTACCAATAAAAACCATACACGTTAAAAAATGAATTTCAACCAGTTGCCCTTGAAGATCAAATTAACTTTGTTCTCTGTATAGAAAATGACACTATAAAAGTGTTATCATATGAAGATGTAAGCAAGAGGTATGCAGAAAATATTTAAACAAAACACATTACTGACGTGTCAAAAGGGTAATTCATGAAAATGGTATGTTGTTTTTCTATATATTTATATTTTCTATATAATTAAATACTTTCATAGTCAATCTTGCATTAGTGTTTGGAGTTCTCATATTTGTATGTAAATGCATGGGTTTCTGTCTCTGCACTGAGGAGCTTACTAGGGGCTCTGAGGAGTCGGGAGTCCTCTGCAACCAGTGCACTTGGCTGCTGTGTGGCTTGGAAACTTTTTAGGGTAAGCTTTCATTTGAAGGAAGGTTTCTCTAGCAAAAGAAAAGTAAAGTTAAGACTGTCTGCCTTTATATAATTTTAGTTTGCACACAATAACTTACATAAATCTTTTTTTTTCCTGTATATATAAACCAAAGACTTGGAAAGATCCACAGTAAAATTATGAGGCAAAGAAAAACAACAGCAAGATTCAACTTCTCAGCCTCTCTGGACACAATCAGATTTCAGGCAAACATATTCCATGTGTGACCTTTATCCAGAAATTCATTCTCTGTGACTATTTTCCCCAGACTCTGAAATTACATATTTTCAGGGGCTGCTTCTATGGGAATTGCTGGATCCTTGTTAGGAAAAATTCAATGACTTTCAATATATTTTATTTTAGGAAAACAATATGGAAGCTTGATAAAGACAAAATTGGGTAAGACTGGAGAGAGATGGCACAATGTAACCTTTCTGGTCCTAGTAAAGAATAAGGCTCTGTCTTCAATTTAGAATAGTAGTTCGATTTGTAGTTCATTGCTTTATAGTATTTCATAAATCATATACTTGTGATAGGAAAGAAAACCTGTTTATTTTAAATAACCTAATCAAGGATTTTTACTATAGCAGCACCTTAAATCTAGATATATATTTTATTCTGAATTTCTAATGAAACTTTGGCCTGAAGGATGCCCCAAATAAAGCTCATTGCAACATGATTGTAGAGTTAGGACAAGCCAGAGCTTGAAGCTCTGATCTTCAAAGAGTTGTTTAATTTTTATGAGTCTTGATTTCTCATCTACATTATCAGGATAATAGAGTCTTTGTAACATTAAAGATTATGTAAAAGATAAGTGAGCCAAAGGACTTTCTTTCTGTTTATACACTGTTTCATGAAAACAGCTCTGTGGGATTTCACTAGTTTTGAGATGTCCAACATGGTTTTATTAAAATTTAGGCCAACTATCCAGTCTCCAGTTGATGAGCATTTGGGCTGTTTCCAAGTTTTAGCTATTACAAACTGCGCTGCTATGAACATGGGTGCACATATATCACTGTGGTATGATTCTTTTAATTCTTTGGGGAAGATCCCCAGCAGTGGAATAGCTGGGTCAAATGGGACTTCCAGTCCTAGATCTTTGAGGTATCTCCATACTGATTTCCACAGTGGTTGCACCAGTCTACACTCCCACCAGCGGTGGAGCAGGGTTCCTCTTTCCCCACAGCCCCGCCAGCATTGGTTATTGGTTGATTTCATGATAGCAGCCATTCTTTCTGGAGTGAAGTGGAATCTCAGTGTTGTTTTCATTTGCATCTCTTGAACGACCAGTGATGTTGAACATTTTTTCATGTATTTATTTGCTATTTCTACTTCTTTGTCTGAGAAATGTCTGTTCATTTCAGATGCCCATTTTTGGATTGGGTCTTTAAATTTGGGAGGTCTGATCTTTTTAAGCTCTTTATAGATTCGAGATAGTAGACTTTTGTCTGAGGAAGAGCAGGTGAAGATTTTTTCCCACATTGTGGGTTGTCTCTTCACACTGCTGGTGGTTTCTCTTGCTGTGCAGAAGCTTTTTAATAAGAAGAGATCCCATTTGTTGATGGTTTGTGCTAGTTCACGGGCAACTGAGGTTTTGTTCATAAAATCTTTTCCTACACCGATGTTGAATGGAGTACTACTCAGCCATAAAAAATGAGAAATTAGAGACATTTATAGCTAAGTGGATGCATATTGAGGCAATACTCTTAAGTGAAATAAATAGGACACACATGTGTAAATACCGAATAGTTTCTCTGGTGTGAGAAACTGAAAGTGTAAATAAGGACTAAATGTATAATAGGTCATGTGAAATAGGAAGAAAAGGGGCAAAGGGGAAGGAAGTGGGAGGGCTAGGGGAAAGGACAGAAGGGAATGGGATTAATATGAGAAAATGGAAAAATAGGAACAAAATCTTTGTAAATAGGGAGGACTGGAGGGGTTGAAGGGAGGGCTGGGCAAGGGTGAAAAATAAGAACCGAGAGAGACTATGGAAAGGTGCAAATTTCCAATGATGAATGTCATTATATTGTATACCTAAAATGTACCGATGATTAGAATGAATAATCGATAATGTAAAATAGGAAGAAAAGGTCCAAAGGGGTAGGGGTAGTGGGAGGGGCAGGGGAAAGGAAAGAAGGGAAGGGAAAAATGATGAGAAATGGAAAAAATGGAAATAAAGTCTTTGTAAACAGGGAAGGGTGGAGGGGGTGAAGGGAGGGCTAGGAATGGGGAAAAAATAAGAACCAAGATGCATCATGTAAAGGTACCATTCCCAATGAGAAATGTAATTGTGTTGTGTACCTACAATGTACCAATAAAAGAATTTAATACAAAAAAAAATTTAGGCCAACTAGCTCATAGGAAACTTACATCGTGTTGGGGGGCCACAACTAAAACCACACATTAAATGAGGGGGCAGCGTTTTTCAAAGTAGTTGAAAAAGGGGCTAAGGATGTAGGTCAGTGGTGTAGCACTTGCCTAGAGTACACAAGGCCCCTTGTTTCATCCCCAGCACATGAAAGAAAGAAAGAAAAAGAAAGAGAGAGAGAGAGAGAAGAAGGAAGAAGAAAAATAGCTGAAACAGAGGAAGAAAGTGAAATCATATGTGTGGTCATACAATCAGAATGCACCAGACAAAGGCTTTGAGCAGAGCCAAGGATCTAATCACCCAAGGCAGCAGACGGTGAAAGGCAGTGTTGATCTAGAATCAAGCTACTTCTTAAAGCAGAATGTTTGTTGTACCTCAAGTAGGAATCTCTGTAGCAATTGGAATTAATTATCAATTATCAGTAATCCTTTCAACACAAGATGGGCTTGTTAGACAATATATAAAATACATAGCATGGAGCCCAACACCTGGGTAGGTATCTGGTGAACATTCTCAATCCTGCCCATCTCTATTGCTGCCATCTCACTCCCTTACCAGGAGTAGAGGGAGTCATTACTATGTTTCATTCTGCATAAATCATACTGATTCACAGTGACTCAATCATTCCTATGGAGATGGGCCAAGCCAATAGACTGATTATTTAGTGTCTTAGAGAAACTAGGATATTTTAAGGGGAAGAAAAAAATCATTTAGGGAATCAATATCTTCCTGTTATAAATAAAAGAATGCTGAATTGTATTTTGATTTTCCTGGCTGCCCCAAAATTCTTGCAATCCAATTTTGATTACTAATACTTTTCTTTTGGCAGGTAATTATAGGATAATTGACATTTTACAACTAAACATTTATATGTTCAAGAGATAAAGTAGATTTTTTTTATCCTTTTAAGTTGCACTTTGGATTTTAATGTGGTACCACAAAAAGTCTACTGATGGAAATTACAATTCATAAAACCAGGTGTAAAAAACTGTAAGTATAGTTGTCTTAGATTTTTCACCTAAAATAACAACTTGCTGTCTAGACTTGTCACCTTGAACTTTCTATTAACAGAATTTTTTGTTTTGCTTTTGGAGTTTTTATTTTGTAAGGAGTGACTGATGAGATAGCAGGGTTTATTTTTCCTGTCTTCTAGTTAAAAAAAGTTGTTCATCCAAATATGTAGCCAGTTTTTAAAATACAGAAGTGTTAAAGTATTTTTCCCCTTGGAAATCTTGATGATGGAGCTTAAAGATATACATAGTAGAGTGCTACCTCTTCATAGAGAAAGATAAATGAGTCATTTGTAGGAAAATGGTTGGGCCTTGAGATCATAATGTTAAGTGAAATAAATCAGATAGATACACAAGCTTAAATATTGCATGATTTCTCTTATATGAGAAACCTAAAGTATAAATAATTTAAGGAGCAAAATAAAATGGCGATAATAGCTGAGAGCTAGATCTTTTTCAAATTGGAAAGGGACCAAGAGATGAAGGAAGATGGGAGGGAGGGAAGGGGAAGAGGAAGTAAAAGGAATTAAGATGTGATATGCACATGTACCAGCTCCACACAAGGAATGTAAACACTATTTTTTACAAACATGTACTAATAAAGAAAAGACATAAGCATCTTTATTTGTATATATATTACCTGATAAATGTTTGTGTTTTCTACTCTTATAAGGGATATCATAACCACTCAAGAGGCCTGAAGCTTTAAATTAACCACAGAGAAAACTTACTCTATTACGTTCCTGGCTTAGTCCATAAAGCGGGTAATTTCTGCCAATCCCAGCACAACAAGGAATGTTCCTACATGCTATGGTTTGGTTATGGTGTGTCCTCTCCAAAACTCACATTGAAATTTAATTTTCCAGTATAACAGTACTGAGAGAAATAGACCTTTAAAGGGCTCTTATAATGTGAGACTGCCCCTCATGTTTTGTGTCTTGTGCACATTTGCCCTTCCTTTGCCATGAGCTGAAACATCATGAAGCTTTCACCAGAAGCCAAGTGAGTCAGTACCAGTTCCATGGTCTTGGACTTCCAACCTCGGGACTGTGAGCCAAAATAAATGTTTAGTCATTATAAATCACCCAGCCTCAAGTATTCTGTTGCAGCAACACAAAATGGACTAAAACACCATCCCAGAAGCCAGTGGCTCCTTCCTTAAGAAATACTCTGAGTTTCAAAGGAAAATCTGTGACTCCTTTTGTCTATAGCACTTAGGAAGAGGATGGTTAGAAATGGACCATCATCTCCTTTTCTCTGTTGAACCTGTTTTGTCCTTAGTCTGCCTGGCCAGCATCTATGCAGAGAACAGAACTCACCTTTCTGTCTCTTTTTTGAGTCTCAGGTCCAGGACATTTTGTCCACTCAAGAGCTTATCAGAAACCTGTCTTATAGGCTAATGGGTACTTTCTTGTCTGTTAAGGAAACTATTTTTTTCCCCACATTTAGTTATTGATGCTCAGTCTCTTCATTATCAGGCAGAATCGTTATTGTTATTGCTAATTTTAAAGAATAATAAAAATACATCCAAATCACCATTTAAATTATTTTTCTCATTGTGAAAAAGCTAAAGCCCAAAGCGAGAACAACTCATTTCCCATTTGAGAACCAGAGCTTATCTTCTTTGAAAACTATCCACGTGAATGCAAAAACTTTTTTGTTTGGCTAATTATCAGTCTGTCTAATACGAAAAGGAGAAAGACTATATACAATCCTTTTAAATGCTTCTTTTATTTCATTGGTTGTACATTGGGTGAGTGAACTGAATATTACAACCAAAACATAGAATTGATACAAATTAGACTCCTGTTTACAGTGTAAGATAATGAATGAGGGAATTCTTTAAATGTTACAGAAAGATTTAGTAGAAATGTTACCAGTGGTATATGGCTGAAAGAATATTTCTGTGAAGTGCTGTTTTATGTCCTGAAAACCAAGAGTGAAATGTAGTTCCCATACAAGTGGAGAGTTAGTCTCTTAACTACAGTATTTGTTGAATCGATATCTTCATGTCTTGGATATTGGTGATTTTGTTTTTGTAATTAAACAAAGCATTTAAGATTTATTCATCATAGTCAGACTTCTGAATATAAACAAACTTTTGGCAAATAATATTTATACAGAAAAATAGTTTTAGATCCTCTCAAATCCCAGAATTATTCTATAAAATTACATTATAAATAAATAAAAAGCAAAATCTGTTGTACATATATTTGTACATCTATGCATTTGCCTTGCCTCCTCCTTATTGTAAATGGCATATTTATGATTCTTTGCATATTATAATCACAATTCTGGAAAATGGATATCATAGTAAAAAATACAGTCTTCTATATTTGCTTGGGGATACAGGTGATGTTTTTGATGCTCCATTATTAAAGGGCTGAAAATAGTTGTGTGCTAATAATTTTTAAAATCAGTATCATGAAAGAAAAAAAGAGACAGTGTTATAACAATTAATCTACAAAAATATATCAGTGATTCCCATAATTTACCTTTTGGTAATGTATACTATGTTTTCAATGAGTTTAAATGAATCAACAAAGAAAAAAAAGAAAAAAGAAAACAAGTTTGAATGTTTTAGGCAAGTTGTAGCATAACTACATTGTTATAGTTGAGAAAATTACAAATATCAATAATACATAAAGATGAAACTACCAAAGTAATACAAGTTAGATACAAACCTTTCCACAAATTAAAACAAATACAATGATACAAGCACTATGTCAGGTTACACTTAGAATGTGATTCTCTTTTGATAGGGTTATCAGATCTACAATATAAGATAAATAGATAGTAATTAGACTTTGACCAACATGAATTAAAATGCAGATTTCTTTCTTGTCAAACAAAAAAATGATATGGTTGGTGCATCTAGTTTCATAACAGGCGATGATGCCAAAATTTAAAATATTTTATATTCAATCTCAAAAGTCAAAATACTTCAATCACTAAAATGTTCACAAAGAAAATGGATGTTTTAAACATTTACACATAATATCCATTTATAACAGCTGTTTTGTTTCTTAAACAATAATTTAAAAACTATGTAGGTACTGTATAGGCTATGTGCAACATATAAAATGTGAAATATGAAATATTTGGTACGATAGTGCTTAAAATAAACTTTAAAACAAACTTTCTGAACAAATTTAATTGTATCGCTATTACCTTGAAGATCAACCAAGTATTTAAAAAAGTAAACAACATTAAAATATGTTTCATCCATATATAGTATATATATGTATGTGTATATATAATATGTATGTACTTGTATTAAAGTTTTTTATACTTTTGAGACATAAAATATGCTTTAAGGTGAAAGAATTAAAAGAACTATTTTTTCCATGCTGTAGTTAGTTACAACCCTTTAATCCAACTTTTGAAATGCAAAACCGTAATGGATTTTTTTAAAAAGTGAAACTATCTACTTCTTTGTTTACGTAGTAATTTAGATTAAAGTCACAGTCGAATTTGCAGTGACTGAACTCAAACTTACTTAAATTAGAATATTATACAGATCTCCTCACCTACAGCTTCCTTGTTTGACTAGGTTTTTAGTTTAGAAGAGTTATTCTGTAACAGGCAACCGGATGGTGAGTTTGAAAGACTAATCCCTTAGATTAGACTATTGGCATGGGCCTCTCATTCTTATCAAGCTGGATGAAGTCTGGCAAAATCTAGGCACTTCTACAAAGTCTCTCTTATAAAACAACTTTAAAAATATACTTGTAAAATAATACCTTCAAGACTTTGTTGGGTGGGGTATGAATCTCATACCGTGCAAAGTTTCTTTTTCAATCTATTTAATGTTATTCTAGAATCACACGATTCAATGCGGCATCTCCAGGCAAACCAAACACCACACTTTGATGTGTCCCCTGTACTTGTGCTTGGACTTTCGTTCAGATTTTAGACCTGCAGGACAGGTATCTATCTGTTTTACTTCACTTCTCATCTTTGCTGCAGCGTTCATCGTGTTGAGAAGTGAAACATACCCTTAGATCCAGTGAGTAAATGAAATGACAGTGATTGGAGTTAGAATCGAACCTGCCCTTGGAATAGGTTTAACTAATGCTAATTATTTATTGCTAAATTTGAAGTATCTGAGTCGAAATGAGTACATTGTCTGGACTTTTCTGCATCAGCTATAGTTATGGAGATAAGACAATATTCCTAGGACAGAAACTATGTTTAGAAACCCTTTAAAAGTAAACTTTATCCTTTATGTCTTTAAACATCACAGCTGGTCTCAGGTAGTTAACTATCTTAGGTTGGAATATACTAAGCATACCATATTTAATACTCATATATGATATAGCAGCACTAGCTTCTTAGAGTTGTGGTCTGTCCAGAAGAACTAAATCTTTATTTAGCATGCAGTTTGTGGCAATTCTATTGAGGAGGAAACAGGATAGTATGTACAGTAACAATGTTTAGTTATTCTCAATGCAGATTCTTGGCATTCCATTCCATTTCTGCTGATTACTTCAGAATTATCTGTTAAAGAAAAACACAAGCATGGTTTAGGTCTCTTTCTGAGAGGGAAAATAATGCGTTTAAGTTTTACTCTTAGAAAATAGATATTTGAAAATAGGAACTTTCTTCAATTTCTCATAATTTTGATGCAGTTAAAATTTTGTACAATCCCCACCCTTCATGCTCAGCATTTTTTTCACTTAACCACTTCTGCTATGTGGCTACTGTAAAAAATGATGACGCAAATACACAGTGCTTTCTGTAAAACCGTGACAGCATATATGTAGCCATGCAGTCTGTTTAAACCTCAATCTCTTTATTAAAGAGTCACATAGTTGTGCAATTAATATTTGTTATTGTGATCAGGAATTCGGGGGTTTTTTTGTACCAGGGATCGAACTCCGGGCCTTGCGCTTATGAGGCAGGAGGTGGAACCACTGAGCTAAATCCCCGGCCCCAGAATTCTAATCAGAGGATTCAGTTGTACTTAAAGAGTTGTTTGTAAGCCTAAATATAAGTACCTTAAAATTTATAATAAATCAAATAATATTTATTAACTTACATAATTCAAAGATATATTCCTATTAAAAGTAATTCTGTTCTCAAGATATAACATCAACCAGTTTCAAATGCCAGGTAATGTATGTTTAAATGTCACATATTAGAGAGAAAAAAGGGATAAAAATAAAATCAAGCAGTTAAAATATTCTAAATAAATCCAAAAGCAAAGGTAAAGCACAAATAGGGCTAAATTATCAAATGCAAACTGTGGTCGCTGCAGTTTGATTTCAAGTTCATTTGCAACTCCATGGCTCTCCAAAGGAGAGGGAGGGGAGTTTGGCCTATGTGGTCTGGTTCATTCAATATTAAGCTTAAAAGCCAAGTTTTAAACACTCTAACAAAAATATTTATTTTTTATGCAATGCTTTGTCTAAACTTTGTGTAATTAATAAACAAAATGTTTGTTAGACATCTGAGAGTCCTTGTTGAGGAATAACTGATAAAATTTCTTTATGATAAGGGTCAGCTAATATTCACACACACACTGGGATTCATTTCCTAGTAAAACTTCGTTTCTAGAAATATAATTTATTATCACATTATGTTAGAATTTATACATGTGAATATTTTTCCTTTTGAGTGAATGCTCTGTAGTTACAGTTTTAGTACACTCAAATGGTTTATCTTACAAAATAAATATGCACATTCTTTATTTTACTGAAACATACCTATGTATATAGAATTGATAAAATAGAGGAAGAACAATTAAGTATTTGTACTTAATGGAAGCTCAAAAGCAGATATTAAGATAATTCTTTTTTAAAAAATTGCTTGGAATTTAAAGTTAATTGGGAGAAATAGTATTTATTTCATATAATAATAAATATGAACAAAAATAAGATTACAATTTTATGTGTAAACATTATAGCCTTTTGCATTTGAATATTATCATATTATCTTTGAATAGTGTATAATTAGATAATAATCTCTAAATGGCCAGCTTATAACTTCATTTATAGATATTTGATATTTAAATAGGAATTTTTCTATTTCATTCTTGAGCTTCAATGCTATCTAAATTTTCCAAACAAGAATGTTTCTTAGGGCAACAGATCATGTCCTGGTTTTGTGTTTTCTTTTATTTTTGCAAGAGTCTCTCTAAAATACTTATGGAAAAAATTGACATATAATAATGAATATTTTGAAGTGTATTTATATTCTTGATTATTGATTGAAATAAAAATGCTATATGGAATGAAATTCCCAACCACCTGGAAAGAAAAGTATTCTACAGAAAGCTCAGCAATACATAAATAAGAATGGGTGAATCTGCATTACAGAAATTAGTTACAACAATGCTTTGAACTTGTGTTTGACAAAGAGACACGTATGACCACTGAGGTTTAACTGGACTATAAATCAGTCTCAGCGTTAACTAAAAGTATTAACTAGGCTCACCCAGACTTCTTTCTCCTCTTTCCCAGCCTACCCATGGGCCAATATATAGATAAAGACACAAATATAAATGAGCTCTGATGCTACTGAACTTGCAGCTGTGACTGCTGGCTGGCATCTAAGCCAGAAAACTGATAACACTGAGCTGTGTCTTTGGCCATCTTATGGAGTATGTATCTGATATAAAAAAAATAAGTTGCATTGTTAACAGCTGAAGTTATTCAAGAGGTTCAAGAGATTTGACTTTAGGCGTCAGGAAAGCTTTGGACGTTTCTCCTTAGGAATTCCATTTTCTAGTACAACAGTTTTCTTGAAAACATCATTTGATATTAAATTTTTTTCTGAGAACTATAGCTTACTGGTACATGTGAATTAAATGCACTCTGGGGTTTAAAATATACCCTGGAAGTAGAGTCAGAATGGGGTTCCAGATGAAGTACAGTTGCCAATTGATGCCTCGTGTTTAGCTACTCCTCCTTTGATTGTTGCTTCTGCGGTTAGGAGTTATATTTGGCTTTTCTTTATTCAGATTATATTTGTGATTGGCACTAAAGAAATGTAATTTAAAATAAGATGATATGTATATTTTGCATGTTTTCCTGATGCATTGTTGGTTTTATTTGAATTTTAATATATATTTCCTTGATTTTTAGTAGACTAAGAATTTCTAGCCATACTTTACAACCTAAATATGTATTGTAGTCTGACACAAACAACTTTAACTGGTTTGCATAAGCCAGACGTTGACTCTGCTCTGAGCACAAAATCCCCTCTCAGGCATAAGGGTGATGGTCTGAGACAGGATGAGGAGAAGCAGTGGTTCCCAAGAGCCTGTCTGTCCCTCTTTTGGAAGCCAGCTGACGAAAGTGGTCAGAAGGAGCTCCTGTGAGTTTTAGAATCAGGGAAAGAAGAGGCCCTGGGGTGGGGCCTGGAGAAAATAGAGCCAGGAGTGCTGGATGAGACAGAGGGCACTGTCTGGAGGAGCGACATGGAGGGGATCGCTGAGGGACCTGTGAGACTGGGGCTTTCTCAGGCATCTGTGCCTGGGTGGCAAACCACACCCTGCTGAGGCCTCCCAGTGGATATCACACCATGACTGCTTACAGTAACAAAACACCCTACCCAACCACAGCACCGCTGCGTCAGTGTCAGCTTCTGAGAAACCTTGGCAAGCTATGATGATAGGAAAGAAACCAAACGTATTGAACAAGATCCATTTCTATTTATCTCCCTGACAGGCTAGTCTCTTAAGTGAGCAGTATTTTATACAGCAAAGAACCATGGCAGGAGGTTAGATTTTTAAATGAGAGTCTTGCCAATCTTGTATGGTAAATCAAAATTCTGAACTGAAGGCATTATTTTCAATTCCTTTTTCCACTAAGAGGAGAACACATGAAAGTGAGAATAGCTGATGCCCACAAAATGCATAATTCTATTTTTAAAACAAAGACACATTTGATCTCAAGTCATGAGCACTTTCATAAATCTTTCCTGGCCCCTTTAGTTGAAACAAGGGTATTTATAATGCCAAAATATCGGTTGGTTGCTATAGAGTCTACTTGTGGGTGAAGAAATCATAATTAGTGAATTAAACTATCCCCTGAGTGGTTGGCTTTCCGAATCTGATGATTCTGCTCAATATGCATCTCTAAGTTACCACCATATGAACTTAGTCCATGATTCGTCTCATATTTACTTATTAAAGATGAACCATGAGTGGCTCCAAAGAACCTCAAATGGATTATTTCCCACTAAATGTGTTACCAGCAGCCATTTAATAATTCTTCTATCTTCAGCAAAGGACCTGACTCATAGTCAATGGAAGCTTATTAAAAGGTGGACTAAGTTAGGTACTGTCTAAATAGTCCACTGGGGCCTGCTAGGACATGAATGTAAGTGAGTGGACCGGGTAGGGAGATTGGCAGCAGCCACTCAGCTCCAGGCAATTGAAGTTGCAGAAACCTGGGCTCCATATTGCTTGACCTTCCATTTTCCAAAAGAAGCTGGAAATTTATGTTAGGAAAAACAACTCAAATATATCTTTGGATTGAATTCAGCTATGAGCTGTTGATGTGTAGATTCATCAGGTTCACTTTCTTGGGAGAGATACCCACAATTCTGGATAACTGCTTCCTGAGCTGGGCATCAGCACAAGCTATAGCAACATCAGTTGAGGCCACCATGTAAGAGGGACTGGGATGAGGAGAGAAGGTCTATCCGACAGTTCATCCTGCATCTTCCAGGCATTTGGCTTTGACTCCAAGAAACAAGCACAGGGCATTTGACCAACAGATAACCTCAGTATAAAAAAAGAATATATTATCCCTTCCTTGTCCGAGTAATGAGCTATGAAATATGCATGTTGTCCTGTCTCTTCCCTAATGATGATAGACTTAGGCTGAGCTATCTATCACTTGAAAAAGGGCTCATCAGGGTGTGATATGCACTTGACTTAAAGCAAAACACCCTATGCAGAAACTGAAACACTGAGCTTGAACACATTGGCATCATGAACTCAACAGCTGAACTAGCAGGTTTTCATAAAGGAGAGTGTAAGAAGACCAAGCAATGTAGGATTTAGTTATCAAGTATTAAAGCTTTCTGGGCCTTCTACCTTGTGGCTGATCTCCAGGAACAGTACATAGGCTTTTAAAATTGGGAGATTCTAGATGACTTTTAGAATATTTATACTTCTTATATGAAAGTGCTCACTGCAAAAATTCAGGGATATCAGATGAATTATCTTGTAAAATAATAGCTCAATATTAAATTCACTAAGAACTTTTCTGCTTTGCTTCATCAGTAGGGAAAATGTTTTAGTGAAAAGGCCAATTGTTCCAATGTATCAAAAGCATGAAACACTTAGAAAAGAATAAGGGATATTTTAGTTAAATCCTCCTGTGAATTGCTATCAAACACTGTCTTTGTAATGCTGAATTTGAAGACATAGATAAAATATACCTTATAAAATATTTGTGTGGCCTTACTGAAACGTGAAGGCATCTCAGTGGATCCGTCACAAGCATGAAAGGAGGAGGGAAACATGGCAGACAAATAAAAATTCTACCAGAGGCAAACATCCAGACTTGGTAGATTTATTAGAAGTTTTCTTCCATAGTTACAGGGCCTTGTATCCTCAGAAGGCAATTAGAAAAAGAATATTTCACTATCTCCTTAAAGAAAATTTATTTTTAATTTAAAGATAGAAAATCAAGTGGAATTTCCCAAAAGTATGGGCAAGCTAAGGAGGCTCACCTGTTACTATCCCAATCAATGACAAGAGAGAGGGAGGGGAGATTGATTTGCAGTGCTGGAGATCAAACTATTGGGGCCTTCTGCATGCTAGGTAAGCAGTCTATCACGGAGATATACCCTCAGGCCCTCTATTTTTCTTTAGCTACGGTTTTCTCATTCTGTCACACATGCTCCTTTTTACTCCTCTCCATTGGCACTGCTTCCTCCTTCTACCTCTCTCTACTGTTACTACTTTATATTTGTTCTCCATAGCAGTCTGTCTGAGATTCCCTGACCTCGTCAGAGAGTAAGAACTGTGGAGATTTTTATTGAAGCAAATTGCGCAAAGACACAGGCACATTTGTATATTTTGGGTTCAACTGAATTTGATATTTAATCATAACATTGATTAGTGACATCCAAAGCAGTATCTTTTGTCTTCTGATGAACATGATATCAGATAAAAAGTAATTAATTAAAACAATTGTAATTATACATGTTAACAAATGTCCACCTTTGATAACTTCCTTGGGCCTATCTCATGACTATTTATAGACTTTAATCGTATCAAAAATTCAGGGATAATTAGTGGTATATGTAAAGACACTTTGAAAACTAGTTGTATTCATTATTTTGGGGAAATACTGCTCTGAGGGAGGGCAGTGTCATATCACATTTGATTTATTTTCAAAGGTATTTTGCTTTGCACAGAAAAAGCATATACTGAAGTTCTGGGAGAAAGTTCTCAAATATGACAGCTAGTTTCCCTCTTGAGCAAACTGAGATTGGTTGTCACAAAATAATAAGTAGCACCTTAAAGAGCAGTTTTATCAAAATTACTGTTTTTCTCTGTGTTGTGAATATAAAATTCACATCCAAAACTCTAATTTCTCTATTTTCAATGACATCATTCTGTTGCTGGCTCATTTCTGTCTATTTTTCACTTTGTTATATTTGAACAGAAGTTTTTGATGTATTTCTAATATAGATGAAAAACATTTAAAATACTAATAATTACTGTTTACATAAAAAGCAGTAATAATAAAAGCCTCACTGAAAATACTGACCAGGGTCCCCACTGACATGACAACTCAGAATGCATGCAACAGAATCCACGAATGGAAATTCCTGACTTGAGTCCATTTCTACTCCTCACGCGAGGCCATGCCAGGTGTGGAAATACCTAGACTGTCACAATGACAGCAGTTAAGCTCTGCCCATGGGCTCTTCTCCACCGAAGCCCCAGCCTCTCTCATTTCCAACTGCCTGGGGAAATCTTGAGGATCATTCCTAATGGTTTCATACTGAGAGTGATCCAAGCTCCCAAGGTCATTCTAGAGTAACTGGTTTTGGTCAGAAAGTATTTCTGAAAGTATCTGGAGCTTTCCAGACCAAATAGAATTCATTACAAAGCCCCAAACAAACCAAAACAACAACAAAAAACCTTTGATGTTTTGCCAAAAGCCATACAAATGAAATGACTAGATGGCTTTAACATTTTTTTTGTCCATAACCCTAAAGTGATTGGATGGGAAAATAAGGGCTTTGGGGATAACTGGAAAGGCATCTCTGATGTATTTTTATCAGACAAAAGCTGTCCCTCAAATGATCCATCACCCAGTCATGCTCTGTGTTCCAGGAAGTCAGTATCCCTATGGGGTTGGATATCCTCCTCTTCATGCACCTTCTGCCTGCCCTTCCAAAGCGGGGGTGCAAGGCTGGCATATCCATGGAGGGAAAAGGAAGTAGGAATAATGGGAAATTCTTTATGCTTCAATCAGAGTTAGGTCCTCCTTCTCTACCCCAGTACCAGATCTTTCTATTCTTAGCTCCCTGTTGACATCCTAAGATCACTTCTGTTGGTTTCACATTGATAGGAGGATTGTCCACAGATCTCATACAGTCCATATGTCATCCAAGTGTGACTGTCTCTTTTTCTTTTCTTTTTTCCTCCCACAGGATATAAATAAGGAAAGAGGTAAAAGGGATATGAGAAGCAGACTTTTTAAAATTCCTGGTCGTGTCCCTGGTACTCTAGAAGTAGTTAAAACAAAAATATACCCAAGAGTGTTATGTGTTTATTCTGGAAAAGAGAAGCTATGAGACCATGCTTGTTCAGCAGCTGGTAGAGAAGAGGGGAAAAAAATCCTATAAAATCTGGATTGGAAAGGCCACATGAGAACAAGGAAAAAAAGAAGTAGGCAGATCAGCCCATAGCATATGGAAAACAAGAAAGAGGGTTGTGTACATGGTTTTGTTGGCTACCCAGAAATAGACCTCAGATTTTATCTTTTTTATATTTTTCACTTGACAGTCTTGATTCCACACCACACCAAAGCTTTCTTGACTAAATTCCAGTAATGGAATTCACCATGGATTAAGGCTCCTCTACTTCTGGCAGGTGAAGGAGGGGAAGAAATTTTCAGTCACACTTTGGAAGTTTGAGATAGGCACATCCTTCTGATGTCTTTACTGAAGCTCAAAGAAACAGAAACATCCATGTACAAGGATGGAGTTTGGCCTATACTTCGCACAGTATTATCCTTGATTAATATCATGAGCACTGAGCCCCATGTAGTGGATCCATAGAGCCTACTATGGTTAAGACACCTTTGCAGAGCCCTTTGAACTGAAGTAAAGATTCCCATTGTTCAATACATGGAAAGAACGTTATGTAGAATTCAACTTTAAAACATCACGTTCTGCTTCATGGTTTCAAGACCTGTGTGTACAGTGCATCTCTAGACCAGCCTGGAGACCTAACCACCAACACTGTTGCTATGTTCATAGGAAAACTGAGTTCGAAACCATGTAACCAAGGAACTTTGAACAAACACTTAAAAAGTCATTTCATATGTGTGTATGTGTGCACATCTGAGGTAATCTATCGGAGACTTCTGGACATGAAGGTAGAATATAAGAAAAAATTTCCCATACCTTTAAAAATCAGTTTATGTAACATAATATTAAGACTTATTTTGTTGTGTAAGTGGGCAGTATTTTTCTCTATTTTTGTTTGATTTTGTTGTTGACATCAGAACACCTTAAGTCTTTTCAAGGCTACTAACTAGCACCTCAAGAATTAAAAATAAATAAAGAAAACTGATAGATATGCACATTCACAAAGTGTCCAAGAAAAATTAAAGCAAAAATGAGTTTTTTAGAAAAAAATCAGTTTATGCAACAAATGTAAAGACATTTAAAAAACATTCATTTATACAATATGGGGTTTTTCAGTATGGAATTTTTCTCAAAGTAATAAATTGAAGATTCAGCTCAAGAAAAAAAAAATCACAGAAGCAAGTTCTTGTTGAATTTAACATAAAGTCCCCAATTCTGCTCAATGCCCTGTTTTGTGTCTGCTACCATTATGTCAGACTTAGAATCCTGAGCACATTTTGGCTACAGTATCTTTTTAAACAGTGGAGCCGAATGTATAATTCAGCCTGTTAAAAACTGGCTTTTGAGACACTGAGGCAGAAAAGCAACCCAATGCTAAAATTCAGTGAAAGGAACAGTCAGAGTAATGTTACGTACCAGGCATGGAAATATGTCTTTGTGTGTTGTTGTCCTCTCGCACACTTCTCAAATTGGTGAAGTGACACTTCCATCTAACAAATTGTCCAAGACAATTAGTTTTTCTACCTTTTTAGTTCTGTGTGTGTGTGTGTGTGTGTGTGTGTGTGTGTGTGTGTGTGGTATGTCAGAAAGAGACAGAGGCAGAGCCATGAGGAAGAGGTTAACAGAACCACTTAATTGTGTGTAAAATTGTGGTGCAAAGGAAAAAAACCTTCAGTGGAATTTTACAAGTTTTGTCTGTGCTGCTACTGTGACCTCTCTGAGGCCTTAGTTTCTCTGCTTGTATCACACTGGCACCCTTGCAGTGTGGTGGTTCCTTAACCCAGGCTTAACCCATCCTTCCTAATAATTTCCCAGGAAGTACCCCAAAATGTTGGTGTGACAGCTATCAAAATAGAAACCAAGGGAGGAAAAGGAATAAAAAAGGGCAGCTCCCAGATTCTCTTTTATTTCTTTATTACTAACAAAGTTCAGTGGTTTCTTTCAGCACAACCGCTAACTTTCTGAGATGATCCTCATTACATAATAATTAGACTCTAAATATTTGCATGTTTGCTTATTGCCCCCCAACTCTATAATGCCCATGAGAATAGGGACTTGTTTTCATTGCTGTATTCCCAAATATAGGTGGCATAGTAGGTTCTTAATATGCATTTGTTGAGAAGAGGTGTGAAGATCTGTTGCCACTAAGGCTTTTGTTAAGGCCTGGCACATCAGAATAAATAAATCTTGCTTCTAACAGACTTAGTCCACTGAAGAAGTGTTCACATTTGTACTTAGTAATCTGATTTAGGAAAAGTGAACTCTTAAGGGGAAATAGTAACAATAAAGAATTTTTATCATAAAAAGAATAATTTTTAAAGATTTAATATAACAAACCCTATGTACAATTAGATACTTTCCTGTCAATCCTTAATCCCCTCTTTTTTGGCAAAATATCCACTCAGATCATCATTTAAAAAACTTATAGTAATGTGACTATAACATAAAATATACCACTTTAACAATTTTCAAACACACAGTTCATTACACTGTTAGTACATTCAGCTCATTCTGCAACCATCACCAGCATCCACCTGCAGAACTTTTCATCTGAACTGAATCTCTGTACCCTTTAAATTCTGTTTGCCCTTTTGCCATTCTTACCAACTCTTCACCCCTTCTTCCTTCTTACCCTCCCTTCTGTCCTTCCTATTTTTGGCTTCAAAGTGGGATCTCCTGTTTTCTGTGTATGCACCTGAATTATCACTAATATCCATGGCTCACTTTCTAATTTAGCCTATGGTTTTACTTAAAGCCAAATTAAGTTTCTGTTGTCTCCTGCCAGCTGCCAAAGCATTTGGGCTTAACCAGTGATGTTTAATCCACTTGAGACTGATATGAAAGTGAAGTTCTATGGGGATAGTAGAGAAAAATGGTATCTCTTTTTAAAAATTATGTTGTTTGAAAAACAGGAAGCCCTGGATAAGAGGGGTCCTTCTGGTAGACTCTTTTCAGCCAGAATTACCTGACAGTTTATCACCCTTGGGAGAGTGAAGTAGTATCCTCTTACCCCTGTGTTTCTAGCTCTTGTTCTTTGAACTAAGCTTTACTCCCTTATTGATCTCACTAACAATATTTTCAGATCATTTTGATATTGAACTTGGAGTTTCAATAAGTACCTCTACTAGAACTTTCTTCTTATGTGGTTAAAACTTTTAAAACCAATAGTAAACTCAGTAGTTAGGAGTTTTTAAGGAGAGCTATAGAAAGACGCTCACCCCAATCCTACATTGATTATGAGCTTCAATCTAATTCAAATATGATGAAGTCACCAGATTTGTAGGCACGAGAGCCTGAGGTCTAAACCTGTCCAGCCACCTCCTACTTCCCTGAATTTTAAGCAAATTATTTCTCTCATCTGGAAAATGCATGAGGCACTTCACAGAATTATGTTGACTATTAAATGAAATAATGCCTATAAAGTGTCTCATATGTAATACTGGATTTTGATAAATGATGGTTGCTTTCTGTTAGGCTATTATTTTAGAATCCATAATCCTAAATCAGATTTAGTTTTAGTTTCTGATAAATATACATTCAAATAATATTGTGCTTTTAAATATATGACAGCATGATACTCCCTATGTTGGAAATAAACTTGGTTTTGATGAGATTAAGGTTTTTAAAAATATAAAATGCACTTCTCTTTCTTTACATGTATATGCTGTCATGGATGACTAATCTAGACTCAATTTCTCTGTTGTTTTCATTAAAGTTTTGACTGTCAATTCATATTAATAACTGTTCAAACTAAAATCTTGTAATACAATAACACGATAGCCATTTGTGCATGATGGCCAGTGTCCACTGCAGGAGAAGGTTAACATCCTGTGAGTGGCAGAATTCCCCCTTCTTTAAAGTTAGACCTGGATAAAACTCAGCTTCCAGGCTTAGTAGGCATATTACCGTGGGTATATCATGTGATATTTTTCATTTTGAGTATTCTTCTTCTTTATAATGGGAATTGAAAATTGTTCCTACTCATAGGGCACTGTGACAATTAGATAATGTATTCAATAAGTGCTGGTAGTAGTAAGCATTTATTAATGGTAATATATATGTACATATTTTATATATATATGGAAATATTTAAACTATTTTATTTTCCTAGTCTAAGCCACAAATGTGATATTTTGACAAGACAGTATTTATTAATAATTAGATAACTGCACTTAGAGTAAATGACTATGGGCATTTCTCAGCACCCACCCTTGTTTAATAAACATCTGTGCTTCAATTTCTCAGCCTTCATCTATTTTCTTATGTCTCACACAAGCAGCAGGAAGAAGGAGGAGGGGACTTGCCAGCTTAGTTTTAACAAACAAAACCCCCCAAACCTAACCAATCCTTAAAATACTTTTGTCCAAAGCAAAGAAGCACAATGGACTTTTAAAAATACACTTCTTAGGTTTCCCTTTCAACTTCTTTCCTTGTTCAAGGCCAGCCTTAATGTTACAGATATCAAAAAAGAGCCAAGAAAAGAATATGAACAATAGGAGTCAATTCAACCAATTCCTTCTCTCCTAAATCGTCATAACTAAAGTGGTTCTCTGGCTCTTTCACATATGTCAGTATAACAATGGCAAAGATTGAATGAATGATTAATGAACAGTTATGAAATTAATACTGGAAAACTACCTGGAGAAAAAGAAGGAGTCAAGTTGAACTTCTCTGGGCATCTTTGTGTTTCCTCAAAAATCTTTCTAAATTTTAAGGAGGAAGCAAAGTTATTGTTTAAAAAAAAAAGGAAGAGTGAGTGAGTATGTTCATGGTGAACTGTGGTTTGATAGAGGGGAGAGGCCTGAGCCTGGTGTTAGAAGGCTGAGTCTCATCCCTTACACGGCCTTGAGTAAGGCTCTTAACCACTCTAGTCCTTCTCACTAGAAAGTAAAGGATTAGGAGCTTGGGAGAAAATTCTAAGTCTGGTTTAGCCACTTGGGCAAGCTTTTCAGCTTCTTTAAATTGCAGCTTCCTTCCCTGTGAGTGGAGATAATAGTGATCCCTTACAAGGGTATTTTAGGTTTCAGTGGAGCAATTCCCATGAAAGGCTGGCACATGATAGGTGCTGCAGGAAGGGCAGTGATCTGAATTATATTTGTGAGGACAGTGTGCTCTGTAGCCCTTGGGGCCCACCTGTGATCATCTAAGGCACTTTCTCCAGAAGACAGTGGTGAAAGTGAAAACACACTGCTGTAGGCAAGACACAGATAAGTGAGTCCCAGGCTTGGTTCCCTTGGTGTTCATGTGAACTGGGTAAGCCACTTCACTGATCTGGGCTCCTATTCCAATTTATAATGTAAGTTGCACCATAACTGTTTTTATGTACTGGGGAGTTCTGGCATGATTGTAGTAAGTTTTGACTTTCTGCCTTTAAGATTTAGTTGATGCTGCTTGGGTCAGACCTACAATACCTGATGCATCTGTGACTGGGGGAAAATAAGTGACATTTTACAACAATCACTGTAATGCTGCTACTTCCAGAAGCACCTGTAAATACTAAAAATATAGGTCTGTATTTGATTACAAGAAACTTATCAACTTAAGCTCCGGGATCTTTGTGTTGTTTTTTTTTTTGGTACCAGGGATCGAACTCGGGTCATTGTGCTTGCAAGGCAAGCGACGGAACCTCTGAGCTAAATCCCCAGCCCAAAACTCTCTTCCCTTGTCTTTTTTGTTTTGTTTTGTTTTGTTTTTTGGTACCAGGGATCGAACTCAGGTCCTTGAGCAGGCGGCAAAACCACTGAGCTAAATCCCTGGCCCCAGGATCTTTGAATTCTACAAATCAAGGGGAATGATAATAATAATATAATTTGATCACTGAAAGTAAAACAAACAGACCAAAAACCCTCTAGCATACTATACTGAATGCTCAGGCATGATGGATTTTAATTGCTAGAGTAGCTATAGGTTTTCGTAAACTGATGTCAGACAATACCAGTCAACAAATTTGTTCTAGCACAAATCAAAGTGAACAGGAATAGACAAGAATCCTTTATGAAATTCAATGGGAAAGATGTCTTGATGGAGGTTATGTGGCAGAGAGGAGGAAGGTGTTGAAATCTACAGGCACTGTGGAGGCTGATACAGCCTCTAGGTGAGCAAAGGAGGGTAAAGGATTAAGAAACCTCTCTGAATTTTTGTTGCTCATTCATTCTCTCTCCCTGATTTTCTCTTCTCTCCTTCCTGATTTCATCACTTCATTGATAAAGTAGCTCCCTTAGCAGTGACCTTGCATTCAGCCTCTCCCTGCTCATATCTGTACACTCACTCTTGGTAAGTAAACTGATGTTTCCAAGCTTCTCATTCCATACCTGTCCTGTTCTCATCCTGCCCTTTGAGGCCCTCTTTACCTATTCAACTACATTTTGTATGACTGGCCAGTAGATTCTCTACTTCTCACTCCCTGGTGTCTCTCTCCCTCACTGGTGGTATGGCCCAAGGCAAGTTGTTCCACTCACACAAGCAACAAGGTCCCCCTCTTCAGATCTGAGATGTAATCATAGCTGCTCTGTCTGCCTGAGATAAAGTCTGAGACTGATCCTGAAGTTCCCTTCTAAGCCACATACACTGTTGGGAAGAATGTAAGACATGAGGAAAAGCACTAAATTTGCTATAATCTCCCAAAGGCCCTTGTGTGAAAGACTGGGCCTTCATCTTGGTGCTCTTGGGAGCTTGTGGAACCTTTAAGAAGTGGGACCTAGTGGAAGGAAGTCAGGTCCCTGGGAGAGTGCCCTGGAAGGGGATTATTGCCTGGCCCTTTCTGCCTCTCTTCTGCTTCCTGATTACCATGAAGTGAGCAAGACTACTCTACCATGTGCTCCCATCATGATATTCTGACTTTCCACAGGTTCCAAAGCAATGGGCCAACCAACCATAGACTGAAACCTCCAAAACTGTGAACCAAAACTAACCTTTTCTCTTTTTGCATTGATTATCTCAAGCATTTTATCACAGTGACAGAAAGCAAACCAATCCAGGCTTCAAGGAAAGACGGATTTGAGGTCTGTAATTGCAGGCTGTAATTAAGAGTTGTGACCAGATTTGAACTCTGATTTTATTTTAACATGTGAAAGGGAAAATAGAGCATATCTAATATGGTGAAATGTGACATCACCTTTAAAGTAGAATGATGGCACATTTATAATGTGAGATCCCTTTTTTACTTTGTCCTACTTTCATCTCTACGTGTTAAATTCCAAACTAGTCCTTACCTATGTTATGGTTTATATCCAGATGTCCCCCACAGCCTCATGTTCTCATAGGTAGAGCTTTTGGAAAGTAATTGGATTATGAGGGCTTACAGCTGACTTCAATTAAGAGGTGGGTTTTGGTCATAAGATGTGCATCACTGAGGGTGTGGCCTGGAAGGGTATAGCTCCCTCCCCAGCCCCTCCCTTTATACTTTCTACTTCCTGGATGCTATGACACAAGGAACTTATCTTCAGCCTTGTCCCTATGCCATGCTGTCTTGCTTTGAAGCCCGCCAACTGTGGATGAAACCCTTACAAACTGAGCCAAAGTAAACCTCTCCTCCTTCAATTTGCAGGTGTTGGGTATTCTGTCACAGTGATGAAGAAAGTGGCTAGGACACTTGTCCTTTACCTAATTCCTACAGGTTCCTCAGAGCTGTGTCCCTAGTCGCTGTTGGGATGAGATGGACCCTGCTATGCAGTCTACTTCCTATGAAGTGTATTAGACTATTCTGTTTTATGGCCTATCATGATCAATTCACCTCTCTGGACTAGGCAATGAATCTCGGAATATCTTTAGCACCTCCCCCAATTGGTGGCCTCTGGAATGATCAGCAGACTCAGACATGTCTGACCATGGAAGTCACTGCCTCCAGTCATGTGGCCTGGAGGGAAGTCTAGAAGGAGCAGAGGCCAGACCTCAAGCCAATGTATCTTTGACACATGGCAGCACCATATCTGGTGAGTGGAGCCTCAGCTGGTTTTGTCTCTCCTGCCTTGCACCTGTGGGGAAAGGCTGGCCACTTCCCCACACTCACAGATAGCAGTGCAAAAAGAGGGGCAGCAGTGGCAATGCGTGGATAGGTAAATCCTACGAGTAAACATTTTACTCTGTTCATGGCAACTCTTAGGAAGAATGAATGTCATCATTCAGCCCTAGGAAATGAGTCTGAATTCCTGCACTACAGCTAGTCTCTTCATCTTTACAAACCCAGAGCAGGAAATAACACACACACAGGATGAACTACATATTGGTTCCACTGAAAGAAAGAAACTTAAAATTAGAGAAATGGAGCATGGTTTTACTACTATCAACAAAAGCCAAAATACTACAGGGAATATGACTTTTCAATCCAAAAAGGTCCCCCTAAATCCCATCAAAATGCAAAAGAGAATGGGATTAGAGGTATAATAAGTAGGACAATCACCAGGCAGGAAAGCTCCACATAAGGACTCTTGACATTTTTCTCTTCAGCTGCACAAAACTGGAACTGATATTATGTCTTTACGTGCTATATACAAAAGAATTCTGCCCAAGCTCCTCACCAAGAGGTGTAAATTATTCATGAAAATGAAAATGTACTAGATCACAATGCTTATATAACTTAGCCTTTCCTTAGAGAATCTGAAAATACATTTATTAATTAAACCTCATGGTAGTCCTGCAAAGCAGCCTCTTCTGAGGCAGGAAAATAAAAGGACTATTGTCTCATTTTCTGGTTTCTTGAAGAGAAAAATTCCTCTCCCTCTATACTGCTCTCATAGAACCAAGTTCATGTAAGACTGGCAGAGCCACCCTTCCCCCCCAAAAACCATTTTTTTCAACCATATTAGCAAGTCTGGATTCTAATGCCATAGCCATGCTGCACAATAGAATTTAGACTCACATTGATAAGCAGCTTTAATTTCTGAAACCAATTTTTATAGTTTTGTTTTGTTTTATTTTTTGTACATAGGCTTCAATCTCATTGTTACCTCCTACCCTGCTTTCTCCACAAAATATTTGATAGGGCAAAATTCTGCCTCATTCAAAGCAACCAGATCCAATCCTGAAACCTAACCCCTTCTTTAGAGTCAGAATATAAGCAAACACATTCAAGGTGGCTCAACCACTTTGTCAGTGCTGAGAAAGATGGCTCAAGTTGGATGCTGTTTGCAAGGACTAGACTCTGACCATTGCTGTTTCTGCTTTTTTGAAGAACAGCATACTTAGGGCTCAGCTGCTTTCCGTAATCTGCTCCCAGGAATGAGCAAACTGTGAGAAAGGGATGTTTTGTTTTGCAGTTTGAACATCACAAGGAGAGGCCAGCCACTTTGCGGTGTATTTCAGGAGAGAGATGACAGGAGCCTGCTCCTCCCACACTGGGGCCTTAGAGAACCAAGATTGTTTTTCTTGTGAAACGAACACAGGCCCCAAAATGGGTCAAGTGGTGAATAGTGGGGAATGTTGAATGCCTCCTACATTTGTCTGAATATAGTCCCAACAGATGGCACTGAATAATAGATGTTTTATAAAATTCTGAGATCCAAGAGAGATGAAGTAAACTATGACCGTATCTTTCTGCATTTCTTGGTTAGCATAGGTTATTTTACATATCTAAGAACCTATATACAAGTGGCTTTGAGCCTGTGTTCACATTGAGAGGTGAGGAATCAACAAAGGAGGATACTTTTGAGACTTTCTCTTCTCTCTTTAGTAATGAATAGCAGGCCAGATAAAGCATCATGGCCACTCTGGTTAGATGTAATTATTTTTCTGATGAGACATTTTGTTGAAATTGATAACATGCATAGCAAACTTACATCAGGCATGTGTGGAAAATGGAATTTTCCGACTTATCAGATATTCTAATAAATAGATACGTGCATGTGATATATTATCAGCTAATTTTAAGGCCAACCCTCTGTTGAATGGACTTAATCTCTGGAGGAAAGTTCAGAAGATGTGACAAGGCCTTGAATTTAATTGTAAATATGAATCAGCACTTTCTGGAGGTGTAGTTAATGTGTTGGGTCACATATTGCCAGAAATACCATCTGGCTTCATCAGCTTTAAGGCACCACTATGGGTGTTCCATGAAGATTCCTAATATCCAACTGTATGGATTTTTCTTCCTGGCATGGACTCACACACCAAAATGAATGGGATGGATCATGGCTTTCCTGTCCAGAGAGCTGTAATGTGTATTCTCTCTGTCTGAAAGATTCTTTCTCTCCAGAACAGGCCTGGAGGGCTTGGGGCTCTGGTATGTATAAGTCTCACTGAGCCAGGCAGTGGGAAGCCATATGTTGGGGTGGGCACACTAGAGGTCAGGGAGTCTACCTAGCTGCTGTCCTGGGAGGGACTGAGTTCAGGTCCCAAGAGGCAACTTCCTGGAGCTAACCTTTCATGTCAGCCTACATCTCTCTTTCTGCCACCTGACATTTATTTGTACAGGCTTTGCCATAGTATGAAATCATCCCTACGTTTCTCCTTGGTTAAAATAACACTCCCTATGTAACGGGAAAAGGCAAGACAAAGCAGGCCACTTGCCAGCTGATAGTGTTCTGGTTTAGGCTCTTGTTAAAACTACTTAATGGTCTCTGCAGACTCGCCTGCCTGAGATCCACCTGCTCGGTCTTCCTAAGTTTCGTTTCCATCACCATTCTGCTTGAAAACTCTACAGTGGTCAGGCAGGGGCTGAACCCTTAATCTGGCTCTAAGGTGCTGTACAGTGGGAGTCAAACCTATCTTAGAGCCAGTCCTGCAAATGAGTGCACTGGCAGCTGGAATGTTGGTTCTTCTCCAGCTAAACTTTATACGCCCCCACCTTTGGACTTGGACTTGTCTTTCTTTCTCCCTAATGAGGATGCCTTAAAGGAGGTGCAGACGGTCCTTGCAGAAGTCAGAGGATAGAGAAAGGTAACTTTAGCTGGGGTCAGGGGCCTTCATGAAGACTCAGAGTACAAACTATTTTAATTGGGCCTTTAAGGATGGTATTAAGTGAACTGAATAATCTCTGCATATAAATGAAGAAACTAAAACATATTTATTCAGAAAATTATTTTCTCCTCCTTTGAGATATAATGTAATTTTGAATTAAAAATATTAAAGCAATAGTAGCATAGAGTAGTATAATAATTCAAGTTATAGGAATTTTAATCTGTATTCTCATTTTATTCAATACAATTTCTAAAATGAAAAAACTAGGTAAGCCATATACTAAACCATTTACCTTTGCCTCTTTCGATGTATACTCTAAATTTCTTTTAATACAGGCATCTATAAATGTATACATTCCACTCCTTGGTTAGTGGTGGAAATTAATGATCTTACAGGTTACCATCATTTTAAGATTTTTCTTCTTACCAAGCTATTTGTGAGACTAATAGAAGCTAGCAACTGAGTCTATAACAAAAGAGACCCATGAACCAGCTTCACTAAAGAAAGACTAATGACTAATTCTTTCTTAAATTACCTTTTACAGAAATTATTATTTTTACTGATTATAATATTACATAGAATCAATGAGATCAACTACATGGTTTCTAAATAAGACCTGGCTATTATAAAACTAGCTGGCAGCTATGTTAAAATTCAGTTCATCTTCCTACTACACGATCCTCCTTAGTTTGAGCGGCATTATCAGGACTACTTCATTTCCCCCTATAGCAATGGAGTTTGGTGCTTTTGTGTCTCACCGGACAGTTTTACTTCAGGAAAAATTACTTTTGTGTATTCATAACCATACAAAGCGGTTGTATACCATGGTGGTTAAGATCAATTCCTGTGGACCAGACTGCCTGGCTCTAAACTTTAGCAGGACCATTTATCAGGGATATGGCTTTGGTTAATGTATTTAACTTTTTTGTCAGTTTTACCATTTGTAAAATGAGGATGAGGAAAATTGTACCTGTCTCATAAAAGAATTGTGAGGATTGAATGAGTATCTATATTTATACACATGTATTCTCTCATATAATATATAATGGAGTAGAATATCTGATAAATAATGTATAACATATAATATATTAGAGAGACTATTTAGATTCATACCTGGTACATACATGGTTAATAATAATATATTAGGTATAATTTGTCTATTAAAACCCAGATTTTACTTGAAATAGGAAATAACTCTTAATAAATTTACTTATCATATTTTTGTCTACTTATCTATTCCCAGAGCTTAACAATCAAAATGTTTTTTAAAAAAATACTTAGATTCTGCTTTTATTTAATTTCAAATCACCAGTTTAAGTTCGGTTAAAACTTATTAGTGGTTGAACCTGAGGATATAATTGTGGATTGGTTGCCTGTCCCATGGGCTTACCGTGGGGTAATATGTAAAGAACACTGGACTGGAAAAATTAGCATGGGAAGTTTTAGTTTATTTTCTTTCTCCTATGAATATCTTGTGTCTAATTACAAGTACCTATGAGGCTGGAAATATCTGACAATCTGAGTTGATTAAATCAGAAAAAACAAAACAAAACAAAACCTGTCAAAGCCCAGTTGCATTTTGGGTAAGAGACAGATGGTTCAAGGGAGGACAAGAAGGCAGGATGCTCATCACTCCTGAGCAATCTTTAGCCCACTTTCCATTCTGTTGTGTTTACCTTTTTGATCCTGCTTTGGACTTTACATAATACTCATGAGTCTTAGAGGCCACCTAGTTTTATGCTTTATTTTACAAATGGGGAAGTGAGATTCATTATGTTTAAATGACTTTTGTAATTCGCATAAACTGAGTTGAGTTTATTTACTTTTGATTTTTTGAGACAAGATCTCACTATGTAGTTCAGGCTGGCCTTGAACTCCATGCAATTCTCCTGCCTCAGGAGCGCTGGAATTACAGGCATGTGCCACCACACTCAGCCTGATTTGAGTTCAAAGGCTAAAGTTTTAACAAGATGATAACTTGTTTTTTCACAGTCATTAGCAATCTCTGCTTCCTGTTCTTGGGTGGTGAGAGAATGCCCAGGTTCTTTTTTTTTTTTTTGGTACTGGGGATCAAACTCGGGACCTTGCACTTGAGAGGCAAGCTGCGGAACCACTGAGCTAAATCCCCAGCCCTCCCACGTTCTTTTGTAAATGTTTTGCTCTTTGAAACCTCTTAACATTATACAAGAATATACATCTGAAGATTTAGGCTTACAATAATTTATTCCTCTGTGGTTTTCATATGCAAGCAGACCTTCATCCAGAGTTGCTGAAAGACTTCACTTCATCATTTACATGTGATACAACAGCAACTATTATACCTGAAAAACTACAAAACACAGAACCTCGGATTCTTTAAGCTAGTCAGGTCTTTCTTTAATTATATTTCTTTGGGTTAAACTGAAATTAAACTTGTTAGTTCCTTTACCAATCACATCCTCCTTTAAGGTGATGTATTTTAGCTCAAATAGTCCACACTACCTACCCTGCCTCCTCCACATACACAAACTTACACGTATGCTTGCAATCTGTTCAAATGGAAGCAAAAAGAATCACTATGCTAGAAAAGTGTATATGATGCATGGCCAAATGTTCATAATATATGATGGAATTTATCCTAAGTATTTCTTTATCCTTTTCTTTCCTGGAAAAGATCTCTGGGCATCAGAAACGCTCAACTTGCTGTAAAGTACAGGTAAATTTTTACTGTGATCAATACTACTAGGTATAGTATTATACTTCGAATTTGTTTTCATACAAAGGGACTTTGTAACCCAAATGGGTCAAAAATTGCACAAACTTGGTGTGTGGAGGCAGGATTTACACTTAAAAGAAACAAGTATTAAGCTTCCCTAAAAAGAATGAGCAAATGACATGAGGTGCTTTGAACCTAATAAGGGAAGGATGCAAACAGTCTCTCTCCCTTTTCCCATCACATGATTTAAAAAAATAATCATCTCCCCAACTAAGGAGTTTATTTGCTGCTTGTTTTAATGCTGGGTTGGAAGCTGAGTTGAATGGCTTGGCATTTTAAAGGTATGCAGGGAAGAACTGTAAGTGCATGGTTTATATCTGGCTCTGTACTGTCCCCTTGGCCTGTCTGTACTCCCTCCTTGGTCCCTACTGCTTTGTCACAGTAGGAGTTGCCCTGGGATTTAACTTCTATTCCTGCCTTCCAATACACTCACATCTCTCCACTTAGTAATGAAACCTAGCGCACTGGATCTCATCTTCACTTGAGTGTGAATCAGCCCTTTCAGCCAACAGGATGCTATTTGGAATTGGCCATTTATGCCTTAACATGATTTCCCCTAATGCTCAACTTACCATTTTTCCCTAATAGCCTGGCCCTTCCCTCCAGTCTACTTTTATATCTGTCTTCATCTTGCATTAGCACAGTCAATTTTATTTTAAAAAACAAAACGAAACATAAAACTAAACAAAGAACAAAATTGCTCTTCTACGAAGGGAGGGCATGCGCAATAAAGTAGTTTACTAGGCGAGGTGAGAGCTTAAGCTCAGTCATCTCAGTCATCTCCTTGTGACAGGAGTGCATGGGGGTAAGCTGGTCAGCAGGGTCAGGGGCACAGTCAGCTTGTGACCACAGAGTCGGAAATAGTCATCTGGCTCTCACTAGGAAATATCACATCCATCCATTGGCACATGCATTAAACCAACAGAGTTAAACTCTCCTAATCAGTTATATCCAGCCTTTGTGAACACAGTGGTGTGTTGCTCTCCTTCCAGTATGGTTTGGCTTTTACAACAGCATCTGAACAGATTGTCAAGTGGGGACTGAGTTTTGTGGCATCTGTGCCCAAAGTCAGATGTTAATAAGAATTATTCAAACTTCAAATTTGGGAACTTAGGAAAAAGGGGAGGCTTTTCCAAGATAATTTTTTGCTTCCACAATAGATGATAGAGTCTGAATGATCCGAATCAAAACAGAGCCATTTCTGAAGCACCCATGGGTTCGCTTCTACAATTTTTATGCGGCAATTCACAAACCACTGGATAAGTAATGCTGTACTAAAAGGAATTTAAGCCTGTCAGGTTAATTACACAATATTAGGTATGAAAACAAACAGTGCAACACAAAACATAGCTACATCATTATTTGCAGTAAATGTTAACTCTAAATAAGTGCAACCTGTCCATAAATGCTTGCTATAAACTAATTAAAAAAATAAAATTTGATGGATAAACGTGAAAAAAAAATTCTCACCGAGAATTTTTTTTTTAAATATCAGCACTCATTTAGAGTTTGGGATTTGTGAAAGAAAGCTTTAAAAGGAGCAAACCTGATTGGCTGTGGCTGTTGCTGCGAAGGGGACACTTGTTGCAGGAGTTGTTGCTGCAGAGACAGTGGCGGACGTAGCGCTGTGCATCATGGGTACTTTCAGGAGGGGAACCATGGGAGCAATGAACAGGAGGGTGTAGCATTATGGTAATAGAAGTGGTATTTTGGCATGGTGAATATCAGAGCAGCAAGCCATCATGGGTTAAACCAGCAGATGGCATGCAATCACAATGCAAAGCAAGGAAGCATGGGAGAGAAATAAAAAAGGGAAAATAGCTTATTACAAGTACAATTAAAGGAAGTTTTAAAACATAATCAGTGATTCCCAGAAAGGCCAACGCAGATTACTTTGGTTGATATATTTATAAACATTTTATTTCTAATAATAGCTCCATTCCCAATTCAGAGTATATAGTGACTATAATTAATAGTTGTTTCTATAAATATGATTGGTAATAGCCAATGAAGTAAGAATGTCATAATCAAATCTAGAATACTCATAAATTATAAAATATCTGTAGGCCTAGTTTGGGATGAGATGTTCTTGGGAATTAATTGTGGTTAAATTGAATTTTCTTTCAATTTGGCATTGCTCCTGTATACTGGAATTGCTGCGGGTTGTGTTTTATTTTGATCATTAAACAGTGGAGCAGAAATCATGGCCTTGATGTAAATTCTAACATAGTTTCTTTGAAATAGCGACAAATTTTGCCAATGTTTATTTTTCTGGATTCCAAGGAGAACTAATCCATATGTCCTAGAGACAGACTTTTGTACCAAGACATTGAAATGTGTGAGGCTAGCTATAGACTACTAAAATTTTATATCTAAGGGAATGCAGACATACAAAAAAATCACAAATTTGCACTTAAAAATATAAGCAAGGCAACTCAGATTTGGTTTCAAAATATATTGATGTATAATTGTTTTTCAAAAAATAAATACTTCTGGGAAACTCTGATAACTCTAACACACAGCAAAGAGGAGATAAAGGCACACCACTATGAAACTTTAAAACATTGATGAAATTAGCCTGCCTCTCTGTTTTTCTTATGCTATATCAGATAAACTATAAAGAGAAACAAAACAAAAATCATTAAAAAGCAGACTCATACTTGTGGTTTTATGTTTTTGTAGTGATTGTTTTAGTACAAGAGGTCACATTAAAACTGTTCATTTTCTTAAATAGGTAAGTACATCTTTAAAAACCTATATGTTAACTCTAAAGCCAAATAAGCCTTCAGGTCTATTTCCTAAAGCATTTCTACCATCTCTGAAATAAATTTCAAACAAATGAAGGTACTGTACATCATATAAAAGACAAATAAAAAAGGTTGAAACCTACCAATACTGGTAGCGGGTGTCATGCACAAAACTGACCCTGATGTCATGCAATGGTGGGTGGAAAAAGTGAATAAAGGGAAAGAAACAGGTTAGCGGTTTAGAGTTAACATTCAAAGTGAGATTGAAGCACAACCAGAAATAAGTAGGGTTAGTTAACACAGTTTTTTAGCGCTGTTCACATTATCAGTACAGACACAAATATATCTGACTTTATTTTAAGCCAATAATATTCCAAGCTTACTCTTAGACCACTTTTCACACTTTCTATTCAAATACATCGACATGATTCTAATCAGAATGACTTGTGGTAATGCCATGGTATGCTTCCTCTAAGATCTCAATGTATTTTATAGAATGTATCTTATCAAATTAATCCTCCGAGGTAGGAAGTATTTTACAGATGAAAAATCTGAGGCAATAGTAACTCCTCCAAGGTCATGCTTAGTGTGAGTCAAGGGCAAGGCTAGAAACAGGACTCTGTTCCTAAATCCAGATCTTATATTGACTAGATTATGCTGCACTTACTGCATTAAAATTTTGTCCGATTATATGCAAACTGTATATCAAAAAATCAAATAGAAAATTGGTTTGGTTATAAACTGCATGAAAGCCAGTAATGTAGGAAGATGGGGGTTCCTGGGCAGGATGCCCCACAGAAGTCTGTGAGCTACTTTCTGCTCTGAGGTTCTATGACAAAGGAGGGGCACCCAGCAAGGAAGTCTCTACACTACCGAGGCAAGTCAGTGCAAAACTAGGACTGAATTAGGACTCAGACGCGGAGATTTTTTCAGAGTTGCGTAAGTGTTACCTGACAGAGGCCTTTGGCAGAACTCCTAGGAAATCCCAAGTTAGTGTCTAGGTGGGTGGGGGTTACAGCTTTCCCTTAGGAATAGTTGTCTTACCTGTGGGTGTCTTATAATGTATGTGAATCAAAACACTCTGACCATGATAGAAATATGTGTTGGGGAGAGCCAAAAAAGAACTAACTTACAGCTTTAAGGGATTACCTGCTACTGGTTCAGTTCCTTACAATGAAAATCTAGGTAATATATGGATTTGGTAACTGATGATTAGGTGGGATGGAGGTGTCAGAGAAGTAATTTTTAATGAACATAGGTGTACCCACTTAAGCTTTCAGAATTGCCTTCTGAGATATTAGATGAGAAATCTGAAGTCTGTACATCTTTATTCTCTTTGCTGAGCACTTCATACCAGAGGGAGACTTCTTGCCTGATCTGCATTTTGATCAGGCTAACATTACCTACTCAGAAAAAGGGGCAGTTTAATTGGGCTACTACTAGATTCTTCAACAAACATGTGCCGGTCCATCCAACTTTAAACACATACATACACTTACCCTTAAAATTGCTTTCTCTAGTTTTATCTCTCTCACCTCCATAAACTTCTGAAATGTTACCTACACATAAATTTTCACATCCTTGCTCCCACTGATTGCTTACTTCTCTCCAATTTGGTTTCATTTTCACCTCTCCACTCAAACTGCAAATGTTACTCATCAAAAAATTGCACATTGCCACTCTGGGAGGCTGAGGGAAGTCTGAGTCCAGCCTGGGAAATTAGTGGTTTCGTGAGGCCTTGTCTCAAAAATTAAAAAAGAATAAGAAAGAAGAGAGAAGAAGAAGAAGAAGGAGAAGGAGGAGGAGGAGGAGGAGGAGGAAGAGGAAGAAGAAGGGGAGGGGGAGGGGGAGGAGAAGGAGAAGGAGAAGAAGAAGGAGGAGAAAACAAAGCTGGGGATAGAGCTGAGGAGGAAGGTCCTGGGGTCAATCCCCAGTACTGGAAAAAAAAGCAAACAAACAAAACTCCATACTGCTGCAATTGGTGGAAACTCTCGCACCTTACTCTATTGTTCTTGAGTCTCAGCAGCATGTCACACTTGGCCACTATCTCCATAACAAACCACCGTCTTCCCTTAGATTTTTTTTTTTTGGTACCAGGGATCTAACTTGGGTCCTTGTGCTTGCGAGGCAGGCGGCGGAACCACTGAGCTAAATCCCTGGCCCTTCCCTTAGATTTTTCATCACGCGCGCGCGCGCACACACACACACACACACTATTTTTTTCTGGCACCTCTCTTTTGTCTGCTTTGTAGTTACTCTTCCTTCCTAGAAGTCTATATCTCTATATGCTGGAGGTTTTCAGATTCAGTTCTGGGTTCTTTTCATCTACTCTAAATGTTTTCCTGGTGTATCATTCAATACATGGACTTAAATACCATCTATAAGCTCATGGCTTCCACATTTATGTATTCTGCCCAGATCTCTTCTCTAAGCTCAGGTCCTTCTTCTAAGTGCTTGCCTGGACCCTTAGGTCTCCAATTCAACAGGTTAAAACTTTATCTCAAATACCTGGTAAGCATCACTGTCCATGAAGAGCTCTGGCCTAAAGTTATGTCTGATGCTATTTCCCCTTGTGACATTCTCAGGTTCAATTTACTAAGAAGCCAAAGCAATCCTGCTTCTGAAGTGCAACTTGCATTTGTCTGTCCATCACTACTCCTACTTTTCAAGTCCTGGTCACCATTATCTCTAATCCTGGCTATGTGACAACACCCTAAGTAGCCTTCCCACTCCCTTCCTAGTCATTCTCCAATCTGCTGACCAAGTCAGCATCTCTCAATGTATGCCTGGCCACTCCTCTGCTGTAAATGATCCGCTGGCTTCTTCTGCTGGTGGGATGAAGACTCTTGAGCTCCAGGCTCTGACTACCTTTCCATGCTGTCCATACCTCTCTTCCCTGGCACCAGGATCCCGAGAATGGAACACATAACACTTCTGTCCTATTTCTGAGCTTCCCACAAGTCGTCCCTTCTGTCTAGAATAATCATCACCCTCTCTTTTCATCTCCCAGGTCTTAAGGTACATGTCATTTCTTCAGAAAACTGTTCAACTGTTCTTTCACCTACCCACCCCCAGCCATGTAAATCAGTTTTCTATTTTAATCTCATTGAACTCACGTTTTCATTCATAGTACTCTAAAAGCATTTAATTATATATTTACGTGGGTATTTGTTGAACATCCATCTTTTCTCCTCTCCTGTAAAGTTGTAAGGGCAGAGATCCTGTCTGGCTAGGTCTATGAGTCACACCATAGGTGGTTAATATGTTGGATGGATGTACTTAGCCCTCAGAAAGAGGTGATTTGGGAACAGTGCGTTCCTAAAATTTATTAAAGCCCAAAAGCTTGTGAATGATTCAAATTAATCCCTATAACAATCCCCTCTTCATTCTCTTGAGTTCCAAAGTGGACAGGCTTTCTTGGACGGCTTTCCTGTGTCATGTATACTAGCATCATCTGAGTAACAACCAATAATAGCAGCTCCTATCGCCACTATGGGTTCATTGTAGTTATGTCACTTCATCTTTAGTCCTAGAGGTGGTGAAATGGTCAACCAAATTAATTGGATAAGCCTTTCTCTCTACCTGGCCCAAGATGGACGTGAATACTGGAAAAACAAAGCTTTTGCATGTGAGTGCTCTCTTACCTAACGTCAGATTTTGGTCCAGCTGTGCAAGCTGCATCTTTGCCATCTTCCCTTCCACTCTCTCCTGTGAGCACTGTGCTACAGCCACAGTGAACAACTTCCTGTTCTTCAGATGCGCCCTTCCCATCCTTGCCTGTGATGCTCTTCCCCCAAGGGTGAAATCTCATTCTCTTTCAAAGTCTCAAGCACATTTTTCTTCCTTTACATAGTCTTCTTTCTCCATATCCTTTGTAACCACCAACTGTGGTGCTTACAGAAGGCAGAACACGTTGTCTCCTTTTCTTTCCTTCACGCTCAGACCCTCAGCCCACCCTGAAGGCTGTGCGTTATCCTTGGTTTTCACCTATTTCTCAATGCCTTTGCATTTTCATCACTGGCTGTGGAACTCAGAACATACTATATGTTCAAGAAATGTTTGCAGAATTGAATGGAACAGATACATCTTACTGTGGTTATGCAGATATAGTTTCTGCTGAACACTGATACATCTCTCACCGAGTTGCACGATGACCTTATGTAATATGTATGGTTTCTCATTATCAGGCAATATCTGGGCTAGCACTTTTGCCCTGTGTGACTTATTTTGTGCTCTTGAAGTAATGAAATAAACTAAGGAAGGACTCTATGAGTTTCCATTGTCCTGACCAACTAAGGCCTTTTGTTAGGGCACTAATTCCATGAACAAAGCCTTCTCAAATATTTTCTGCTGCAGTTGCACAAATATTTCCGCTCTAGTGCCTGAGCCAGAATGATCTGGATAATTTCACTAATTTTATATACCACATCGCAGTGTGGACACAGCCTCAGTCTTTCCATCTGCAAAATGCAAAGAACTATTCTTGCCACTAACAGAATTGCAACATCTTGAAGAATAATGAGATAATATCTGTAAAGACACTTTCAGTAACTCAGAATAAACCTGTCAGGGAAATGCCAAGAATTATTTTCTGCTATTTCTGTAACTATGTGTGGTTTTGCCATGTTCCTAATATAGCAAAGAAAAAGTATAACTACTTGGTTAAAATAATCCCTATCAAAACAGAAAAAAGGGGAAAAATCCCACCTATTGTAAATGTGCTAGGCCATCAACCAGGGCAATAATTATCCTAGTATGGTTTTGGGGAAGAATCTGTGTTTCTCCTATTTTAATGTCTTTATAGCTTGAAGGCAGAATTTCTGAAATCCAGATTCACATTGTGTCAATGGGAGAGTTTAGTAGCCTATCTGAAGCTTTGCTAGGAATGACCTTCCAATAAAGGATAACCTCTGGGAGGATAAAAATATGTCTTTTGCTTCATACTTATGATAATTGCTTATAAAAAACATTTACAGAAAAATAGAAAATCTGTCCATGTAAAAATAATGGGCCCACCATCTACCAGGTTACAAAAATTATTTTTGAACATCACTTGATTTGCAGAGGTTTAAAAACAACCATCATTAACAATGAATATTATCGTTATAATTTTTAAAATAAGGTTGAAAATGTAATTTATAAGAAAGAAACCCACAAAAACTTGGCCTAACATAAACACTGAAACTTCTGTTACGGATTTAAGTGAGAGAAGGAGTATGCTAATTTCCTTAAATAAAATCATTTTCTCTTTCATTATTTAAGAAAAATGTAAACATTTCTTGAGAGTTGAAATGCTGTTTCACAACACAACATCCACGTATCTTTTCACCCTGATCTTTATCTCATGTAACAGATGGAAACACCTCTGATTCCCAGAATAAGGGCCTGGGACCCACCCTGACTTCCAAAGCCCACTCACTGTAGGAGGGTTGCCAGCACATTTGAGTTGTTCCAAGAGAATCCACCAGAGGGCAGAAGTGCACAACCACAGCAACGAATACCTAATACGGTCCAAAATAAAATATGTTCAACAGCAATCAGGTTATTGATTTGGATCGGATTCATCCTTGCCTTGGAAATATTTGAGTGGTTTCCAGGCGAAATGTTTTTAAGTGAAGATTCTTTCAGTGTTTTAACCAATCAGTCATTATTGGCCTGGAGTGTTAAAACATGTATTAGAGGGCTTCAAAGTCTTTCATGAGGCTGAGCTCCTGGGCTTCATGGGTATTCTCAGGAGATGGTAAAGGGATTATTACCTATGTCTCCAAAACAGGCTTGTCCTTTTATGATTTCCCTTTCCATATATTCTTCCTTAATTTTTTGTCTCTTACAGTATTGGTCAAGAGGTCTACAATGAGACACTTGTAGAAAGCATACAAGACCTTAGGGTAAGCTGACCGTCTAGTAATTATTTAGTGATTATGTTATTTTTAAGTGGATTCCGAGTACAAATATTGCTAACTGTAACAGCATGACATGTCACTAAGGTCATAATAGGGCAAAAGTTAAATATACTGAATTAGAGTCCCTTTACAAGTCTGTGAGTTTCTTTTAAGATAAGTACAGGACTAAGATAAGAAAGTTAAACACTAAAAATAATTTTGCTTATGTAATTTATATTTTTCATATAATAAAATATAGTTGTCTACTAGTTACTAATTCATATAAGAGTATAGTTGTAACACAAAAGAATATCATGGAGATTTATTTAACTCCCTCTAGTCTTAACTCTTAATATGCTATGGAATTTAAAAGAATAAATAACCCACTGGAGAAGTCCAATCATATGCATTAGGATCAATCAGCTCTTTTTAATGAAAGTATTATTCATCTACATTTACCTTCAACTCACTATCATAGAATAAGGACTTTTGACTTTGAAACAAAAAGCTCAATGGATGGCCTTTCTACCAAGGTCTAAGTCATCTCCTGCTCTGACACAGGTGAAAACCACAGTCAAGTTATGGTGACTGTGTAGAGTGTGTGTGTCTGCCTGGGTCTGTGGTCACCCAAGAGGTCAAAGGAGGAAAGCTGACATGCCTTATACTTCTGTTTCTTCACTGGTAGCTGATCTGCTTTCTACATTAAAAAAAAAAAAATCTACTTTTATCTGATTTTTTTTGGCGAACCATGTGAAATCCATACATAGAGACTGGATGTGTGGTGTGATGTATGTAAACTGGACTAGCTCAGGGAACCTAGGTTCTCTTCCTTCTCCCAGTTGTGCCACCTTGGAAAGTCACTTATGGAGGGGGCCTCAGTTTTCTCATCTGTAAAACATCTGGATGAGGAGGTCACTAAGGATCCTTTTAACTCTGTGATTTTTATGATTAATATAATTGATCTTGGTGAAATAATAAGTTAATGCGCCTCATATTATCAGGCATTGGCTAAGAGCTCTACAGATTTGTGAACTTGGTGAAAGTTGAAGAAGATGGAAAAAGAGATAGAATGAATATAAAAATATGAGTAGGGGATTGCTTTAATTTGAATAGCCTTTTTTTTAGTGCTCTGAATAGAAATAGAAAAAAAAGGTTAGTATTTACTGGAATTGATATTTTTAGGTCATTCATGGTTAGGGACAATTTCAATTGTCACACGTAAAAGGTCTTATTTACATAACAATTTTACAGGCCTCATTTGAATACAAGAAAAACCAGAAATCCTAACTGCTCTCCACTTCTCAGGGGTTGAATCTGTCACTCAGCCCTATCAAATATTTGGCTTTAGAATACTAAATCTTTAGCTATCAAAGCAAAGTCAATATACCTAGATATCTATGGCAATGATACATTTCAGGCTGTATTGTTACCTTTAAATGCAAACTAGATTCCACCAAACAGCTTAAAGAAATGAGAAGAAAGCACATGACTGGAAGAACACGAGGACACAGACGCGGGACCGTGACGGCACCTACCTGTGGGGATGAATGCGGTGTGCTGCTGCAACTGTGCACTGGTCAGAGCCTGCTGGTAGTGCAAGACGCTGGGGTTAAAGACCGGGCTGGCACCGTTGCTTTTTTCAAGTGCTTGTCTCTTTGGTAAAGGATGAAGAGCACCAGGAGGAAAGGCCTAGAAATGAAGAATTCGATAAGATATGTCTAACTTAAAGGAAACATCGCTTCAGTGTCCACAGAGATCATCGATTGCAACATTCTTTTTTTCTTTTCTTTTCTTTCTTTTTTTTTTTTTTTAAAAAAAAAACGAAAGCTAAGGAGATGCCTCTGCCATGCACCTTAATTTAAACAGCGGCAATGTCGAATGAGTGAGAATTTGTTATTGAGAGCGAAAGCATGATTTCTGTAACCCAAAACAGTAGCATCTCAACTAAGGAAAAGAAAAACTATCAAGCAACAACAACGAAAAAAATGGCTTCAGCTTTTAAAATGGGTTAAACTATTCTACGGGAGGGAGAAAGAAGCACTTGTGTTATTAATACCTATTCTTTTCTTTAACTAAATGGCAATTTCTTGAATTTAAAGGTTAATTAGGATTATGATGAGCATTTTTCTGAGCCAAGTAACTTAAATTTGCTTCACTCTTTTGGAAAAGGTATTAAAATTTGTTAGGATTAATTTATTTCACAGATTACATATGAAAATGAGATGGCTAAACACCTTATTGAATTTTTTCTATAAATTAATAATAATGATTGTTTGCAACCAATATTTTACAAGTAATACAAATCTCAGATGGTTCTCTGAAAAGCTACATGCAAAGCGAAAGGTGAAAGGTCAAAGTACCAGGTCTACAGTTGCTTCGAGAGGTCGCTTCATTGCTTTGGCAGTCGACTGAGTCTTTTAATAACAGGCAGCGAGCACATGATGGCAGTGGGCCAATGGGATTCAAGCGAATTAACATACAGGTAAACAGCAAGCAGAGGTGCATCATGGGAACGGCATTGCATTGTGGATAGGTGAGAAGGAAAAAAATATTCTGAATGCAATATACAACATACAAAACACTAGGCATGCACAACAACAAAAATGTTCTCTAAAGAAATGAATATTACACCTTAAATTAGTATTGAAGCAAAAATGCATCTACTATACCTTAGTTAAAAGCATATAAGAGAGTAAAATATAGATGTTTGAAATTCAGGAAAGTTAATTAAAACAGCAGCTTGCATACACACCATAAGCATTTTTTATATTGCTTCAGAAAAAAATGCAAAACTTTTAAGGGCCATTGGATTGAAGAACTTCTGATAAGTTAGTTTTCAAAATGAAAAAACAATGAAGGCATCAAGTACAATCCAAGTTGAAAATTTTCATAAAAATAATTTTTAAATTTAGATGTAGCCTAGCAAGATGAAGTAGCAAACTGAGACAAAAAATTCAGGCAAAAAAATATTCAAACACAAGATTATTTAGGCAAAATTGTTTGAGTTTGGATCTTTATTTTTTGTCTGAATCACGTGGATAATTGTCTCAATTCTTCTCTTCACTCCGCTAAGTATGGGTCTTAAAATATGGACTAAGGTCCCAAACTTAATAAGTTTTTATTTAAATAATGAGTTTCAAAAATTTCTCACTTTTCCTTAGTTTTCCTGTTTCTAATGACTAACTTATCATCCATTCTGTTTTCTACTACCTTTAAAACTATAATTTAATTCATCTCAAGCAACTTACCAGATTACACTAAAAAATACCCTTTAAAAAGGTATTTAGTGTCCTTGAGTATCAAAATAATTTCTGTTTTGTAATTCTATTTGTACTTATAGCTACAAAGAGTAATCAAACCAATTAATGAGAAGTGAAGTCTTGGCTAGGACAAGTACAACTGCTAAAAATAGCAAATAACTACTTAAAGATTAGAAGTAAAATAGTATCCTTAACTTATAACCATACTTAGGGAAGATATTTTCACTTAACTGAAATAATAACAAATATGGATTGATTTCAACCACAACAAAATTCTTCCTATTCCTTGTTAATTATTATAAAAAATCTAAAAATTCTGTGATGAAATTCTGTGAAAATAAATTCAAAGGAAGAGCTCCAATGCAAATAAAAATGAAATATCCCTTTTCTGTTTAGCACAATAAGTAAATCCCTAAGGTTTGTCTAACAATTAAAGTTTATATTCTTAAGTTCTGAGATAGAACTATGACATTTGAAATAAAATGGAGGTAACTAATGATATTTTCCTTGGCAAATAAATGGTTGCTCATCATCATTTGATGATTCAGGATAAAAAATATGAAGACAATAGGAGATAGGTAAAGAGTTATCAGCTGAGGGAGACTCAAAATGAAGTGGGAAGGATAATAGGTTGGGTTGGGATTTAGAATGGTCAATGGTGAGAAAATGTTTTGGGGGGAGTTTTGATAGAGGCTATCAAAACATATGAAATGAATGTCATGAAAGTAAAATTATGAATGCTAAAACCAAACCAAAAACAACTCAAGGAACTCAACAATAAGAGAGCTTCTGGATATTCTTTCCTCAAATGTGAGTTCAACATTATGTAACTTCCATGATGACGTATTCTTTTAAAATCTTTCAGCCCTGCAAAGTTTCACATTGTTATGTAATACGAGGTTTTGTTTTGTTTTCTGAGCTTAAACTGCTCTGTGTTAACTAAAGAAAGCTACACAGCCTATTCTCATGGAACACACTGAGAACATTGGGTGGTTAAATTCAAAACCATTTTGGTCTCAACTTTACAAATTCAATTTTTCCCACTACTTAGAATTTACAGAATTAAAATATTATTCAGTGGATCTTTTCAGACATGCTGACTAGAAGCAACTCCAAAGGCTGTTATTTCCAAACAAAATTCAGATTTAACAAAGCATCATTTAATGAAGTCTCCAAGTAGGCTCCAAGAATAAGAAATACTGAATATTTTTTAGGCTAATCATCTGGAAGTTTAATATTCTTTTCCTTTTCTCTGTTGAAACCTGATTTTCATAGAATTTAGAATCACCTAGGAGTGTAAAGAAACTGAGAACACTACAGTGAGCATGAAAGTGGTACCATGTGTCTTCCATTGCATAGTGCATACTGCATGTTTGCTGTATGAGATGCAAATATCTTCTTACCAAGTAAACTCTGAAGTATTGTAGGGAAGAGCAAATATATTAGGATTAAATATGCCACTCACTGCACAGCACATGTGTAGAACACACTTGCAAAATCTACATGGGTGAATAATCATACGCCAATATGGCTTTCTAGTACACAGATATTCTGGTTTAGCTGAGATTGTTCGGTGGCTGGTATGTTTGCCTGCACTGAGAGATCTGCAGGCTTAGACCCAACCTTAGAGATCGAGGAACTCAGTGTATGCTCGGAGCCTCTTTAGGCACCAAAGCAGAGGAACAGTTCCTCTTAGTTGAGCTCCTATGTGCCACTCACATGGTATCCTCTGTTCTTGCCTTGACAACACTTCTGACCTCCTGGTAGCTCTGGGCCCTTCCATCTTTGTGTATGTGGCTACATGAGTAGGACAGTGAGTTTTCCTTTTCTGCATTGAGGAACAGGCTCACTGCAGGTTAAGATGAGCAAACCAAGGCCCATGCCAGGTATTACAGGCAAAGACCAAACTGGAAGGGTCAGGAGACCCTGCCAAAAATAATCAGAGCTGCTACTTTAACATGGCATAAAAGGATGTGGATGAGCAGGATGGAATTCAAAGTTCCTGTCCATGTTTTCTTGAACAATGGAAACTTATCTAGCTGATTGCAGCTTGTCCTGTTTCCTTTCACAAACTGGTTCCCTTCTTGTGTTGCCCCATTTTGGTGTATATGAATAAAGACTGTGTACATGCAGATCAAATACTCTTTGTGTTAAAACTACCAAGGAGAACTCTGTCTGGCTTATTCTCACATTTAAAAAATTCTAACAAGGGTGATGCTTATGTTTTAAAAGGTATTATAAAAGAATAAGGCTCAAAAGGAAATAAATGTCTTTTTTTCTGGAGTCAAAGTTTTAAATTCTTTTACAGGGTCTGATTAATGAAAATAAGGGGGAAATCCCCAGACAATAATAAAAATTACGCCATGGAAATGCACTGAGTTCAGATGTGGAAGCCTGGTGAATGTAATATTAATACCTTCTAACTGGAATCATTGCTCCCATTTGTCCTTTTAAGTAAGGAAATAAAATAATAGTTTTCCTTCAATGTATTGGGTAATCCTGCTGCTAGGGAAAAATACTTTATCTAACTGTATCTAGGCTGGTTTCGATTGAGATTCTCACTTTAACTAAAAAGACATGACAGATTCAGTAATTTTCATGTCATTGTCAGAAAGACACTAGCTTTTGTTCTGAAACTACATTCCTTTGGGTTGTCTCTGAAGATGCTGCAAGATCCTGTGACTTCTCAGAACTCCAGAATTTGGGCATGATGTAACAATCTGAGAAACTATGGTAACTAACTCTACTGGCACCCACTGCAGTAACCTTTATGCATCCTGATGAGTATAATGTGAAAATGTGTAGGAGGCCCTACAGCAGAGTACAGCTGAGACTGAAAATTACGAGGTCAAGGAATGACCTATTTGTGTAAATGGCCACTTTCACTCGTATCGCCATCAGCCTGGGTCACCTATTATTGACATATGATAGGTATATTGTTCCTTCAGTGACTAAAATATGTATTGATTGTGGGTGTTAGAACTGGCATTTCTGGAAAACAGGCAGATAAAATCAAGCAAGGCTCAGCCCTAAGGTCACCATGAGTACCATGGTTATGTCTTGATAGCTATTTGAGTTATATAGATACTGGAGTTTTCATATTCCCAGAACCTCATCTTATACCCCAGTGGTGTGAAATGGCCATTGAGATTCAGGATGTACCAGCTGTAGGTCCTGTCACTCTGGCCATAGGGAAAGCCACCAAAAGGACCTTTAAGTATCCCTGCCCATTAGATATGATGTAGAAGATACTCTTTTCTCTCTTGTCCAGAAATATGAGAATTGGTACCTATAGGCATCCACAGCCATGATGTATATTATGGAGAGAAGCTGACCTAACTGCATATAGTTATCATATCAAGAGAGGCAGGGAAGAGACAGATGAGAGACACCACCTGGATTTCAAGTTCCTGGACATAGCCATTCCTGAGCTTCATTTCTCCTTTCCCCTCTTTGAAAGGCATTACATGATCTAGTAATATCCAACTTTTTCATTTAAGCCCCTTTAGTTGGGTGTTTGTCTCTTGGAATTTGAGTTGTGACTAGACTTGGGAACATCCAGAATACCTGTGGTTTATATTATGGTTGATAATGTGAACCTTATAGAAAAACATGTTCTTGGTGCTCATCAATACACCAATGAGGAAAAGTTCTAGCTGGCCTGCAAAAAATTACAAAAAAACAAAACTTCTCATAGAATGAGATCTTCACTAAATGGATGATAAAATTGATTCCACATTGGACAAAAGTACAAAAGACTCCTTGACACTCTGAAGGTATTGCTTTTTCATCATCTTTGAGTCAACAGTAGACTTTCATCTTATTATCCTTTCTTTTTGTTCCAAAGTACAACAGGTTTTAGAAACCTCTTTTTTACTAGAACTCTAAAAGGGTGAATTTATGTATTTTTTTACTGAGCTCTTATGTGGATGCATACATGACCATGCATATAAGAACTTAGAAAATAGTATAGTGACCAATGGCATAAGAGGAGGAACTGAGGAAAGAACACCAAAGTGGCAAGATCTCTGAGAAAAGAGAACAAAACTGAGACAGATGAAGGACCTTCTCAAGATGCTTGGTGATAAGCTCAGATTAGAAAGATTTTTATGACTGAAAACTCCACAACAAGTTGTGACTCTATCTGGCCAGGCTCTGTTCCTCTCTCTCTGTAGCCCTATTATTTATCACAGGTCCAAACCTTTCTAAACATTCGTAAATAGAATGTTGAGTGATGATGAACTTGTTTGTATAAAGCTACCCTTCCACTTTGGTCAGTTGTCAGGGTATGAGGTCATGGTTACTAGCTAGTTAGAATTATGTGTTTTTAGATGAGACCTCTAATCTACAAAGGGCTATGTATCCTGTTTTTAGATGACACCTCTAATCTACGAAGGTCTATGTATCCTTCCCAAGGATACTGGCCACTGAGTTCTTCATAACGCAGTGGGTCCACCTGGCATTCCCATCACGTCACGGAGCAGTGGGAGGACTATAATTATTGCTCTCACTGAACTCTAACCTCACTGTGTATGTAAAAATCTGCCTTGTTTTTTCTACTCTGTAACTGCTTGATACAAGGCAGGACTCGGCATTCTGAATGAATGAATGCACAGTGAGTTTACCAAAATAGACTTCTGGTAAGGCAGATCTCAATTAAAACAAATTAATTAGAAATACCTGTAACTTAGTGCAAAGGTTCTCCAACTTTGATGTGCACTGGAATCACCTGAGAGGTTTAAAAGAAATGCCACTTCCCAAGTCATACCAGACAATTAAATCAGCAGCTTTGGGAGAAGGAATCAAAATGTCACATTGTTTTGCAACCCCAAATGTAGCTAATATGAGAAGCAGTGTTCTAGGCATGTGCTTCTCAAATATTAAAAGTGCACGCAAAAATACCTGGGAATGTTTTCAAATTCAGATTCTCATTCCCCAAAGTTTACGGTGAGACCCAAGATTCTGGAGGTTTAACAGGTGCCTAGGTGATCCTAATGAAGCTTCTGGTGGCTTTGGGACCTTTGGTCCCTCTGGGATGTTGGGGCTGTAACAGCTTCCTAGGTGATAATAGTGCTGCTGCTGCTGCTGGTCTCTAAGGGACAGGAAGGAGAATCAAGGAGGCAGGCCTGGGTTCAGAGCCCTTTTGTTTGTTTTAGCATCATCCAGCACCCTTCCATTTTCAACTGTTTCATGAATTTCTGTTGTAATAAAATGGAATTGGGGGTTGGGATGAACTGCGGTTGACCAGTATTGCCCATTGTGATGACCTGGGGGGGGGGGGAGAATAGGAATAAGAAGAAGGCAGCCTCTTCGGCTGGGTCACTTGTTGCTAGGCATCGCTGAACGCCATCTCTCTGCTGTGAGCAGCTCATGGCTTGCATTGCTGCGCTGCAGCGGCCTGTCTTTCCCTTGCTGTCCCTGAACCTCGGTGCCCACCTGCTTATTGTTTACAAGGCCCCAGGCTCCCTTCTTAGGAGGACCCCAGGTCGGTCGTGCAGTGCAGGCTCACAGCAGAACTGGATGTGAACAGTGCTCACAGACCGCATTGGGTTCCCTGCACCTTAGGGATTTATTTATTGTGCTGGAGAAGGAAAAGGAAGGGAAAACAAACAACAAAAAGGGGAAAAACAACAACAAAACTTAGGCAGCGGAGCAGCGGGAATAGCAGCCCTCCACGTGTCCCGAGAGTCCGCGCTTGGTGGCGGCGCGGGGCGGCGAGTCGCCGCACTTACCATGACTGTGGCCGCGGCCGCGGCTGCCTGGGCGGCCACCGCAGCTTGGTTGGCTTGGTGCTGCGCAGCTTTGATTTTGGCCTGCAAGTGTGCAGGAGGGTGAAAATATTTGCATTTCTCCCTCATGCAACGCCCCTTTATGTAATCCATACAAACGGTTACGGTGTTGTCGTTTGTGTCGATCATGGTGCTGTCTGCGGGGTGTGCGAAGCGGCAGTCGGTCTCTCCCCGGGCACAGTTTCCTCTCTGGAACTCCCTGCATACCTGGGACAAGGGAGAAGAGCGCGCTGCAGAGGAGAGCGGCCACCTGGCAGGGGCGCTTTTCCTTTCCGAGCAGGAGGTGGGCTTTTGTGTCACTGAGAACACAATTTTCATTATGGAGAATTCACATAACCAGAATGACCTGTGGCAAACCAATTTGAATTTTGTTTTGCCTTTTTTTTTCTAGGATGAATATCGAAATTGAGAAAATATTGTGAAACCTGTAGTTTAGCTAAAATAACAAAGAAAACTCAATGAAGCTTCCATTGTCCCCAAGTAGCGTATCAAATTCTCTCCCCTCTCCCCATAGGCACACACCCTTCACCCTCCTGCTCTGGCAATCACTCTTCAGATGCAATAGGATTTGCTGTTGTTTTGGTTTTGCTTTTGATTTTCATAGAGGAATAATTTCAACTCCACAGAGTGTCCGGAGGTGACATACACGCTATTCCTTTCTGAGGCCTAAGAGTGAGAGGCTTCTCAATGCTTCTGCTTCTCCCATCTTCTCCCTGCTCTAGGAGGGTAACTGATGCCAATAGTCATCAGTCACAGGAAACTACCATCTCTAAGACGTCAGGAGTTCCTCTGTAAGGTCACTAAGTTATTTTTGACAGCCCCAAAAGAACACAGAAATAAAAGATAAAAGGTGAGAAATATGTTAAGAGATAAAGTCTAAGAAATAGAGGGAAGTAGAATAGAGTTACAAGTGCTGATTTTTAAAATCTCTTTAATTCCTAATTCTCCTAATATCTTAAGTAGGTAAAATTCTTCATCCTTTGGGAATTTTGGAGGATCAAGATTTTACTATATAAAAATATGCTTTCAGAATGTGAAGAGTATTCTTCATTGCGGCCTGAATATAGAGAACATAAAATAAGATAAATAACATACATATAGCTTACATAATTCTTCTCTGCTTATAAATATCATTAGCAGGGGAAAATTGCTAGCAGAATTGTAAGTTATTTTGTTTTAGGATTCAATTCCACTGTCAACACATGTTAAGTGGTAGTTCATATCTTAATTATCTGTGACACTGCATGAAAGTTCACTAACATAAAATTCAAGTCTTATGAGAGTCAGACATACTTGGGAATATAGTTTCCCTGATCAGTGGCCTGGTGAGGTCAAAGGTTAAACAGGACAAGCCACAAAGTTGTTCATTATTTCCTCCTACCTTGGGAGTTCCATCTTTAGATCATAAAATATACAAAGTGAAAATTACTAAGATGTTCACACAGATTATGAGGAAGCCTTTCTCCATAAATGGAATGATTCCTGTCTGTTACAGAGTCAGGTGTAGACAGGCATTTACCAAGGGTGTCTGGGCACAGCTGACATCATTCCTGGTTTGAAATGGACTGAAATCTTCTCTGCTAGAGTCGCGAATAATTTTTAAATATGTCTTTGTCTTCCAGCCCTGCTGGGAAGGACGATTTGTTCCTAACTCCTCTAATTTAATTTGGTTTCTGCAGCAGACACAAACTGAACACTAACGCGTCTTTGGCCCCAGCAGGTGGAGCCCAAAACACTTTTCCAGTCCCAGAGGTCTATTCCATGTTCTCCGGAATAGGCTAGGTTTCCTCAAAATAGTAATGATTAGTTTACATTCTCTTTATCTAGAGATCCATATACTTCAGATAGAAGCTGAGTAAAAGAAATAAATCTTTAAATTTGCAGTTTGACATTCTGAATTGTAAAACATTCACAGGATATTAGGCAGCAAATATTTTGTTGCCCTTAAGGTTTATTGAATTAATATTTAATGCACACTGGAAGAATAGTCTGTAATGATCCAACATTCTAAGGATGCATAGATCACCTAACAACTTTAATCAATAGTGGAATTAAAGGAGGTCTTTGAAAAATCTATCTGAATCTTTGCACATACAAAATGATCTTATGACTATCATAGCAATATTGTAATACTGTTACTGGATGAATTCTCTAGCTCTGATTAGAGAGAAATTTTATTCAATAAAGTGCAGAAAGGTTGCCTTAATTTATACCTTAAAATTTATGTTTTATAAATGTATGAGCTTGTTTTTTTGAATTTTATAGAACACTTGAATTTAAGTTCAAGAAAATACTTTGATTAATAACTAAATTTACCCAGCCTCCAATTCCCCCTATTTATGAGCAAAACCACCAAAGCTGATATTCTGGAACATACTAGAACAGCCATACTTGTTCTTAAAATACTGAAATCTGATTACACCAATTGGTTAATATTGTAATCGCATTTACTGCTGCCCTGAGTACTCCCCATTGCCATGCCTGCTGGACTCTTGACCATTACCAGAACTTTCTAGAATCTAGTAACCATGAATGCTGGGCATGGCAGGATGCTATCGACTTGGAGCCATCTCTGTGGCTTGTCTAGTGACTGGTTCAGTATTCTGATGGTTACCAAATATTTGGTCCTTAAGCACACATTCTATACAGCTGATGTCTGCTTGTATCAGTTATTATTTTTCCATAGGCTAATTTTCTTTATACTTGGCATTAATTTCAAGTCATGGAATTAAGAGTGCAGAGTTACTGGACAAGTATGCATATGTGGGTGTATGGCTTTTTTGGAAGACTGAATGATCTCAAACATTCTCTTACATAATATCCTTCTACCATAAATTCATCTCAAAACACAAACATAATAGAATTACCTCCAGTTTGTCAGTCCTGAGAAGTTTCTGAGTTGCAGTTGAGCCCGGGACAGTGACCGGTGGACTTCCGGGAACAATAACAGGCGTGGTGGGCAGAATTTCCGTTGGGACTAACCCAACTCCAGGGGTTACAGGTGCTAGGTAAGGAGCAAAGCTAATAGCCGTATTTGTCCCTATGGCGGGACCTACAGGAAAAGTGGGCTGTTAAAGGAAGACAACACAGGGAAAGGATTTCTTTAGAATAAAACTTTGAGAAATTACCAGTGTTATTAGAGCAAAATTTTAGAAAATTACCCAGTATTATTTGAGCAAAATTTATTCATTTATTCATTGCATATGATAATATTTGTGTTAGCTGCATAATTCAATGGTGAACTGTAAAAGTTGTTAAACATTCTTTTGTTTTGCTTAAAAAAAAACAACCAAAAACCACACAGATCCTTCTTTTCCAAAACCATGCAAAACATGAGAGAACATAGAAATCTAGTTACAAAGAACAGATTAAACTTTTGTTCCTATGAAAGTATTCTCAATAAAAGAAAATAATATTTCATTGTAATTATTCATCATTCCAAACTGCTTAGTTTTATAAAACTTGGGCAGAAAAACCTATGGAGAAGAGAGTGATTAACTTTGATTTCTCTTACATAGTTCTGAAAGGGAAAAGAGTAAAAATAATCCTTTATTTACCTAATTTTCAAGGTGACCAAGTTTATACACGTTCAACAAGTAAGCTTACTTAGGATATTATTTTCCTCAGTCTCACCAGTATGTTTCCATTTCCATCACTAGCATATATCTTCCCCAAATTCTTGTGCAGTTTTCATGTAGACCTACTATTTTTTGGCTTTAGCTCAACTATGTCTCAATCCAACCTCCTATTCCTGAAAGGCTGGATGGAAAAGGTTGAAATTTTCAACTGACCAATTTCTCAATTGGGCATTAAAAATTGGTTTGGTTTCCTAGATCACAGAATCAACACAGCAGTGGTAAGTATCTAACACCTTATTAAATATGTTCTCTATTCCTGTAGTCATCATCCAGGGATAAGGAGAAATATGCTAGTGAGTTGATGAGATGATTACATTTAAAAGCTCTACCAATTAATATGAAAATAATTATTCCTTTCAGAAAAGAAATCATGAACATTTAAGAGAACAACAAAGCTGATTTTTCTTTAAAGAATTATTGTTTAAGAAATTAAGATGTTGAAGATTTTTCTCTGAATAAATTTTACGCTGAATTGGGCCTGAATGGATCTTGTTTGTTTGTTTGGGTGAGTTTTAGTTATGGGTGCTTTTTCACCTATTTGTTTTCAGGACAAGATTTCAGATATTTGCAATCATATGTTAATGCAATTTTCTAACACTGAACTATGCCTTGCCTATGAAATGCTACTTCTGTATTTGTACATCATGGGTAACATTCTCATTGTCTATTTGTGACTCCAAATGGGTTGTTTAACATATGGCAAAAAGAACAATCTATGATTAGTAAACACATTTTCCTTTACAACAATGATAGAAGAATCTCTCTTAAAAGTGATCATCAGTAAATTATTGATAGTTTGTATAGGTAGTTCCTGGAGAGACTGAACATCTTCAATGAAATGGCTGAGGTCTGAAAGATGATTTTAATGGCCTTAGAGGGCTGCTGCTCAGTCCTCCCTTGAGCAGCTCTTATATCTTTTATGGCTCAGACATAAAATTCACTTGGGAGAAAGTTGCAACATGAAGTCTCAACATGGGAAGTAGATGGCAGGATATTTTTCTCATTTGAATTTCTACAAAATTTTGTATGTGTACATTACCCACTTGAGTCAAAATTATAGAAAGATGCAGTTTTTTCAGTAATGGTTTTATAATTTAATACCACCGAAAACAATGATTTAATAGTATGTAACTACATAACGTGAGAATTTTTCCCAAAATCAATTCGAAAAAGTCATAAATCACAACAGCTCAGGAATTCAATGAGCCAGCTATATCGGAAAAGCCCAGGAGGAATTTTAAAAATAGAGATAAATGCTAATGCAACAGGTCTAGGCAAAGACCTTGACATTTGCACTAAAAAAATTTAGTACGTGGTCTGATGTGTGGCCACTTTTGGGGACCCCAGCCATTAATACGTTACTTGTATTAAGTAAGTAATTTAACTCAGAGACTAGTAACTGAAGTAAATATTTAGAGAAAAGAGCCCTCTTATCTCCACTTTGATTTTCTGTGGAAACAGATTCCTAGCTTTCCCTTCCCTTGGATCACTATGGTGACATAAACACAGGTTGTACCTTCACTGTCGTAGTATGTGAGACCACACAACCCACTCCCCAAAACCCTTTTGAATATCAGTAAATCTATTTCAACTAGCCAACATTTGCCTTCAAAAACATATATCATTCGTTCATCTGACTGAAAGATCTAAAATGAATGTTCTAGTATGTTTTATTGTTGATGGCTATAACATAGTTCATAGATAAATAATGCTATTTAAAAGTAAAAATACAGCTGGGGATTTAGCTCAGTGGTTTCGCCGCCTGCTGCGCAAGCTCAAGGACCCGAGTTCGATCCCCGCTACCAAAAAAAAAAAAAAAAAAGAACAAAAGTAAAAATACAGATTTTAAATGCAGAGAAACCTAAGTTCAAATCCAGTGCTCTGTCACTTACTCATTTTTGGTCCCCTGGAAAGGAAATTAACCTCTCTGAGATTTAAGGTTTTATTTGCAAAGGAGAAGCAAAAGTACTTAGCTTAAAGAATTCTGCTGGACAAGATGCCATTTCTATTCTACTTTACATGGTCCAAACTCAATAAAAAGCACTATCAGTAGTAGTTGAAACATTACCATTAATAAAGATTTTTGCCTAAAATTATTCAATGCATTTAAAGTGGAGTGTAATCAGCACAGCGATATATTAACTAGAAATATAAGACTGAACTAAACTGTAGCAAATTTCTTTTCTTCATTTTTGAAATATGAGCTGAGAAAAAAAAAATATATATATATATATTTTTTTTTGTACTGGGAACTGAACTCAGGACCTTACGCTTGCAAGGGAGCCATGGTGCCACTAAGCTAAATCCTTGGCCTGAAAAGAAGTATTTTCTATCATGTAAAACTGAACAATTAAAGTTCATAGGCCTACTGAACATAGATTCAATTAGATGCTTTCCTTTTTTATATATAGTGTTTTTCATTGAAGTTGATTAGTAAAACAAATACAGTCATGGTAATTTACTGTATTTTATTATGGACTATAGTTTCATAATTCATCTGTAAAAATTCTGGTATTTTCAAAGCATTGTTCTCACACAATGTCTTCTTTAATTTGAATATCCGAAAAAAGCAAGGTTGACAGCAGGAATTATGCAGACAGCAGGTGAGAGGAGAGTAGAGGAGAGATACTGAGAGGATAACCCAAGGTCAGTACTGCTGAGGCAGAGTCAGGGCAAAGCATCCACAACTTCGGGCTTCCTGTCAGGGGCTATGTTCACTGCTACATTTGGATCTGAAATGTCTCCTGAAAGCTCATGTATCAAAGGCTTTCTCTTTAGTGCAGCAAGGTTCAATTGGATTATGATCTCATGGATGGATTAATGCATTGGTGGCTTTATAGCTTACTGGCCTATTGGGAATTGGTCTAAACTTTAGGAGGTAGGGCTAGTCGGAGAAGAAGGTCAGTAGGGACAGGCCTTTGAAGAGTGTATTCTGTCCCTGGCCCCTTCTCTCTTTCTGCTTCTGGCCACCCTAAGGTGAATAGCTTAGCTTGGCCTCACCAAGTGGTCCCCGCCATGATGTTCTGCCTCGCTATGGGCCCAGAAACAATGGAACCAAGTGACCGTGGGTGGGAACTTCTAAATCCGTGGGTCAAAATAAATACTTTCTCCTTTTTAGTCCTGAGGTATTTTGTCAGGCAATAAAAGCTGAGGAACTCATCCACTCTTCGTACTCCTACATTTTGTTTCTTAAAACAAAAGAGGGTGGAAAATACACCTCAATCCATCAGTTGCCTAGATGTTTTTGGACATCTAGAGAGAGGGGTGCATATCCCACACCAGGTTGAGCCTCTACAGATGGGATACTTTAGACCCTGTTGCCTTGGAAAAATGCCACTAGGTCCCAGAATAAAATGAATCTCATGGGATGATGTCAAGGCCAACAACAGATCCAGGTGTCTGAATTTGGTTCATGGTTAGCAGCTGAGAGGAGAGAAGGGCACCTCTTTTCGATGACACCATCCTGAAAACAGAGCATCTCCAGCCTGGACTGAGCCTGCAGTTCCTGCACAAGTGCTGCTGCCAGGCTGTCAGAGCCAGGAACCATTTGGTCCCTGTCATCTCTCAGAGGTAATCTTCAGCTGAAGAGGCCAGAAGACAAGATGTGCAGAAAGCCTTCGTGAAGAAAATCACTTCTGAAATTCTGGTCTGGTTGTTTCCTCCCTCTGTTCTTCACTCCACCACCTGTGTTTCGCTCCCCCATTTCCCTTTCTCTGTTTTACTTTCCCAGTATATCAGTGGGTCTTGGTTTCCCAGAGTTGGATGGAGACCAGAACACAACAGACATTACAGGTTACAGTCAAGGTTAAATGTTTAAGCCTTGGCCTGAGGGACATAGGAAAGCACTGAAGGATCATAAGTGAAGGAGTAATAAGATCCTAGTTCTGTTTTAAAAAGATTCCTTTGATTGCTGTATGTAGGATGTATTGGATTAAGGCAAGAGTGGAACTGAGAAATTAGGGAAGGAAATGCTTAGAAGGTGTTTTGAGAAAAGGTTGATGGTGGCTCAGAAGAGGGTGCTAAGAGGTAGAGAAATGGATTGATTTGAAGGCAGTTATGGCAGGATTTGCTGAAGAACTGCATGCCAGAGACCGGATGGGAGAGCCAGCCAGGTTTCGGTTTGAGATCATGGGTTGATAGTGCCACTTACTGAAATGGGAATTCAGTGGCATAAAGACGTTAGTTTTGAACATGTCAAGTTCATGTGAGAAATTTAAAGGAAGGAGGAGATAGGAGCTGGAGGCTCAGAGGAAAGGTTTGGATGGAAAGATATATTTGGAGGTTTTCAGCCTGCAAAATGATTTAAAGAATCAGGGATAGATGAGACCATGAAGGAGAGGACAGATAGAAGTATCTAGCCTGCGGACTTGACTTACAGCAGAGCCATGAAATGAGCAAAGGAGACAAAGACAAGAGAGGCTCAGAGAGAGAGACGGGTTTAACAAAGAAGAGATGGAGTACATGTGTGAGTATCACTAAGAGGGTGAATTTAATTGTCTTAGTCTTTGGGGGTGGTTATAACAAAATACTATTACCTGGGTGGCTGTTAAACAACAGAAATTTATTTCTTACAGTTCCAGGGGAATCCAAGGTCAAGGCACTGGCAGATGAAATGTATAGTGAGGATCCACAACCTGGTTCATAGGTAGCCGTTTCTGGCTGTGTCCTCTCAAGGCAGAAGGACATCTTATCTCTTACTCTAAGAGCACTAATCCCACTCATGCGGCCTCCACCCTCTTGACCTACTCACCTCCGGAGGCCTCAATTCCAAACACCATAACCTTTGGGTTTAGGATTTGAAACATGAATCACAGGTAGACATAGACATTCTGGCTATAGCAACAATAAAGACTAAGAGTGAGCGTTGTGGCCACTAGTTTGGTAATACGGAGGAAACTGGGGAGAAATTTCAGTAGGAATTCAGGTGTGGGTGGATGGAAGGAGTGGAAAAATGTCCTTAATGCTTTTACAGAGTTTTAACTTGGAGAACTAAAAGTGATTCTTGCTGCTCTGTTTATTATTTTTCTTAAGCAATTTCTGTATTTATTCAGTTGCTTGTACTTTTTGTAAACAAATCACCACAAGCGTGTAGACTAGTTTATTCTACACTTCCATAGTTCTGGAGGTCAGAGGTTCAAAATCAGTTTCAGTGGCTCAAACCATGGTGATGGCAGGACCACACTGCCTCCAGAGGCTCTTGGGAAGGTGTGTTCCTTATCGCTTCCATCTTCTGCTGGTTGCTGGTGTTCCTTGGCTTGTGGCCACATCACTCCAGCCTCTGCCTCTGTGGACATGGTACCTTCCTCCTGTCTGTGCCAAGTTTTCCTTTGCCCATCTCAGAAAGACACTTGTGACTGCATTAATCCAGGAGGACAGAACTGTCTCAAGATGCTTAAATTAATCACATCTACAAACACCTTGTTTCCATATAAGGTGACATGTATAGGATCCAGGAAACTCTTGAGGCCAATCAATATTCAGCTGAGTACACTGTGCTAGGGTACTACCATTTCTGAAATTCTGAAGTGATTTGTTGGTAGAGTTGATAGTTTTTAGACTTGTCACATTTTTTGTTTTAATAATCCTTGTAATTTAAAATCCTCTACTGAAATATTTAAACTTAACATTCCTTTTTTTTTTTGTAGAGAAATGGTGATTATTAACTTCTATATTTGAGACAAATATGTAAACATGACTTTCAATAGTTAATGGTAAGAGTGGAATTTTCATATTAACACTGCTGCCACTGAGTACTGGGGTCAATTCTTATTAATTCTGAATAAATAGGAAGCGTCTGACTTAAGTGAACGAGACACATAATGTCCTGTTACTATGCTGACCTTGCTGGATCTAAATTTATTGCCAAAGACATTATTTAATATGCATAACTACATTATTTTAGCATTTGAGTAATTTAATACCATAATTTATATGTGTGTATCAATAAAAGAAAACCATAAATTATATATATATATGTTGTTTTAAATAGAGACAGAAGAAATAAGAACCAAGGTAGATTATGTAAAGGTACAAATTTCCAATGATGAATGTCATTATATTGTATACCTAAATTATACCAATAAAATTAATTTTTTAAAAAATAGAGCCAGAAGGATACATATATTTGAGACCTCCTCCAGGCAGCCTTCCCTCATCCAATCTCACTTCCTTTCTATGTGGTTTTCCACCCCCAAAAAGAGTGCTGTCTTTAAGGACTGACCTCCAAAAGGACTCCTTATTCTAGGCCCTTGCCCCTGGCTGTTTTATTTAAACTCTGCAAAACCAGTTCTGGCTCTGTGGTAAAGAAACCTGAAGATAAGCAGAACTGCTCACAGCCGGCCCAGATTGTCTCCTCTCCTGTTGGCCACCCCCACCCTCCCCAGCCCTTCTCACAGGCAGAGTAAGAAAACGTAACTCACTGGCAGCTCTCCCTTTTAATTCAGCAGCTTTCAGTCACACGGACCTTTCTGACAATAAGGACTGATTTTTACACAATAATCCTTTGTGTTGTGTACTTTTTTTAAAAGAAGCAAATTTCACTCACTTTGGCCTTGTTGTTTTCTTTTAAATTAGTTTGTTTTTGACAAATAGTTCACAAATGTAAAAGAAACCCACTGAAGTCAGATTCAACCCTTTCCTCTGGGGCCTTGTTTCTAGAACAATTTCTAGACCTTTCAGGAAGTACCTTCAAATATTGCAGTCAGGGAGCACATAATACACAATACATATTCATTTACTTTACTCCCTTGGCCGTGAACTTGTGGTTCTTATCCCAGGTGCCACACCCTTTGCAGGCCTGTACAGCTGGGAACAGTGACTAGGCAGAGTCTCCTGGCATGGGACTCTGGCATCTGTTTTATGGAGCTGTAATCTGGCTCCTGCTGGAGCATGCTGCAGAAAATACCCTAGATAACCTGAGTTCAAGTCCAAGGTTCCCAGTTCATCACCTACATGGCACTGGAAAATCATTCACCTCTCATTTCTCACTTTCTTCCACCATAAAAATGATACCATGGAACTAAATATACTTCTCCTACATTGCTAAAAGTAACTTAGGCATCACAACCTCTTCTGTACATAATTAACCCACACTATCATTGAAAATGCAGAACTGTTTCCCTTCTACAATGGAGAGAAGTTTACTGATGAGAAAGAGTTGGAGTGATGCATATTTTACACACATATTGATTAGAAATTGTCTTTGCCTTCTGTTTCCACACATTTTTCATTAATTAAAAAATAACTATTTTCAGCATCTATGGAGTTTCAAAGCTCTATTTGTAACCAAAGAGAAAAGGAGGAGACATCATCTTAGGTCACTGTGGCATTGCCTGTAGCAGCACTTTAATCAGCTAGCCGATCTTAGCTAAGACACACTCACCACTGGATGAAGTGGAGTTCCTGGAAACATAAATTGCATTTGTTGGGCGAGCATCGCTGCTGCAGTTTTTTGCTGGATCAAATTGTTCCTCCCATTAATTTCTAGTTGAGTTTTTAAGTGTGTCGGAGGATGAAGATACTTGCAGTTCTCTCTTGAACAACGGCCCTGTAGAATGAATATGTTGGGGTTAGAAGCATTAAGAGTAGCCTGCAACTCCCATGTCGATCAATTTACACTCACTCCATATTTTAGTAACCACAGTAAAGGTTGTGGTGCGTGTGTGTGTGTGTGTGTTTGTGTGTGTGTGTGTGTACTGGGAGGACTGAATCAAATTGTACCTAATTATCAAAGGTGCTTGAATCTGTTGAACAGAGAAGATTCCCAGGGTTTTCACCCACCTTCCTATCTTCTCCCTCCTCCTCCCTCCCTCTCTCCCTTCCGTCTTTCCTTGAAACCCTGACAATAGATTCCACAGGAATGTGACCGCTGAGAGTAAAGGAAAAGATCATCTACATAGACAGGATGGAAGGCAATCAGAAGGGCACATTTATTGTGACCATCAGCCTTTGAACCTGCTGGTTTGTACATGCAAGAGTGCTGTCAAAATGAGAATAATTATGAGACAGCGTTGTGCAGTGGAGACAGGAGTAAGCATGTCCAGTGTGTGTCCATATTGGCTGAGGATGTCCGTATTTCAGGTTGTCGATGCAGTAGCAGTGGGAGCACAGGAGCTGACCTTTCTTGGTGGTACAGAGGGGAAGATCTTAGGCATGAACTCAGGTAATCCCCTGCAACTCATTACTTTGTTGTATGAAGGCTGCTACCCTCTACCCCCATCCTACCCCATGACAGGAGTATCAAATTTAATGTCATGACATGATATAGCGAGGAGTGTTTATGGCCACAATAACATTTGGACACTGGAGATGGCAAAACAGAAAATAACAAAAACCCTCAGTGCCAGGTGTGCATACAACCAGTTTGGAAGAGTTACTGCATATGGCAGTGTTTACACTTAATCCCCAAGTTTTCAAAACTATCAATTGTGAGAATCATGTTGATGTGTGAATTATGCAATTGCTGGAGAAAGAACAGCAAACTGTGTGAAGCAGTTTGAGCATTATCACTCCCTAAAGAATCAGTCCATTTGCAACCAGGAGAAGAGAATATGGGTTTGTTTACCAGATATAAAAATAATTTTAAAAGCAAGTTTGGTAGATCTGGAGGAATGAATGTTTACAGTCATCCTAATTCTAAACATCTGGAGTTCTCACTCTGATTCCCACTAATTTTAGCTGCACTGTTGGCAGTTGAAGCTTCCTCTATGGTGTGTGAATCTTTCCTCACTGCCATAGAGACGGACAGACATGTATCCCGTGCTCAGCTCTGGAGGTCTGTGCCATCAACCCTGGCTGTCCTAAGGGTCTGCTCTCAGTAGCGTTCACAGTTATGTCACCCTCCTGGGTAAGATAACAAGGTGGGAACTGAGGGCATTAGAAGGAACAAGATGTCTAATAAGAGTCTATAGCAGTGGGCAATGCCAGTGGGTTTCCTTCTCAAGTTCATATTGCAGATGTTTTTGGTCATCATTCTATGTACAAATAGACATCCTAGGACGTGTATTGTGCAGTCTACTGTAAAGACAGAGTAAACTGGAACTACTTCTGCAAGCTAATCTCAATTAAAGCAGCCCAGGAATAGCTGCTCTTCTCTCCATCTTTCTCTGGGTAAATCTGCTTGATTATTATTATTATTATTAAGATCCTAACTGTACTCATTGCTTTGTGACTTCCCAGGGTCCCTCCATCCCTGTCAACTTGCTTCAGGCATCTCTTATTTTACTTCTCTTTGTTCCCTATCTGGACAATGAATGGCCTGAGTCTTTCAGGTGGTTAGTTAGCTCTCCAGGACATCATAGCTCCTACAGTGCACTTGTGTGACCAGTCTCTGAGTTGCTGCCTTTATGTCAGATCCCAAGAGCAGTTCTTCACTGGTGATGGGAGGTGGTCATAGGATACAAAACATAGCTACTGCCGGTCAACTGAACGCAGGAGGATTAACAGAATAGCACTTCTTGGATTGAGGCTAAATCATCTCAGGCTTTTTTCTGGCACCCTCAGTTGACATTCTCTTTAGCCACAAACACTACTTGGCAGTTGACCTATGGAGATTTGTATATACAAAGTGCACCTGTAGGTCTGTGTAAACAAATATGCAGAGAGCTCTAATAGAGGAGTTTGGGAAAGCGGAATTCTATAGAAAAAGGATGGAATTAGTGAAATATCCACCTTTCCACAAGCAGGATAAGGTATGTACATTCATTTGATTGTTAATTTGATCACCAGTCTTTTAAAGTCATGTTTTGTAACTGCTCATACAAACTGCAATTTGGTTGGAAAAATGTAGTTTTCTTAACAATGCTGTTATCCCTTCATATGACTGTAACTCTTGGAAGACAGTAACTATTTTTGGCTAGGAGCATATGTTTTACAACACTAAATTCATAATTTATTGAACAAATCTTCCTTTTCATGACAATTAATGTAATTTCCCAATGTCTTCTTACACTTGGAATAAAGAAAGCTATTGATCACCTATGTGCCAGTCAATTTATATATGGTTATCTCATTTCCTCCTTACAATGACAGTAAAGATCTCTGCTTCCCCAAAAGGCAGGTGGGATAAGAATTATAAGGCAGTCATCCAAGGTCATATAGGAAATGGCAGAGCTACATTTTAAATCCAGGTCTATCTGCCTCAATTTCGTCATTATACCAAACTGTCTATTAGCAATGGTTAAACTCTAGGGAAAATAAAAATCTAGCATTACCCTTCACAAAATAGTAGCATGCATAATAAAATTTTATTGTTTCTATCTGGATTTGGGAGCTAAAAAAATATTCACCCAGCTTATCTATCAGTAGGAAGACACAGGGATAGCAAAGCTCACAAGTTCTGGGCTCAGGTTGTCCTGCCATTCCTAACTATATGACTTTGAGTGATTACCTGTTTTTTTCTTTATCTGTAAAATGAGAATAATTACTATGTCTTCCTCCAATGGCTGTTGTGCAATTAAATGAGTTAATACATGCATACAGTTTAGAGAAATGCCTGGCAGATAGTAAGCATTGAGTAAATGTTGTTATTAATGTCAAAGAAAGAAAAATTAATTGTATATAATATTTTGTTTCCAGTGAGTATGGGATCATGCACTTAGCAGTATTTCAATTGTCTCTTTGATTCTTCCATATAGAACAAAATTTCTCATTAAAGCATGAGAAAGTCTACTTAGTAATGCTTACTCACGTATTTTATGTTTAAAGTTATTTTCAGTTCTACATGATATTTCTGCAAGTACCTATATTTAAAGAGACAGCCCTGAGCCCTGCTTGTATCTGGCATTCATATTCTGAAGAATTTTGGTCCATGGTCCATGGATGTCTGAAGCATGGAAGTACTTGGAGACTCCAGGAAACAGAATTTGTGTTAAGGGACTCTAAAGGACTCTAAAGTCCTAAAGGAAAAGCAACTGTCAAAACATAATGAGCTCTCTGACACAGTAAACAATTGGTATGGAAGGTTTTATTAAGGCATAAGATTTTTCAGGCTGTGCATCACTGCACAAAAACTATTGATTATCAAAGCAAGTTGTCATAACCGAATGAGAGGGCAGTGTCAGACATGTAAAGCATCCTTGTACATCATCATGAAACAAAACAGAAGTGTCAGAAGCAGTATCTCCTGAGTTTAGTCTAAGAAATAAAGACAAAAATGTCTTGGAAAAATCCTCCCTGTGGGTGCTAGGTTTTGCCTAGTTTTAATGCTTTCCTCTCCAGCTTTCACTTCCTGGTGAGACACTGCTTCCCCAGGGATAAAGGAAGCAGGGTCCAGCCCTGGGGGCTGGGGCTGCTCAGCTTCGGAAGGATGGAGACAGGAGCACCAAGTCAGTGCTTGCTGAGTCTTTCGGGAACTGCAGCCTCAGTGAGAAGGCCCATGCCAAGGGCTAACATGGAGGGTCTAGCTCGTGGGCCACATAAGCCCTGGGGGCCTTTGCTCACCATGAGTAGGACAGGCCAGGTGTAGAAACAGCAGGTGGTTGTATAATTCTAGGTTAGGATCTCATTCATTCATTTATTAAACAGATATTTCTTGAGATCCTTCTATGTGGCAGGCATTGTGTTCTGTGTTAGTTAACAAAGAAGAGCAAAAAAAGACCAGCCTGCAGATTAGTGGTGAAGATGTTACTCAAATCTGGCCATGCATCGGTGTCTAATTACAAACTATAATATGTGTTCTGGAGGGGATGGGAGTGGGAGTAGTCAGACCTGAGGCCGCTGCATCAGGGAAGGTCTCTTGAGAAGTATTTCACCTGAGACCTAAAGGATGTGGAGGAACTAGGCAAAAAAAATAAGTGGTGGGCAAAGTGTATATGTGTTTATGTGGACATATGCCGTGTTTACAGTATGTGTAGTGTGTGGGGTGTATGCTGTGTATTATGCACACATATTGGGCATATATTGTATGTGGTGTATTGTTGTGCTGTGTATTTTGTACATGTATATGGTGTATACACAGTGTGTATTGTGTATGGTATGTGTGAGTGGTGTACTGTGTTTATTTTGAATGTTGTCCCATATATTGTGTATATATGGTTTGTGTGTTGTGTGTGGAATAGGTATTTTGTGCGGTGTATATTTTGTGTGTGTGGTATTTGTGTTGTAAAGGTTGTAGGTACTGTTTATGTCGTGTACATATATTGTATGTATAAGGTGTGTGTTGTGTGCGGTGTAGGTGTTGTATATGTTGTGTAATTGTGCCTCTGTGTTGTGTGTGGTATGTGTATTGTGTGTACTGTGTGTATTGTGTATGCACATGTTGTGTGTATGTTGGGGAGGAATAAAAACTGAGAACACTCAGTGGAGGAGAATATGCCGCGGGAAGGTGTCTTCTGGGAACTGGAAAGCAGTTTTAGGCTGGAGGGCAGGAGGGGCGGGAGGAGGAGAAGAGCTGGGGAGAGCAAGGCAGGAAGTGGTGGGCTGACACCAGGCAGCAAGGACTTCAGAGCCCCACCCCGCGAAGGGGTGTGAACTTCATAGCCTTTGAGAGTTTCTCAGTAGAAGATTAACACAATCAGATTTATGCATTATTGTACACTTAAATCTCTTCCTGGTTATTCGATTTTACATTTCTAATTTCATTATTGCTCATCTTATTTGGAGACCACTTGACTAAAAATAATAAAAGAATTCTTTCAGAGTGTACATTGGAGTTTTGCAGTTTATTCTACATCCCAAAGAAATCTCTTCTCCAGGAATATTTAGATTAGGGACAATGGTTAGAATCAAGTTAGAATTCCAAGCTGAATTGAATTTATTAAAATAAGCAACCATGAAGGACTCTAATACAGAATACCCATGTTGGTTCTCAATAGGATGAAGAAAGATGCTAAATAACTGTAATATGTACTTGGAAGAACAACAGATTGGAGCTATGAGAATTACACGGCCATTAAATTATATGGCATGGGATGAGAAAAAGACAGCTTTGGCTAAGAAAAGACTTCAGAATCAGGTTGGTATGAGAAAGAAAAAGCATAATAGGAAAATGAAATTTTCTAATTGTTTATTTTTAAACAAGTAATTTTTAGAATCTTTTTCTAGTGTGCTCCTAATTGAAAAAGTCACTTAAAATATGGAAGCAAAACAGATTAATTGGAAGATTGTTAGAGAACCTCCCTTTAACAATAGGAGCATTATTTACACATAGGAATAGTGAACAGACAACCATATCCTATTAGTTATCCATGGGAAAAGCAATGGATGTCATAGGATCTACAATTTTAGCAGTTAATAAGCCCCTGCTGTATGTACTATATTACTTGGGGAGAGTTTTAATTGTCTTTGCATGGCTGCAACATTGGTCAGCAGACCCTGAAACGGCCCCTTTGGAGAGAATGATTCCAGGTAAGGACCAGCTCACAAACTGATCTGTCCCAACTCTGTCTCAGCTACTCACTGCTTTCAGCAGGTGATGTTTTCGAATGAGCAGGCCAAGCTGTTTAACAACAGGTTTCCAGGACACAGGATATGTGCTCCAAAAGCAGCCTTCGGGGGACACTGAGCACTGGAGCCTGCTCTGGACCTCAGCGCTGGTCATAGAAAAGCCATGGGAGAGCTCAGATTCCTCATATTCCCCACACGTGAGACCTCCTGAGACCTGGAGGTCGGGATGCAAGCTCTGGCCTTAGAGTAACATTCCCAAAGTCTATTCTGCCTTGGGAATTCTCGAGAAGCAGTTTAAATGACAGAGTAAGCAGTTTAAACTGTGGAACCCAACTACTAGGGCTCGAAGCCATGGGATCTTGGGCAAGTAAAATGTGGACAATGAGAGATCCTACCTCGTAGACATTTATTTTTAAGTTTTTACTTTTTTATTAGTACATATTTGGAGTAGCTAATGATTCTCCGTGGGAAGTTGGTACATGTACGTAGCTCTTCTTAATTCCTTTTCATCCTTCCCCGGTCATCTCTTAGTGCTCTTCCCTTTTGCAAAAGATCCATCTCCCCTTTTCCCATCGTCTATCTTTTATCTTGCTCTTTCTTTGTATTTTGGGTTTGTCATATAAGAGGAACCATGGGATGTTTAAGTTGGTGTGTCTGAGTTATTTCATATACAGGATTTGAACAGTTCCTGGCACATACTAGGTGCTCCTTAAGCTTTATTATTGTTCCTATTAATTGTTTCTTTGGGTAGTGGATAAGAATATGGGATATTTAAAACAACCTCCCTAACAGTTGTTCAGGGTTTTTTTTTTTTCTCTTTTATTACTGTGCATCTGTCTGGCCTGTCTACCAAGTTCTTTAACCCTTTGTTATTCTTGCCAACACTGGTCATTGCTCTTTCAAAGAGCCTCAGATATGTTTTTCTTTGTTATCTCCTTGCTGAGATTTGCCAGGGTTAATCGATGAAGCATGACTAACTTAGGGTTAAAAGCAGTAGGAAAATCTTGCAATTCTGATTGTGGTTTCATCTCCAAATTGCCATGTGAACTTTTGCAAGCAATTTATAACAGTCCATACCTCAATTTTCTCTTCAGTAAAGTGGGGGTGATCCTATTGCCATATCCCAATGCCCTCCAACAGATGCTAGAGCCCAAGAGACAGCAGAAGTTGCTCAAAAAAATGTAAATTCCTATGTATGTTTTTTCTACATCTCTTTTCCCCTTGAATGTTCCTGGTCTAGTTAAAGGGAAAAGCCACGTATGTCAACAGTTACAGTAAAAAATTGGGGATGTCTGTTGGCAACAGTCCACATGTGTTCCGAGAATTATGAGAAGTCAGTGTGGCCAGGCATGAGAAGCATTAGCAGCAATGGGAAATTAAGTCAAAATCGATTAGGTCTAGGAGAATTTATTAAGTACCAACAGTGTACACAGCTCAGAAGGGAGAACCTCCATCAAATAGACCACTATGTTGGTCCTTGAGCCAAGGAAAGTGAAGCCAGCTTTTCTAAGTGACACCACAAGGTGGATGTACTAGATGTTCACAGCCTCAGTTTCCTCAAAGTTTCAAAAGCTTTCAAAGGTTATGATTTAAGTTATAACCAAGGTGGGTTATGATTTAAATAGCTGGTTTTCATAGGTTCTTCATTTTGCTAGGTTGAAGTCAAATAAGCCACGGCTGAATTTAACATTTAGCTTGAACTGCCTCTTCTTCCTCCAATAATTTCCAGAAGGATATGGGCAAGTGAAAGTGTCGGGAATAAAGTGGTTATTTACATCAGAGCTTAATTTATAACATTAACTATGGAACTGAAATAGCTGTACTCTAAGCAAGTGACAGATTAGGCTTTTAGGGTTCTTTTGAATTTAAATAAACTAATTGAGCCACATGAATTCCTTGCATTATCAGTTCCAACTACATAATTTAACAAATAAAATACAACTGCAAAAGGGCATTGGGATTATATCCGTCTAATCTGTTGGCTTGGGAAATCATTATAAGCAAACGATAGCCAGAACTTCCATCAAAGTGAACAACTGCCCATATCATCAACATTATGCATGAATCTAAAATAAGCCCAATTTATTATTTGGTTCAATTTTTATTACAAGTCAATTTTTATAGACTACATTGCAATACTTTTTTTGTAAATAGCATAAAATGTTGTACTTATTAAGAGAGATAAAAATGGAATATTTATAATCTCTTTTCTGGGATGAGCTCCTCTTTCTCTGTTGCTTCTATGGTATAGAGGAAGCCTGTAGAAAATTTTAGGCAAGATTTGGCAGGGTAGCCAGATGGGTAAAGAGGAGCAATCACAAATGCTGATAGGCAGTCATCACCACCTGTAATTTTAGCACCACCAACTATGGCACAATGACAAGTTTAGGGGAGGATGGGAAAGTGGGACTCCAGGGAAGCAGGTGGGTGCCTTCCCAGAAAACCACACCAGGCCCAGTGGATCACTCCACTGCCTTACCTTCACTATGGATAATCGGTCCAGAGCTCTTCGCCTGCCCCCACCCCCAGGATCAGTACTTTCACCTTTCTTAGCTGGACCTGCCTGATCTTCTTATCTCTGGATTTGCATTTAGGGCAGCTTGTTATCACCAGAGGGCTGGGAAAACCTTAAGGCTACCACAGGTGCTTTACAAGAGATCTGAGACTCATTCATTATTATGCCAATACAACTACCCTAGTCCTTCTGGCACTACTGACTTTGGCATATGTCATTAATTTTGTGATTGTTTTAAATAAATAAAACATAAAAATGAATAAATGGAGAGAAAAGGTAAAGAAGGTCTATTGCTTACAGTTTACCAATTCAACTTCCCATCCCATCTGCCCCTTTAAATGGATTTTGGTTGCCTGGACATTTTCTCTGGTACCAGTTTCTCCTGGTGCTGTCTGGTGGGGGGGGGGGGATGACTGTTTACCTCTCCACTGAAGGGGCCAAGCCCTGACTTTTACTAGTAAGGATCGTGCATTCTCTTAATTTTACATGTTAAAATTGAAAATGTGCCAGTTAAGAGAAACTGATGAAACCAAAAATAGCCTCTTGCTTCTCTAGAGATTCAAGGAAACAAATTTCTGCGCACCAGAGACTTCATTTGAAAATTATTTTCCCTAGCTGGAATATAAATGCCTTCCGAGTCACAGAGGGACATCAGTTAGTGTAGACTGTGATAACACAGAAACCTAACAAGAAATTGGTCTACTGGCCGTTTGACTTTATAGAATTTTCTGACACCATGTGCATAAATGCATGCAGCACCATGGATGAGCTAGAAGCCCCGTGAAATATTCATATCACAGCCCTAGGATTTTCCCTGTAGGGGAGAGCAGGCCTTTTTCTATACCCTGTATTCTCCCTAAGTACATAGCACCAGGACCCTCACTCACATAGGGGGCACTCAGTGCAGGCTATCCAGTGATCTTCCCTCTTTCCATAAGTACACACTGAGTCCTTCTGTGTGCCGAGCTTGTGACATGATGGGGGCGATACAAGGTTCTGTGTGTGCACAAACTAGGGGGCTCTCTCCCTAGTTTTGGGGTCAGGGATGTTCCAGAAGATGGACATTTAACATTTAAGCTATTAATCAGATTATCGCTGGAGATTTAGTTCAGAGGTGCCGCCGCCTGCCTCGCAAGTGCAAAGGTCCCGAGTTCGATCCCCGGTACCAAAAAAAAATACATTTGGAAAATATCAATCGGATTATCTAGTCAGGCTGAGGGTAGGTAGGGCAAAGGAGAGGTGGGCATTTGGAGAACTAAAGCAAGCCAGGGTAATTAACAACCACTCTGTGGGGCTAAATTCCTGAAGCCTTATAAAGGACTTCACATAATATCAGGAACAAAGTAAATGCTTGCAAAAAAAAATACTGGCTGCTATTTTTATTATCATCAGGCATTAGCAATTCCAGAAGCTGGGCAATTTTTGGGTAGGTGGTATCCATAAGAAGGCACAGAACCTTATTGCCCTCTGTCTGTTATTGCATAGTCTTTTTCATACTGATTTGAAACACTCTAATAAATCACCTGCCTACCCAGACAGCTCCCTGGAATTCAGACAGGGACAGATAGTTGGCCTTAGAGGGTGACATCTGGCAGGTGTCTCCTATGTACCTGTGCCATTTATTAACATACCGAAAATACTTCTGTCCCAGGTCGCAAATAGCTGCTGTCCCAAGCTGGTGTCATGTCAAGTGTTTTTCCCACCTCTCAGGCTGCTCCAGTGTCTCCCCTAGATTCCAGCAGCTACACTCCAGGATCCCAGCAATTAAAGAGTTAAATGTGACACCACAGGGGCCCTCTAAGACCTGGCTCCTGTGAATTGTGATTGGATGCTGCTCACCTGGGAGGTGCTTATGGCAAACTATTTTGAAAAGCACAGCTGATGATGAATATATTCCTGACAAAGCTGGTGTCAGAGATGGGAATGGTTCCAGGAAGAAGTGGGGGAAGGGCTGGGCAGGAAGGAGGGGAAGATTGGGAAAGATGGGGGGAAGGAAGGCAGACTGGGAGAAGAGAAACCAGAATATCCTTTTTAACCGTGCATTCATGCAGAGTCACAAAGGAAAAGAACGTCCCTCTTAGACTGGTTTGGATCATCTGGTGGCTTGGGAACGACCTGCAGACCTGAATTACAGCAGAGGGAGGCTGCACTTTGTCTAGAAAAACCAACCTGGGAAGATGTAGGACACACACTGCACCACTGCATGGGCACTGGCGGTGTACTAGCTGGAGGAGTTGAGCAGAGTTACGTGGTGGGAGGGGACTTAGGAGGTGTCTCCATTCCTTTATCCATCTGACAACTGGTTACAGCGCATCTGCTCTATGCAAGAAACTGGGATGCCATTGCACACAGGACAAGAAGCGTGGCCCTGCCCTTGACAAAAATAGCAAAGGCTTATATAATGCCATGCATATCGTGTAGCAGGCATTTTCTAAGTGCTTCTGAAGATCATCCTCATTTAATCTTCACTAGAAGCTCTTAAAAGCGATACTGTTAACATTCCCATTTTATGGGATGAAGCTGAGGCATGGAGGGGTGATCCCCTCCCAAGGTCATACAGCTAGGAAGCAGCAGAGCTGAGCTGTTATCCAGGAAGACCGGCCTCACACTCTGTGTTGCCACCCTCTACAGAGGCATTTTTAAGAAATTCACAATGGAACATTCATATCACACGTTACAAAGCCATCTTCACACACATTATCTTATTACAGCTTCACAACATTCTTGTAATATGTTACCCCGATTTAAAGGTAAGTAAAAGGTGGTGTAGAGAGACGTAAAGGTACTTCCCAAGGTCATGTTAAAGTCAATCAGGCTGCATTCTGGTCCTCTCTTACTAAAACATGCACTCTCTCCTCTGCTCCTTGTGGTCTGTGGATGAAGCCACCCAGTGACAGATTTTTGGTCCAATATGTGAAAGGCTGGTATAAAATAAAACAGATGACTTTCTGTGAAATGAACTTTAGGGAGGTGATACAGGATGGTGAGTGTTCTCGGCTGAATTTTGTCTCTCTGAAAAGATATGCTGAAGTCGTAACTCACAGTACCTTTGAAAGTAACCTTACTCAGAGACAAGGTCTTTGGGGATGTAATCAAGTGAAGACGAGGTCCTCAGAGTGGACCCTGGTCCAGTTTGACTCCTGTTCTGATCCAAAGAGGAAATCTGGATGCAGAAACACATGCACAGAGGAAAGACGATATGAAATACATAGGGAGAAGACGGCTGTCCATAAGCCAAGGAGCATCTGAAGCTACTAGAGGAAGAGAAAGGACAGAAATTTGACTTTTCTAGAACTTTCATTAGGAGCATGGCTTTGCTGACCCCTTAACTTTGGACTCCCTAGCCTAGAACTGTGAGAATGTAAATTTCTATTGCTGGAGGCCAATCAGTGTATAACCCTTACTATAACAGCCCTAGGGAACTAACGCAGTCATCGGTAAGAGGTGCTAGATGGTATGGGGTTTTTTTCATCAGATTGATTGGAAGTTACACCACCAAAACACTCGTCTTCTGACACTAGGATTTAGCTCTGTAATGCATATTCTAATTTTTTCATGATCTTGGGAAATAAGATCCCCCTCTTCACTCAGAAATAAATTTTAACAACTTCCAAATCCTTAACACGTACAAGGATATTTCTACCAATGAAACTAGTCAGCCTAAATGCTATCAGATTTTTCATATGGAAGATTTAACAGGAGAGATTTATTTTAGTAAAAGACAAAATGTTTCACTAAGAAACTCCTTAGTAATGCGTAAAGGCCCACTGAGTCTCTGAAGATCCATTCTCAAGGAGAAATGCTGGGATGATTTTTATATTCTGGTTACAGAGAATGACTTGATAAAAATTGTCCTTGATATTAAAATGTCATGGAGGGTGGGACTCATTCAGCCAAGTAGGAGGGGAATCAAAGCAAATGGGTAAATGTGGCCAGCATTTTGAAGTTGCTTTCACAAACAATATGCATTTTGTAGACTCACTCATGCCTTGTGGCTGCCTCTGTGGGTCCTTTGACAGGGTATAAATGGCAGGGGAGGAAGTAAAGAGAAGAGGCCTGCTCTGGTCATCCCCTCACCCAACCTTCCCAATTGCCTCACTTCTTTCTCATCCTTGCCTCACCCAGGGCCTGGCTAGAGCTCCTCCACCTAGGTCTCCACTCCCAGGACACACCCTGAACTGACCCTCGGTCTTTGTCCTGAGCAATCTAGCCTTGGTGCCCCAGTTTTGATGACGAGATGGCTGTCCTGTCCCAGGCCCCAACTGTTTTCCTTCTGCGTGATCTTGTTCACCCACTGGGTACTGCAGGTCTATGTCTGAGGGGCCCATGGGGCTTATCCCTTTGCCTCTGGGTTCCAGGTCTAAGAACCTGCATCTTTCCAGGCTGCACCTGAAAGTTCTGCCCCACTTTGGTCCTGTTGCCTCCAGCCGCTCATGGACTTTCCAAAGTAGCCAACCTCACTAGACTTCTGCTGCTGTTTCTCAGACTTCCTGCCACTGGATGCTTCCTCTCCAGGATGTACCTAAAGAAGGTGGGGACATTGAGGCAGCAACCTCCGCATCTCAGTCTGCATCTCCGTGGCCCAGGGGCTGAACTAGCTTCGGTCACATCCAACCAAACAGTGAGATATGAGGTCTCACTGTGAGATATGACATTGTGCTCTTTGGGCCTCCTTATTAATGGTGGAAGAAGTATTTTCCCTCTGCAAACCCCAAATATCCCCCATCCACTCCTCCTAGGTCAATACTGAAGCACAGAAACCACTGGTAGATTTTATTTGTAAACTGAATTTACCCATTATTACAGAGTCTAATGTTTTCAAAAAAGAGAAAGGAATATATATATATATATATATATATATATAGTAATAATACTCAGGGATATTTGTTGAATACACCATTATTATTACTGCATGCTCAAGCATAACCCCAGGCAGACCTGTGCAAGAGGGAGATACTGTCAATGTCTCCCCTTGGCAGATGGCAGAAATAAGGCCTGGGCAGACTAAGCATCTGGGCAGGCAGGTAGCAAGAAGTAGAACCAAGACTTGAACTCAGAACTGCGACCCTTGACCCATTTCTCTGAATCTCTGTATTTCTGTCACATGTTCATATAATTATGTAAAAAACTACACTTGTATCCTCAGTGAGACAAGCATAGTGCTAAGTGCTTTAAAGGAATGATTCCATTAGTGTCTACAGTAAGTCTTTGAGAGTAGGTCTTATTCTTATCTACACTTTGCACATTTGGGGACTAAGGCACAGAGAGGTTAAATAACTTGCTCAAAGTCACACAGCTGATAAAGGGAAAGTCCCAGATTTGAACCAAGTAGCCTAGGTCCAAAATCACCACCCTTTCTGAATATAAAATCATTGACTTCTGGCCATGTGTTAGGAAGTGTGCTAGGCTGAAGTGAATACAAATCTGTGTAGAACAATTCCCACCTTTCAGTATGTCTAGACACACAGATCTGCAACCCATATACACAGGAATAGAAGAAAGGAAAGAAACCAAAGTAATAAGTAATATTTAAATCTAGTATTAGCCAGAAGGATTCATGTAATGTTTCATAGATCATACACCTTTACAAACCCAGTTAAAATGAGCAAGTACACTTTATACATATGGTTGAATTTCAATACATCAAACTACTAATTGTACATCTCATCTATTAGGGCACAAAGAGGCACCACCAGCAGTCACAGGGCTCCTATAAGGAGACCACAAGTTTCCCAGATCTGCCAAAATGAGGCACCTGGATTTCAGGTACACACATGGAATATATAATAACTAGTGGAAGATTTAAGCATGTGCGTTTTAGGCGTCTATCAATGCCTTGCTTATTGAAAAGGCCTAAATACCCAGAGGAGGGCATTTCCCTAACAGCAGAGGGTGAAGGGTGGAGAACTGTCCACCTCCTCTATCCTTCCCCCTAGCTGACCTCCCTCCACATGAGTGACTCTCCAACCACTCCCCTGCCACCCCGGACGAAGCTTTTCTCTCCTCTGCACTGCTCCATCTATCTGCCCCTCGGGACAGCACTGGACCCTCGTGCCTGCTATTGCCATGGTCAATATTGGTTCCCATCTCAGGCCAGCACTGTCCACTGCTTATGAGCAGAAGCTTGCTCAGGCCACTCAGAGTAGGCTAGAGTACAGAGCACAGTGCCCAAGAGACTGTTCAGTCAAGATTTGCTTAACAAATGAATTTTTGAAAGACATTAGCATCTCAAGGCAAGATCCTGTCAAACTAGTGGGATGAGACTAAAGGGCAAACAGATGTGTCTTGAAGGTGGTTTTTACTGCTTCAGATGCTATTCTGTCCATTTTTGTGTCCTTACATAGTATAGATATATACTGGAACTTGCTACAAGTATACATTAGGAGGGTTTTCCCCCTGTAAGACCAAAAATACTTTTGCAAAGAGTCTTAAAATAGATTCAATGTATTCCCTAAAATAAAAATGCCAAAAAGGAGATGAATTCCTGCTTTACCAATAATGCAAACTCTACAAATTAATATGAATAATATATATATGAAAATAGGTTTCATTTTAGCGAGGGCTTTCTATTGCTTTATATTTAACATACTTTGACCTTGATTCTTGCAACAACCCTACGATTTTGTATCATTACCTCTATTTTACATATTGAGTGAACTGAGGCCCAGGGAAGTAGCTGACCTAAAGCGAAAAGCTTGTCAGAGGTAATGGAGCTGGTAGATGGCAAAGCCAGGATTCAAACTTAGCTCTCTCAAAAGCCAAGACCAAGGACAAACTCCCTTGGCCCTTGTCATCTAGCCTCCTTCCTCCCACATGGAAGCCCTGACACTCGAGTAGCTGACTCAGTGTCTAAGCTGCTGATTATCTCAGTAGAAGGAAAACACCATGGTAAGCTGCTTCCAATGATCATATGCTTGGGCAGAATTCACTACCACCTTCAAGCATTCATTCATTCATTCAGTGCATATTTGATTCTTATTCCGTGGCAGGCACTATTCTCAACACTGGAGATAAGGCAATGAACAAAACAGGCAAAAGTTCCTGCCTTTTTTTTTTTTTTTTTTTTAAGTTCCTGCCATTCTAAGGGAACAGGACAGACACTCATCAAGATCAATGAGTAAAACGGCGAGTATGATGGTGCTGACTGCTAGGGAAGAAAATGAACCTGAGCGGGGACAGGCAGTGTGTAAGTGGAGAACTCATTTTTTTGATAGGGTGGCCGTAAAAGGTTGCCATGAGAAGATTCCATGTGAGCGAGGTGTAGAAGCGGCATGGAGCAAGTCTGGAGGATTCTGGGTGAGGACAGGAAGTGCACGTCTTGATGCAGAAGGACACCGAGAATGTTCTGGGAACAGCAACCAGGACAGCATGGCTGTGCAGAGTGAGCATGGCTGAGAACAGTGACTAAGATGAGAGAAGAGAGGAGACTGAGGTGACCAGGTGAAGCTTCCTGGTCATTGTGAGGACTCTGGCTTTTACTCCGATTGAAACTGAAATGCAAAATCAATGGAGGGTTAATGCACTGCGCTGTATTAGCGAGAGGCTTCTATGTTCTTCACGTATTTTTAAAATGTATTAGCAACTTTAATAAATTATGAGGAAGTGCATTTTGTCAAACTTCCAATCGCTAAATATTGCTGATCTCATACAGAACTCCATTTAGCACTGCCCTTGGATCAGGGAGCAGGTCAGAGCCCAGGACAGCACAAGGCCTTTAAACACAAGTCCAGAGGCGGTAGGCCCTGTTTCCAGAATGCCAGCCCTTAGGCCTCGCCTGCTTCCCTCAATGAGGGGAGCTGGGTGGCTTTCCCAGCAGCCTGCATGTTAGCCTTAAAATCCAAACTGTGGGGAAGGGAATAGGCCATCCTTGCAAAGCCGCCTTGGAGAGCCTTGTGTGGAGGACAAAGCCATCCATCAGGGCTGTGTCCTCAGCAGTTACTGATGCTCCTCTAAGAGCAGCAAGGCAGGAAGAGGTCTTTATGACAGAAGGGAAAGGGCCTGGGTACCTGCCTGCCAGGCCAATGTACAGCTCGCAGTAGTATAATCTTCAGGCCCACCCAGTCACACCAATTTGACTTCTAATTTAATGGGTGTCCTATAAAGTGAATATTGATTCCTTGGGGTTTGAGCTCCTTTTGCTCTGTCCTCTGGGCAGGGGCAAGGCTCACGAGCTGTGAGGGAAGCAGTGCCACTGGACTATGAAAAAGAAGAAAACAGGGAAAACTATGAAACACTTGTTGGAGAATAATCAGATTGATAGTTCAGTTTCCATGTTTAGGGTTTAATGCTAAATTTGGAACCTGCCATTAGTCTCACAAATATTAGGCTGTAAAGAACTATTGGACCTTTAGAATTTAGAAGGCAGGACTGGGCGCCTCCATTTTCAAGTTCATGGTCCTGAATTATTGGGGAATTTGCTTCTTCTTGGTACATATACATGTAATTCTTCCTAAGAATTTTCTAGAAAGTATTTTGCTCTGAGCTTATCAGTGTTTCCCTCTGTAGGCATTGCTGCCACCAGGGTACATGGCTGCAGGTGCCATCAAACCCTGTGTGTCATCTGAACAGTGTCTTGGAAATAAATGGATATCAATTTTCAAAGTTAAGAATTCCACTGTGAGGAATGAAATGCAGATTCAGGCATGCTATCATTTAAAGACACAGTACATTTTGCAAGATGTGTTCCCAATCAACAGATAGTGAAAACAGTTTTGGAGGTATAGGGCTCAAGGAGAATTTTCCAATGTTGAAAAAGAAATTTTCATTTTTTAAAAGACTGATAGTGATAATAATAAATCATAAAATGAATGAAAGTTGTATATATACCGACTCCCCAAAAGAATGTAAACATTATGTACTGAAAATATGCACTAATAAAAAATAAACAGTGAATATAAGTTATGGGCTACTGATAATTTAATTCTGAACTCAATAGTTGTGGTTAGAGCAAACCACAAGTCATTAAGACCAATGCAAAGAAGAGGCATTTTGAGAATGTCCTGGTTGCTGAGACCCATCCCTATAGACTCATTTCTTGCAGGTATTTTCCACTTTTCCTGGACCAACTTTTACAATGAAAATAACTCAGAATTCATTAAAATTCAGTGTAAAGAAATTTGTTAATCACTTGGCTGCAGTAAAAGAATATATTGAAGTAGAAAGAAAATGGTAGAAATCTTGAAAAAAAGTGTAAGAAAACATGAAGTTAGGAAAATAACCTAGAAGAGGGAAGTGAAGTGGGAGAAATATTGCAAGTAGAAGAGAAACTTCTTTGTTGTGATCACAAGAGGTATTGAATTTTATCAACTAATTTTTATGCATCAATTGAAATGATATATCTCCCCCTCCCCAATCTGTTATCATTGATTGGTTCTCATGTTTGGAAGGAAGCACTTTGCTCAAGGCTGAGCCAATTTTTGACATGCATACCAATATTATTCTTCTTGCATCATTTTTTCAAGTTATTGCCTAGGCTGAATCATTTCTAGAATGTTCTTATGTGCCATGGGTATTTTAAAATGTAAAACTTTATACTGTTTTGATGTAACACTAAGAGCTAGTACTTAGTCATAGAAGGATGAGAAGCTTTCTTCCTTACTTCAGGGAAATAACAAGGTGGAGAACGGCAGAGAATTATCTGGAAAGGAGAATTGGCACGTTATTCAAGAAGAGGACTATTGGTGCCTGGAACGTTCTCACAAAGAACTTTAACCTAGGTGTGGAGGCCCAGGAGGATTTGAAGGCCCAGAGACCACTGGTTGGACTGTCTCCATCACTAGTCCCTGTCCAGAACTTCCACACAGGCTCATGTCAGCAGCTTCAGTGACGTCGAAGCAAATGAGGAGGGCTTCTGCATGGTCCCACACACCCACACATTCTTTTAAAAACTCACTTCTAAAAACCCAAAGCTTTTTCAAAAATTTGATTAACAGCTCTTTCCAAGTAATACAATTTTGGTTTGCTATTTTGGCATTTCTGAAATCTTCCTCTTTGCTTTTAATTTAATAAATGGAATCCCAAAAAGCATAGCTAGAATGTAAAGCTTAAGTATGTGACTGGCCTGTTATATTAAATTTAATTGTAAACATTATTTCAAATTGGGAAATATGGTGTGTGGGGGGGGGTGCCTTCAGAGTATCACTACCATAATTACTACTATATTTGAGCACTTTTGATATATTACATATTTTTATACAGTTACTCTCATTGAGCTTATCCTAAACCTTGTGTCTTTCTGCTTTTGGAGAGTCTTTTAGTCTACAATGCCTGCATTCTATGTGCCTGAATGAAGCCACCACAATTAAGTTAACTATTTCCCCTATTTTGGCTCCTTACAGTTCTGCACGTTCATAAATAATTTTGAGACAAGCATTTTTGCACATGCAGTCCTTCCTCCCCCTCCTTTTTTTATCCTTGATATAAGTGGAATTATTGGATTAAAGAGTATGGATTTTTGTATGGGCCTTAATGTATCTTGGAATGGCATATTCTTAAATGTAACCTTATCTGAGCACTCAGCCTATCTACATGTTTTCCTCAAGAACTAATCATATTACACTGATTTCTATCAGACAATAAGCACATGTTTTTCTTTTTTGTCTTAACTGCCAGGAAATTTAGAGCTAAAGTTCAAATCCAATAATGAGTTCATCTCAGGTAACCTGTAATATGTTTTTCTTTTCCTTTGGGTCAATTTTCTACTTTGTCGTTCCTTTAAAAAAAAAAAAAAATGCTGAATTTTAAAAGTTCCCTGAAATACCTTTTGGAAAGAGTTGGACTATCAGTCTCCCTCATGTATACCCAGACATAGGTAGAGACGTGTTTATTGTATTTAACATGAAGCATCATGTAATTGGCACTGTGAAGTCAAAATGTTCTTGGATCTGGAACCCAAGGTGATCCAGTGTTGTACAAGATAAGCTCTTGAAACCTGCTCTTTTTATGACAGAGGTCTCTCTCCTTTTATGACAGAGATGCTGAGACTTGAGAGAATAGCTCACCTGACATCAGAGAACTATTTGAAGTCAGAGCCAGAACTAAGTAGAACTCAGAACTTCCCATGGTCAATCTGAGTCCTGAACAGAGCATGATGATTTTCTGTGTCTTACACTTAGGCTTTTTACACCTTGACATTTCTGTCAGGGGCTCAGCCATGAAGCATCGCTCTCTAAGATACTTTTCACCTCTCTCTCTTCCTTTGATTTCCTGTTGCTAGCATCCACTGTGAGACCCGTGTTATTTCATTATTCCCCTCACCAATTCACTTCACACCCTGTCATGGTATGAGGTTGCAAGGACTGCCGTGAAAAAGCACCACAAACTGGATGGCTTGAACAACAAAAACTTATGGTCTCACAGTTCTGGAGCCTGGAGTCCAAGATCAAGATGTTTCTTTCTGAGGGCTGCGATGGAAGTGTCTGTTGCAGGTCTCCTCCCAGGGGTTGTAGACAGCTATCTTCTCCCTATATTTCTTCCCATCATCTTCCCTTTCTGCTTGTGTGTCCAAATGTCCCTTTAATAAGGACACCAGTCATATGGAGTTAGGCCTCACCTTAGTGCTTTCACTTTAACTCGATTACTTCTGTAAAGATCCCGTCTCCCAATAAGTTCCATCTTGAGATACAGGGGTTTGGATTTGCACCTCAGATTTTCAAGGGGATGCAGTTCAATCTCTATTCATCACAAAGGTCATTTATTTAATTTTTCATTTCTCTGATAAAATCTTTCTTTGTCCCAACTTATCAAATAAAGTCCAAATTTCCTACTTCAGTTCTCTCACAACCCTATTTCAAGGTACCATTGTTATTTTATCTCCCTATTCTTCTACAATGCGATCTAGCAGTGTTTCTCTCAGATTCAAAACACATCTTGCACTTGCCTGTCTCCACATCCACGTTCATGAAACTCTGTGCCTGGAGCGCCTTCTCGTCCCCCCTCTACAGGCCCACCTCTCATGGCCCTTGTCCCATGGTGCTTTCTTAGTCTCCCTCAAAAGCATCTTCTCCTCACAGGGCTTTGTTTGACTTACTGTGCTGGTAATATAGACTATAGCAATTGTCTTACAATCACTTCCGGGTTTCCTTTTGCTAGACTGTGTACCCCTAAGCATGGGAACCTACCCATCCTGGCCTCTCTCCAGGTGCCTTTTGTTTATCACCTCCTCTCACAGTAATTGCTTATAATCTGTGCAAACATGTAGGAAATAACAAATATTCTGCTGTAGAGCTCAATAATATTATGACTTCAGGATCATCTGAGATTACAGTGGGTAGACTAAATAGGTTGTATGTTGACAGAAAGTGGGATAAATAAAATAAAAGTTAATGTCAGATTTAAGATTGTTGATGTAGGAGCATGGGCAGTATTAAATGGGATATTGTCATTTTTCCTAGGAAATTCCCTTTGTCCTCAAATTCCCCACCCCAACAGAAAATTCCATGAAGCTCATTTCTAAAGAACAGTAAATATCCAGATGGCTAGAGGGATGACCTTTCTCTAACAGGGGGGACGGATTTGTTATCCAGCCAAATGTTTGAAATTCTTCTACCACCATGCATAATTGAGAGAGATGTGTTAATTACCCTTCCTTGACAGCTGGTAGGACTTCCTGAGCAGGAGTATTGATCTGGAATCATTGTAAGTCACTGTACTGTGGCATTATAAAGGTAAGGCTCTCACAACAAGTTTTGAATGGGGCAGGTCAGTGTTCAGGGGCTCTATGAACTTGGGCCTGCAGGCATTATGGCAGCCAGCCAATGCTGGTCAGGAAACAAAAGCACCAGTGTAGCTCTGTGCATGATATTTTAATGAATGGCACAGGGAAAAATTCCAAAGATGTAATCCCTATTACTCCAATAGTCTATGGTCAAAATGAGTTGTTATCAAATAGAGCCACACATCTAGAAAGTCAGGATGAGATTTTCTTTCTGGACTCTGTAGATGTGAATCATTGGTATCTGCATCATTGACCATTATTTAAGGGAACTGAGGGTACAGCTTTTGATTTAGCATTGTGGATATTTTGAAGAGAGAGCAGAAAATATGATTCTTGTCCTAGAGGAGTCATTTCGCAGCACTCAGTGGAAAATAATCTAATTCTCAAACATCTTTTCCAGATCCAAGATTTGATGATTCTATGATAAAAAGAGCTATTTTATCTTTAAAAAGCAAAATTGCCATGAATATTCTTTTGTCTAAAATGGAATTCACATTCACTGATTACTGTCACATTGCTTCTACATGAATTTATTCAATTTGTTGTTGTTTTTTGGTACTGGGGATCCAACACAGGACCTTGTTGTTCTGTTTTTATATGACAAGTCTGCATAAGGGGGCTTTTGAATTTAATTTTCCCTTTCCTGTTGTGGCTAAATATCTTCTCTTTCACCTGGAGTCACATGAAGTATGGCATCACTTGACTTTTCTGAAATCCAATATAATGATATTTCAACTTCCAAAGTAACTGCTTTGTTTTCATTCATACATTTCTGCAAAAACTATGTGATTTTGGTTTAGTCTAGGAATAATACATTAAATGCATTTTTTTCCCATTAAAACGTGTAAAAGAAATATATACATCTCTTTTAAGCAACTGGAACCAATTTAAGCTCTGGCACTCACAATGGAAAATCAATGGAAGTTAAAAGGCAAAGTTTGTCTCTACAAATGTCATTAAACTTGTGTCCATCAAGAAAAATGAAAATAGGGTCTTTGCCAACCAACTAGGATGGTAGGCCAAATAATCAATCAATCAGTATGAGTTTATGGAATATACATTATACACTGGATGCTAGGAAATGGGACTTATAAGACTTCGGTTTCTTTTTCATTCTTTGAAAAAGTTTTCAGTTTAACAGGACCATACATAGAAATAATGAACAGATGCTGTGTTGATAAAAAGTAACAATCTAAAGGGCTGGGCATGCAGGAGGACCTCATGAACATTAAAAGATCTAGGCACAGATGAGCCTCCATAAATTCCTGAAATCTCGCTGAGAATCCACGCACATTTGCTTGTCAACTAGTCAAGAACTTAAAACTCTTTGGATCTTGTTGCTTAGCAACCAACCTCAGACTCTCCTGAGCCCCAAGAGATCAAAGTCCAAAGGCTCCGGACTTCCCACGCATGTTATTTTCTCACAGAAAACAAGCTAATCAGTAGGACTTCAGGACCCACACCTTCCCCAACCCTTTATGGTGCTGGGAATCCCTTCAGGTTTCTCTAGAAGTGTTTGCTCCTTTGTTCCTTGCTCAAAGGGAGCAAGTTAAAGGAGAATTATCAAAGAGTGAATTTTCCATTTGTGTCCCAGGCATTGACACTGGTGGCCTAGCACCAGCTTCTCAACAGTGTCAACAGATCATTGCAAAAAATGCAGTATATGTTCCTTAAATTACATGGGGCAAATAAAAAGACCATCATCAGTTTGTTTGAGTTAGTAATGGAAGGCTTCTGAAATACGTGTTTTGTAGGAAAGAGAAAAGAAAGGAGAATGTCAGGCTTGAAGTAAGTGAGAAAGCAAAGGTGCTCAACAGCATTCAGTATTGGTGAGAGACCAAGCAAATTAAGGGTTGCAAAGATGACCAATGATGATGATAGTTAAATTGTTACTGGTGATCTCATCACAGGCAGTTTGCAGTGTTGGGAGTAAAAACCAGATCACAATGTAGTGAGCTAGGCTCGGGCACGGGTGAGAAATAAGGCTGGACAATTCTTTCATCTGAAACATTCTATTATGTTAGGCCCTCTGGTCAAGGATGTTGAAGAAGAGAGAAAATGATATTTTATGTAATAGAAAAAAAATCTCTATTTCCCCACCTTTCTTCTGTGAGTGAAAAATAGGGAACATAGGCAGACTTGTCATAGAAGTTATTGTATTTTGTTTCCATTAGTGCATGTAAATACAGCAATTGATTCATTTATTCTATTCCTTTTCTACTTTCCCCTTCTGTTTCTCTCTTGTTCAATTCCCCTCAGAAATAATTATTGCTTGAATGACTTTCTGTCAAATATGATAAACTTTTCATAAAAAATTCCACATAGGAATCTGACAAAAATATAGACACCCTAAATATATGTGGTTTGGAGTTCTGAAATAATGATTTAGAATTTTAATCAGTTAATCTAAAATTATATCAACCCAGTGTTGTCTGAGCTCTGGAGACTGATTAGTTTTCTATTTCCCCTTATGTTTGCTTCATATATGCATAAGTCTTAGAATTCATTCTTATTTACAAGTAGTAAGAATTCTGTTGTTACAGCAATCTCTTAATATGCATAAAGGTAGTAGAAAGAGAATTTGAAAATAATAATAATAATTCATCTACAAGTATACTTTATCCATTAGTTTTGACTCAAACAAAGAATTTAACCAGAAGTGCTGATAAGAAGTCAAGACACAAAGCTAACTGGAATATTACCTTTTTAGCAATCCTAGGAAGGTGTTAATGAGCAGTTACTTGCTTAAGGGTGGGCCAGTAATTAGAAGAAGGAAGAATATGAGCAGAAAGCCCAAATAACACAGAAGAGTGATTTTTTAACCTTTTTTTTTTAAAGCTCCATATTTCCAGCGAAGCCTTACGTAAAAGACCAACATATAAATCAGATCTAAGGCATAAAGGTAAAATAGAGCTTCCGTAAATTAGGCAGACTGGTATCCTTCCAACTTCCTCTCCTCAGGGCCTGCCCTGGAGTTAACACCATAGGGCTTATTATTTTAATTCTATTTTGTAGTAATGCATTATGATTGTAAGCATTTAATAGTCTGCAAAGCACCATCACTTTCACAACATCACTTGATTTTTATAATAATTCTGTGAGGTAAGCAGACTAGATATTGCCATTATGATTGTCACTTTGCAAATAGCTTGCGTAGGACATCTACTTTACAAATGACAGATCAGGGGTGCAGAACTAGGTCTTCAGGGGTCTTTACTATGACATAAATTGAGTACATCTTATCTGAAAATCTTGGTACCAGAAGTGTTTTGGGTTTCAGATTGTTTGGGATTTTGGAATATTTGCATATACATAATAGAGTGCTTGAGGGATGGGTCCTAAGTGGAAGCCTAAGGTACATTTATGTTTCATATGCACATTATACCTGTGGCTGAAGGACATTTTATACAATATTCTTAATAGTTTGGTGTATTAAACAAAGTTTCATAGTATGTAATTTTCCAGGGGAACATCAAACGATGCTCAAAAATGTTCCAGAGTTTGGATTTTGGGACTAGGGAAGCTCAACCTGGATTATAACAGCTTTCTCTTGTCAAATCATTATACTCCATGGTCAGGATGTAATAGAGAATTTATATAGAATACCAAAGGACAATAGCAAGCATCATTAAATTAAAAATGTAAAAAGTAAATAAATCTGTTTTTATATTTTTGACCTACGTAAAAAATGTAAAGCAGCTGGGCGTGGTGGTGCATGCTTGTAATCCCAGCACTCTGGGAGGATGAGGCAGGAGGATTGCAAGTTCAAGTCCAGCCTGGACAGCTTCAGTGATTTAGCAAGAAAATACAAAATTACCAAAAGGCTACAGATGTAGCTCAGTGTGAAGGCTTTGAGTTCAATTTCCAGTACTAAAAAGAAAAGATCAAACAATTTTTTAAATAGAAATTTTAGCTCATACAGATAGCTAGTGTAAGAAATGATCAAATAGACACTTTGACCACCAAACTAAGCTAATCCCTACAAAGTTTAGACAGATAAAACATGTGGCAAAGTTTCCTCCCTGAGTCGCATAAAACTGTGTTTTCAAAATATGGCTTTCCAACTGAATTAACCAGAAAACTTTTTTAAAATGCAAATTAATCCCACCCCCAATTCAAAAGTCTGAATTGGAGTGATTTTTCAGATAGGAGGTAACGTTCGGGAAACACAGTTATAAAAGTCACACAGTATACTCAACCTCCTCAGTTACTTCCTGAGAGTGGGCTAGAAGTTTTGGGAGAGGGCTTTTCAGGCCATCACAACACCATTTATTCAATTATAGCATTAATTATATCCCAGTGACCCAAAAGAGTTGGTGCATATCCAATTATGCCTAATTTATACCCTGGGACATGCTGGTTTTGGCTCAATGTAAAATCCTGGTAGAATCGCAATTTAATAAGCTTGACAGGACATCAAAATTGCTATGTTGTCTCCAAACCTCATTAAATGGAAGCCTGCACTTTCTTATAATGTTCAGAGGGAGTATAAACTATTATTATTTTTTCTATTTGTTTATGTAAGGCAAATGTTCAGCAAATACTTTATTGGAAAACAATGCCCATCATAGGGAGCCTCTGTGAAAGCAGGGCATCCTGCCACTCACAGCAGTGATGACTGAGAGGAAATACTTCACTGTCCTTCATGGTTATAGCATTTAATGGAATGTAGTACATTCCTAATAAATTCAACATGATCTGAAATATTATGGTGGCAGCCTGGGCAGCTTAGAGCAAGCCAGCAGCTCTTGGCTGAGACACACTTGGATTCTGAGCCTTCTCTTCACGTCCGCCATCTTGAGTGTCTCTGACCATGGCTCCCTCTGCAGTGCTGTTTCACCTTCTCCATCTCTTTTGCTGATGCCCGTGGTCTCTCTAGGTCCCTATTTTTGGGTTTCCATTTACCCTGCCCAGCCCCTATAGTGGCCTCCTACTCCATTTGTTTTCCCTTCAAGAGGCTAGCAACTGTCTGGTGACATCAATGAACCAAAGGTGCATTTTCAGCTTCTGTCCCCAGACACCTGAGAGATTCTGCCCCAATAGACTCCTGCCCCCGGCCCCCAACAATCTCACTGCTCCCATTCCCATCCACATCTTTCCCTCGACATAATTTCTCTGTTTCTGGAAGTGGAATTGTAACCCCAATTCATGTGTGGGGCTCTAGGTTAGAGGCACATTTGAGGCAGTGCATTGTGGTGCCAAGTGTTTAGGACTGGGAGCAACACTGGTCCTGCGTCCAATCCGTGCTCTGCCACCTGGAGTAATAGCATATACTGTCAGTGTTTTCTGACAACTCACCCCTTCATCTAAACTGGTTTGTTAAACTGGGGCGTGGAGCTCGACTGGCTTGCAGGGTTTCTTTCCCCTGGGACTGGGGGAGAACTCAATGCCGAGTGAAGCATGATACAGTACTTCCTATGAGTAACTCAATCTTCTTGTACCAGAGCACCTCAGACATGAGGGTGACCTCAACCTGAAAGGACACAGAGGGACATCCTGCCACACAACCTGCTCCTCTCTCCCTGCCCCTCCACAGACCAGACCCATTACACTGCTCTGCTTTTCCTCCTGTCTCAAATGCTGTGAAACAGTGAAGTAATCAGAAACCAGACAGAGCTATCTACAAGACGGATCTGGACTCAAATCCCACCTTCTACCTACTAGCTACGTGATCCTGAATCACTGCTACAGGCACTCTCTGCTTCTTTTGCCTGCAAGATTAGGGCATTTATTTTAATGACATACTGCAAGGATAAATAGAATAATGCATACAAAATGTCTGGCATTTCACAGGCAAGCAATAAATGTTCACCCCAGCACCCCAAGACATGTTCCTCTCATTACGTTTAGACAAATATCACATGTGCCTGGGGGCCTAATTCCAGTCTCATCTCAATAAGGAACCTTCCCTGAAACCTAATCCTAGCCATCACCTTCTGTTCTGAAGTTCTACTTAGCTTAATAGATTTATTACTAACTTGGGCATATGAACTGCCATTGTTACTCACCTTTTCTGATGCAGATGTCTTGCCTGACCAATTAGATAGGTGTCTCTGGGGAAGGAAGCTAGTGTCATGATAATTCTATCTCATCACTCCAACTTCCTACTGTATCCGTCATCATTCTAAATGCCCAATACATTTGTGTGAGTAAAGGAGTAAGAAAATACCAGTGTGAGAGTAAAAGATGAGTGACAATCTGATTTTTTAATGGTAACAATCTAAGTGTTGAGCACCTAGATTTTTGAAGCATTTCAATGGTGGTTAGCGTGGAAGAGATAGTAGGGTAAAGATATTGTCGGTAAAGGGTAAGATGAAGAGAAAGGCAATGTTGAAAGAGTTATGAGAGATCAGGCAGAAGGTCAAGTGGGCTGCATGGAGCTACCACTTACTCTGAATTAGACAGGGTATGTGACCTCAGTCAGGGTCTCTCCTACTTACAGTAACAATTTACAGAACATGGCTAAAGCAAAGATGTCCTTTAACATCCTGTTCCATCCTTCAGTTTCCCCTATTTTCTATTTGTGTTTAAGATGGAAGAGAAAAAATGTACAGACCAAAATGTATGCTCTTTTGCTTATACCATAATAGAGCTTTGGTTGGATATTTGGTCATCTTGCCAAGCCTAAATTTTCAATCTCCCTACTACTATAAGGATGGCTATTTGGCCTACTTTTCACCAATAGGTTGTTAGTGGACATGATGTGTACAGTCTCCAAGTTGGGACTCAAGTTGAGTAGGCTTCTTCCATATTTTCTCCTTTCTTTCAATGCTGGTTGGAAGTTGCCTATAGCAGTGACCTAGCCTTAACCATGCAATTGTAAGGTCTTAGATCCCAGAGAATACCAGAGCAATGACAGGGAAGGGAACTAGGCCCTGAACAACTGTAGAACACCCACCACATCTTGTGATGAGACAGAAGTAAGTTTCTTGTTCATTGGTGTATATCACATGGTTAAAGGCTGTATGATTCTCAGCTTTCTTACTACAGCTTAGCTGCTACAACCTGATTAACACAGTATATATGTGCCTATATAAATATTTCTATTTAAAATATAAACAGGTAATAGTGTATAAAATATTATAGCAAGTTTTTCAGTCCTACTAAATAATATGTTTTGGATATTTTTCCAAGTTGCATGAGTGTTTGCTATAGATAAGAGACAGACAGACAAACAGATAGAATCAGCAATTCTACCTTAGTTTTAAAATGACACAGTTATTTCACAACATTGATGAACCATAGTTCTTTTAACCAATTTCTTCCTTAAGTTATTGATGAGCTTTGTGATTGTTTTCACTGTTCACTATTATTAACAGCACTGAATGAATGTCCTTTTCCATAACTCTTTGGGCATAAACACAAGTATTTCTTTAGAATAAATACTAAAAATGAAGTGGTTAGGTTGAATAGCATGAACATTTCAAAAAATAACATGTGTTCACAAACTCTTCTCTACAAGTCTAAATCAAATTATTCTTCCATAGGAGTGCCTAATTCCATATGACAGTGCATAATGCTGTAATTTCATATGAGAATACAAAACCTCTTTAAGCCTGCCAATATTAGTAATCTTTAGATTTTATTGAACTCATAAGAAAATACAGAGAAGAATTATTATAGAAAAAATAGAAAATAAAATTTTAAAAATGAAAGTAGCTGGAACCTAGTACTATAAAATAATGAAACATCAATGCCCACACTCTGAAATTCGGAGTCACTTGAGTTACTCAGACAAGCGCAAAAATCTTCATACCTAATCCTGTACTTTCTAACATCCCCTTGTTTTCCTTCTGCCTTCCTTCTAAACTAGCCAGGTACACTCCAAGTTATTCACTTCACTGTGCTTATGCACTATAGGGTTATAGGCGGCCTTCACAGGCTGGGTTCCCACAATATCCTTGGGCTGAGGAGTTTGCCTTTGCATTGTTAAAAATAAACTGCAATGTCTCCAGACCTAAAGCCCTACTCCACTGCAAGGGGAATGGCAATCCATTCTGCCTGTGTATTCCTCCACTGCTCTTTCAGCACAAACAGGAGGAATAAAGTCTACCCATCCTCTCTGGTGTAATAGGAATGAGCTAAATATTCCCCAGTGCATGCTATTGTGGTAAGTCCTTTTAACAGAACTTACTGCTGGGCTATAGACAGAAAAGTACCTCTAGAATACGAGCAGCCTGAAATAATTAGAGAATGGGCATGGAGAGGCAGAAGGAAAAGGTTGGGGGTATATGATCAAGAACTGAATCTCCCCAGTTTATATATGACTTTTGCTTACAATACTGAACCTTACTGAGCCCCCTTTCCATGGGGCATTCTCACTGAGACCCTCACGGCAGCCTCCATCCCAGGTTCCTGGGATACAGGCTAAAGGCAGAAAGAACAATGATCCTGCCCTTCAGCAGCTTCTGTTCTAGGAAGCGGGGTGGGGGGTGGTAGACAGACTCCAAGAAAATAGATTTATTCTTTTATTCTAGAAACAGTCACTGAATGAATTCCTACTCAGTGCCAAAAACTATTCCAGGAATTGCTTTTTTTTTAAATCTGCTGCCTCCAGAATTATTTTAAGAATTACATATATATACTGAAAAGGCCTGGTTCAGTGCACTATGGATAGTATATGCTCAGTAAATGGCAGCTATGGTTATTATTATTATTTTCTTTCTTACCTCTTCTTCCTCTCAAGAAAGATTTTATTTACCTATTAATTGCTATTCTGCCTATAGTTAAGTATTTTATCTTTGCATATGTTTTCAGCAATGCTGCCTTGCTGAGAATGGCATGCAATACCTCAGCTATGGCTCGGTCTGATTGCACACAGACCTCTTGGAATGCACACACCCTAATAGGAGAATGGATAGTCAACTCCGTTGTCACTCCAAAGCAGGGCCTTTGAACACTGTCCTACTCTTTCTTGCTGCTCATTGGTCCTCACCAGGGCTACTCAAGCAGATAATGATCCACAGGGAGACATGGAAGATGAAGGGACACAAAGGCAGAAATGAGGTGGCTGAGAGAGCAGCTGGCCTTATGCATTTAGAGAAGGCAGAGTCAGAGTGTTGCCCTTTCTTATTCATTCCTGCCCCCATCCTCCCAGTCAAGACCCATGAGACATTTTTCCTGATCTGCCCAGACTCCACGTCTGGCATCTTGATCCCTTGTCAGACTACCTGGAACTGGAATGCAGGCATGGTGTCTTCACTGCTGTAACCTCTGTGCCAAAGACATAACCCACTCCACATTAGGCTCTCACTAAATTCCCACTGATGCAAATGAAGGCAGAGAGAGAAAGTAGGAAAGATATAAAGGAAAGGCCCAGAGGTCAAGCACAAGTATAAAATGAATCTCCAGAAGGAGTGAAAAGCAACTTTGACCTTCAAATAGTAACTCTTTTTCAACAGAGCTACATGGACAAAAAGGCTAAAGAGAAACTCAGAGAGAGACAAAGCCCCAGAGTGGGCTCTTTTCCCATCAGGGAAAATGAAATTGGACTCTTGGACTCTGAAATCCACTTATCTGTTGCTTCATCTAGTTTATGTTCAACCATTTAAATGGGCCTACTGTTTAAATGGCAGTGCGTCAGGAACCTTCTTCAGCTCTACGAAGTCAGGCTGGATGTTTGAAGCCAAAGTTCCAGAAATCTTCTGTGGACCTAGCCTTCCTCATTTTCTAGTATATTTATTCTTTTTTTAGTACATGTTTGCAGGACATAATGATTACACTCATTGTGGAATTTTTTAAATTATATTAAGATTTTCAAATAGAATATCTCAACTAATAAGAGGATTTTTCTCTTTTCAGAACCTTTTGCAACTAGCTACAAATTTAAATGATAAAGAAAATTTGAGAGCTTCATCTCTGCTATCTTATTAAACCATACTTCTATTAATGATGAGTCACTGAAGTGCCAAGAATAGATACACTGAACACTTCCATAGCATATTAATGTGTTAAGCATCATACCACACTTTGCTCCTGTTATAATTTTAAGTTTTCTCTGGTGGGGGGGAGACAGCTTCTTTGGATTCTTTTTATAAAAACTACCCTGTAAAAGCTTCCAAAGACATGAATATTGTTCTGTTCCCTTGTGTATATCTGATTTAAAGGTTAATAAGTAATTAGGAAGAACACTCATCCCAAAATTACCAATTAATATGCCATCATTTTCATTAAAAATGTGATTAATTGTATTATTGCAAAATGTCTTAGATTGGCTAACAAAAAGCTACCTAAAGCAGTTCTAAATCTTCAGTGAAAAAAAGGAATTAATCAAAATCAATCACTTTTTTAAATTACAATTTGGGTTTGAGAGATCAAACAAAGGGGTGGAAATGAATGTCTCAATTATTTAGCATGGATAGAATCTGACAGGGTTGTATGGTTTATCTTATGTACTGAGTCATTATTACTAAGAAAACCTAATAAGATATCTTGGCAGATGTTTAATGTAGAAGTTTGACAAATAACAGCTCTTTGGTTCTTGTAATGTAAAGCCGCCCTTTATAAATGAGATCAAACTTTTAAACTATCCAGATATAATGGGTTGGTTTCCTAGGAGTTTATGAAGGGAAATTATGACTAAAATGTATTATGTATTTAAACTTCGTTCTATACCTTCGATGCTGGTATTAGTCACATATTAAAAATTCATCGAATTCCAGAGTTGAAAAGTTCATGATTAAACTTGTGCCATCACTCCAAGAACTCTGCTAGATTTAACTGTGTTTAACAGTTTTCCAGATCCTTACACTGCTATTCTGCTCTCACCATCTCATCCTGACATCGGCATGGGTCAAACCTCTTTTTTTGTTTGCATCATAGCTAAGCTGGGCAGCTGACAAGTGTTCGATAAAGATTAGAACTGTGAGAATTGCAGATCAACACTTTTGATATGTAACAAGCTATAATGGCAATCCTTGTCATGAATGAAATGGACCACGTGTAATGTTAAGAACTACACAATCAACTCAGACACAGAAATGATTTTCTGAGGTATCATAGATATTTATTGGTTGCTAGGCAACCAGGTATCTCAACACTGACACCAGGGAAATCTTCTATTGCTAAAGTAGGATTGGCAGTGCTAGCAAGTAATTCTACATGGGGGCAGTCTCTTAGTGTCTCTGGTATAGGAAGAACCAAAGAAAAGACACAATCCAAAGATCAGTTCGGGCTTGCATCTATTTGAACAGTTTATGAAATGGGAACTTTTATTCCTTATGGTATGATTGTGCACTTCTACATATTCAACAAAGATAAGTTTTCTCATAGATCTCATATATTGGCCTTGTTTTTTACATAGAAATAGGGCACTTCCTCTTCAACATGCCAACTCTGAATATTTGGAGAGGATTATCATGTTTCCTTGAATCTTTCTTTCTCCAGAATAAACATAACCAGTTCATTCCTATTTTTTTCCACATACTGATTGCTCTTTCCTCCCAAGGAATGACACCATAATATTACCAATAATAATAAAACTGGCAATAACTGGGATTGTTGCCAGGCGTGGTGGCACATGCCTGTAATCCCAGCACTTGGGAGGCTGAGGCAGGAGGATTGCTGAGAGTTCGAGGCCAGACTGGGCTATATAGTGAGTTCAGGGCCAGCTTGAACTACAAAGGGAGACCCTGTCTCAAAAAAACCCCAGAAAAACCCCCTGGGATTGTTGTTGTTTTAGTTTACAGGCACAGTTAACACCTTACAGACTGTTGTCTTGTAGACACTGCAATTGAAGTTGACACAGGAACAAGAAGTCAGGGAGTGTGTGCAGGTGCCTGATCCTTTTTATTTTTTTATCCTGATTTGGAAAAAGTGCTATCTATGGAGTAACATAGTTTTGTGCCTTATTTGTTCCTTATAAGACATATATAAACTTCCAGTAAGACCTTCAGGGATATATAACAGATTTATACAGAACAACAGCATAAGAACAATTTCAGAGTAGGTGATGAGATCATTTAATATTTTTTAAACTTGGCTGTGCATCTGAATCATGGGAGTAGTTCTAAAAATACGGATTCCTGGGATTTATCCCCAGACTTGCTGAACAGGCACCTCACACTTGGGAATTACTAGCATAGGGTATGCACCATGAAGATCAGTCTTTCCTCCTAGCTAAATTCTCCCTGGCTCATGAAGCTCTCTGTCATTATACTTTTTGGCTGCCTATTAAATGCATTTAGGCACATCTATCTCTTTTCTTTAAAAAACTCTTCTACTAGTAATTTGTACCAAATAGTTTAATATTTAATTGTTAGTTTTGCATGGCTTTGTGTCTCCTCAGTTGGTTTAGAAAATCCAAATTTCCAAGTCTCTCCTGAGGGATATGGCAATATACTGAATAGATTCATTGATGGATTGATGAAGCATTTGGGAGGATATAGCAGAAAAAAGAGAAAGAGGAGGCAGACACAGGAACCTGGTTGGAAATGTTTTAGACAAGGGGGATTTAAGGAGGGCCTTTCTTTCCCATTATGCTTGTGGCCTACCAGATATAAGTGATAGAGTTTGATTGCCTCTGTTTCAGCAAATCTGATCTTTGGAGATGCTAGACCAATAATCTACAAGATAACACTGTATTAATATGGGCATTAGGTTTATTCATTTGAGGTGCATGAATCCTATTACTTTTGGTGCATTTTGTTCACCTCACATAGTGAGAGTGATGATCTAGACTGTAGACCCCTGTTAAAAGTTCCAAAATAAGGATCCAGAAGTCCCTTAGATACTTACATAGACAGATACACATATGCATACACACTTATATATGAAGCATGATGATGAAAAGATCAGCAATGGTATCTTTATGCTAAAGAACAAACTAGACAAAGGGTTAAATGTATGTGATACAAGGCTGAACCTTTAAAATGCCACAAAAGTCAGTAATCACCAAGCACAGGATAACACAGTATCACTCTATGGAAACAAAGGTTGTTAGAATTACATGGAGATACATGAGTAGATTAAACTTCCTTGTAATACTATAACTCTGGCGGGCCCAGGAGACAAAAATAAATAATTATAGACATAAAGCACTTGAATTATATAATGTCTGAAAAAATATCCACACATTGGTATAAGCTTCTACCTTAAGAACAGGAGATGCATTTTCTCAGGTGTCATGTACTACCTACAAACTTTGATAGTAATCTGGACTAAAACAATATTTCCATGCATTTATGAAGTAAAAATTGCACAATCTTGTTATCTAAGTCAGTAAATATTACTAAAAACTAATAGTGGCACTTTAAAGGGGAAAAAAACCCCGAATTACTTGAGTATTTTAAAATAGCTGTAAAAGTAATGATTGAGTTAAATAAGTTAAACTGTAACAAATGTGAGATTATTATTTAACAAAAACTTATGAGATAACAGTAATGCTGTTTTATATAGTAGATATGTCTTAAAGTAAAAAGAATTTTGAGAAAATAACCCAATATTCTACTTGGAATTTAGGGAAAAAAGACAAAACAAATAAGGAATGATGGAGAAAGAAAATAATAAATATAAAAGTAAAAAAAAAAGAAGTGTAACAATAAATTATCTTTTGTAGAATTGGTAGCTAAGAGTAAATATGTGTTTTTCAGATAAAATAGATACATCTTTGATTAACTTAATTTGAAAAGGAAAAGGAAAAAAGTAAATTATAAAATATATCTATTAAATAATAAAGAGAAGACTGACGTATAACATGAGTGATAAAGTTGGAAACCCTAGGTAAACAATTTTTTAAGAAAATGTAAGTCAATATGAACTTAATGAAAACAAAATCTATAAGAAAAAAGAAATGCAACTACTTATCATGAAGGTATTTGTACTTTGAATGGAGATTTTAGATATTTTCAGTAGGTAGGGGGTTCCCTGAAAAAGGAATTTCGATCTTGACAACAATTTTTAGAATATGATTAAAGAAGTGGATTTAAAGTTCCTGTCAGAATAACCTGGAATTTTACTTAAGAGTTGAAACTGGAAATAAATAGTTCTGGAAAGCAAATGATGAGACAGAACTTTCTATTTAAAATACTTAAGAAAAAGTTAATGGGCTGGGGATTTAGCTCAGTGGTTTCGCCACCTGCTATGCAAGCGTGAGGACCCGAGTTCGATCCCCGGTACCAAAAAAAAAAAAAAAAAGTTAATGAGATTTAATCTCAAGATCTCAAGACCATGGAAAAACCAAATATAACTGGAGCTTCAATTATATCAGGTACTTTGAGAAAGATTTTAATACATAAGCGGCCTAATATTGAAGTCTGCACAGATAATAAACCAAGTTCTCCTTGGAGCTCTGATCTACAGCCAGCCCCTCAACAAATGGAGAGGAGTCTTTGAAGACCTTAAGAAAAAAGTAATCGGGTCTGGTGTGTTTGGTGGAGTTTGCCTAGAACCCAGGAAGGCCTGGGTTCCATTCCCAGCAGCACAAAAAGATGAGAGGAGAGAAAGAGAGAGAGAGAGAGAGAGAGGATGATACCAAGACAGAGAGTCAAAGATAGGAGAGAAAAAGAATGAGGAGGAGGAGGAGGAGGAGGAGGAGGAGGAAGAGGAGAGTAAGAAGAGTAAGAAAGAGAAAAAGAGAGACAGACACAGGAGGGACATACTCTTAAGAGGAAAGTGCAGTCCCCTCTTCAATGTCTAGATGACATGAAGGTGAATAACAAATGGAAACAGGATGCGTATCAATGGATTCTTTTAATAACTCATCATGGTGCATCTTTCCTAATAATTCTACTTCCAAAGTATATTTCAAATCTACACACATTCCCTGTCTCTGCCACCACCACCCTAGTTAGGAGCTATTGCCAGGAGTTTGGAAGATGCAAAAGCTCCACAACTCCCCCAGGCATGTGGCCCTCCCACAAGAGAAATCTGAGCCTGTTACCCCTTTGCTCAAGTCTTATGCTGAGCATAAAATGCACACTCCTACACAGCTCCTCTTATTTATTGTCTCGAGCTTCTTGTTTCCAGGAATTGGCAAACTTCCCTTTCCAGGCTTAGCACTTTCTTTTCTCTTCCCTGAGAAGCCCTTCACCCTTCTCAGGCCTGCCTCCTCCTTTACATCTCAGCTCTGAAAGCTACTCTTTAGAGAAGGCTTTCCACCCTCCTGTCTGTACAAATCCTCCTCAGTCACTATTTCTTGTAAATACATATATGTATTAAAGAAAGATAAGAATACTCTTATCCCAATATTTTCCACATGTCAGCTCCTCTTAATGGCTGGGTGCCTGAAGGGAATGGAAGAGAAGCTAGGTGAATTAACTGTCTGAAATGAGCACTGCTACTGATTAATTTTAGATTCTGAGCATCTAGGTCAGGGCTTAGTTTCATGGCAGGTGTAGAAATGATCTCTTTGGTGTCATTAATGATTTTTATAAGGGCTAGGACCACTTGAAATATTCTTTGGCCGTGAGAAGTGAGAAGTGAACAGGATGGACATTTTTTAAAAACCTACATGTACTGTATTCTATTTTTCAACAAGTCAGCTTCTATATTAAGATTGGTTACTAATGTACCTTAGCAGACACATCACTCCTTCAGTCAAAAATTAGACACAATATTTTTTAAGAATAAGAAATGCTCTGGCTAGGTAATAATAATTTAAGTGAAATATAAATAGGTCTAAAGTTGAATCTAGTCATTCTGTTTTTGATTTAACTAGGTTAAGGTCTCAGAGTCATTTTCTTTTCCCCTGGAAATATTTCATCTTCTACAGGGCTTAACAGTCAATGTAGGAATATGACCCGAATCAAGAAAGTGGTCCCATTGGTCCTAACCCTAAAACGCTGGTTTGGTTGGACAGGATGGCTTAGGTAAGTTTGATTGCAGATAATATGTCAGTCTCTACTCACTCCTTTGGTCCCAAAGGTCAGCACTCATTGGGAAGACTTTGTCCTGAAAGTATCAATTTTATTCTTGGTCATGACAGGGCTAGAGTAATACACACTGGACTATAATCGTTGAGCTGGAAGAAATTGAATCAAACCAAGTGCAAAGAATATGCTATTTAGTATTAGTGGGGTCAGTTCAGTTGTGAAATGGGTGAAGCTCATTGTTGGTGGAGCCCCTGCAGAGCAAGGCTGGTCTCCACAGCCCCAGAGTTGTGCCCCCTGCCATGGTGTAGACCTTGGCATTGTCTGACACCTGTCCTGGGCTTCTTGAGGTCTTGCTTGGGGTCACAGAAACAAATGCATTCTAGGTCTCAAGGTCTCCACAGGGGCTCTCCTCTCCCCTACTTTCAAATGAAAAATAGTTTATTGGATGGATCAAAGTGTCCTCATTTGATAGCAGAAAAAAGTTTGAGGAACTTTGAGAGTCCTCCCAGGTAACATGTGGATTAACAATAACTTTGTTATGACAAAACAATTACAGTGTTTAGAACTCAAAGGAGAGAGGCTGAGGGTGTGGATTTCAGTCAAAGTAGTATAGAAGGGTAGATCCTTGCCTTTGAATTTTATGGAGCACTAATACTTAATAGGTAGAGTAGGAAACTGACATGTCACCTACTTTTTCTTTTGCCAAGCAAGGGCATTAAGGGAAAAGGGACTATAATACTCATCTAAGATAATCATTTTATAAAAGAAAGAAATATTGTGATGGCGTAAAAATAAAAAGGAAACAATCTCAGAATAAAAAATAACTTTTAAATGGGATTAACTTATCTTCATGGGAAAAACATAGTTCAATGTCCTTATTTTATAACAGATTAGTGAAAACTTTATCAAATACCAATGGCAGTTTAAAGTCAGGCTTTTAAAAGGGAACTGGAGAGTTGCCAACGCTGGCCCAATGAACTACTCTATGAATTTTAATAGCTTTTAGTTGACTGTAGGAAGTCTCCAGGTGACCTTCCTGTTAGGATAGCTAGGAATATGAACATGGCCCACAAACACCTTTTGAGTTGTAAACCAAAAATCCCTATTTGTACAAAGCCTTTAACACTGATATTTTTCTGTCTGTACATAAATGGAAGAAACTGAACAATAGGTTGCCAGACAAGTGATATGAATTTTATTGGAACAGTCTTATCTAAAAGTTTAGGATTTAAGAATATATTTATCCACATATGATTGTGCATCCAGTAGCTGCCAGGTACACTGGGGTACAGGAATGAGATCACGACATCACAGCTTTACATCTTAGTGGTGGAGACAGATAATGGAGACACACATAGATAACACCACTCAAGTGTAAAGTTCTGGGGCTGCTTTTGTGGGTAGGTGTGCGATATTTAATAAAGATCAGACTAAAGGGAAGATCTAAGGCTTGCCGTCAGCTGGAGAAAGAACATCTCAGGAGATGCGAAAAGCCAGGGCAGAGGCCCTGCAGAGTGAACAAGCCCATGCATGAGACTAAGCAGAGTGGCTGGGAGAGAATGGCCAGCCTATGGGGCCAGACCATATTGGACCTTAGGGGTCTTTGGATTTCAGGAATGGAATGGAAAGCTAGGAGAAGGTTTTCAACAAGAGAGTGGCATGCTGAGACTTCTGTTTTGAAATGGTCACCTGGGGTAGGGAATGGCAAAGAGAGAGGTCTTGGGAGTATTTAATGGACCTATGAACCACCGTTGGCTATGGTAGAAGTGACGGAAATTGTTCCAGTTTCAGATGTGCACAAAAACAGAGAGAATAGGACTTGCAATGGATTGGATATAGCAGTAATGGTAAAAAAAAAAAAAAAAAAAGTACTCAATTAAGCCAGGCTTCAAAGTGTTTGATCTGATCAACTATATGAATGATACCATCTATGGCGAAGGAGATAACTGAGGAAAGAAGGGAGAAAGGTGAATTTGGAAGTTGTTAGTGAACATAGTGAATTTGAAAGGTCACTTTCATGCCCAAGTAAGCAATGGGTACATGGGGAGAAAGCCGGGCTGGAGACAAAAGTTAAGTGATATTTAACAGGTAGAAAATGTTTGTGGTCAATGTATCAGATGAGGTCACCTATGAAGTTAAGTTTTCTGGTAGATGGGCCAGCACATCCAAAGGCTTGAAGGCAAGGACAAGCTTGGGGAGTTCTAAGAACAGTAAGTGTCCACTGTGAATGTGAAGGAATGTGGAGAAGAGGTTCAGGGATTGCATCTGGGGAGACTCCAGCATTTGGAGGTCAGGAGAAAGGGAAGACACAGAAGGAGCAGCCAGGGAGGGAAGGAAAAACTACATGAGAGAGAATCACCAAATCATTGTGAATCAAGTCTTTCAAAGATGTTTAAGGCAGTTTATGAATTCACTGTGCCCTCAGTGAAGTCTATCAATGGAAGAAGCAGTGACACTGGGATAGTCATGATTTTTAGCAGGCTCTGTCATGTGATCAATATTTGTTTGTTTATTTTAGAGGTAAAACGTGGCAGTCTGCAGGCTGAATGCCTCCTGTTAATGTGGTTTGTTTGGACTTTAAGGTTTAAAAATATTTTAATGGATTGGCAAGATTCAGAAATTGGGACGCCTCACATAGAAATTCAGATCTCTGGCTCTTAAAAACCAGCTGGATTATCACAAAGCATCAATACCTGTTTGTTTCCTATGGGTTATGTGCTCTTCAGTTAATTTTCTGCAGTTCCTAGAAATCCCTGAGTCTCCACAACACTGAAAGCTGAGTCACTAGTTCCTTTTCAGTTTGCACCTTGGTATGGTTTGGATCAGAAAGGTCTCCTCAAAGGCCCATGTGTTCAGAAGTGGAGCTTTGGGAGATGATTAGATCAGGAGGCACTAACTTCATCAATAGATTAAAGCACTGATGTATCCATAGCTGAATAGGAGGTGGGGCTTGGTTAGAGGAGGTGAGTTACTGGGAGTGTGACTTAAGAGAGTGTATTCTTGTCCCCCATCCATTCCTCTTGCTCTGGCTCTCTTACATTCTCTTTGCTTTCTGGTCATGGGTTAAGCAGATTTTCTCTGCCAAGTTCTTCTACCGTGTTTCTGCCTTGGAGTCAGCTGACCATGGACTGACACCTCTGAAATCATGAGCCAAAATAAGTCTTCTCCTTTAAGTTCTGTGTATCAGATATTTTGCCTCAGCAACGGAAGGGTGACAGACACCTAGCACACACCTCTAGTTCAGTTAAAGGGGAAATGAATGAATGAATGCATACAGTAATCCCTCATTGTCCATGGGGAACTTTTTCCAAGACCTCTTTAGATACTAACACCCTCAGATTCTCAAGTCTTTTACATAAAGTGGTAAATATTTTCATAAAACTACACACATCCTGTTATACACTTTAAATATTCCCTGGATTACTTACAATAATTAATACAATGTAAATGTTATATACATAGTTATACTATATATTTAGGGAATGACAAAGGAAAATGGTCTGTACATATTAGGTATACAAGTAATATTTTTTCAAATATTTTCAATCTGCAGTTGGTTGAATCTTTGATGCAGAGCCCTAAGATATGAAGGAAGGACAAACTAACTCTACTTATAACTAAAGCACCTGGAACTCAGAGAGGTGAAATGATACATAGATTGTAATTCAGCAAAACCATGGTTTGGGTGCAGATTCTCAGCTCAGGGCTTTTATTTGAAATCTTTGCTTCCTATTGTTTAATTACATTTTTTTTAAATCCTAAAATAAAAATAAGTTTTAATGAAAGAAAAAGGGATGGGCAGAATGCTGTTTCCATTGTTAAAACATTAAGCAAATCCTTTAACATGATAAATATTTCTTTCTCCTTAATCTCTATTGAGAAATGGTTTCATAGAACTGGTATACAAGCTGATAAAAGTTAGCCTCACTGCCCAATATAAAATGAGTAATAAACAAATGTAATTATTTAAAATATAATTAAATGAAAACTGATGTTGTGCTCCTTTCATTTTTAGATAAAAATAACTTTTGTCATTCTTCCCTACATATTATTTTTACCTATTCTAAGAAGTTTTAGCCCCACAAGATTGTCATCAGAAACATCCAGTGTCATCATTCCTTCTTTTCCTTAGTGCCAAATACTCTTTGGAGTTCTTTCTGCCTCGTTTCTCTTATCAACTCCAATCATTAAACTTGAATTAGAGCATGGTGTTTGATTTCTGATGCTTTTCAGATTTATTTATTATTGCCACGAGTTGAGTTGTGTTGTCCCAAAATATACACTGAAGTGCTAACTTCCAGTTCCTCAGAATTTGACTTTGTTTAGAAATAGATTCGTTGCAGATGTAATTGATGAAGATGAGGCCACACTGGAGAAAGGTGGGCCCCTAACCTCATCTAACTGGTATTCTTACAAGATGGGAAAATGTGGGCCCAGCCTCAAAACAGGAGGATTCAACACAGAAAGATGACTATGTCACAGATAAAAATGTGAAGACACAGAGAAGTTAGAGTAATGCTGCCACCAGTCAAGGATGCCTAGGGCTACCAGAAGATGGAAAAGGCACAGAGAGACCAGGGCCCTGCAAATACCTTGATTTTGAACGACTAGCCTCAAGAACTATGAGAGAATACTACAGCCCTGACAGTCCTAGGAAGCTAATACAGATATTATCTTGCCTGACTCTGAATTTTAATGTAGGTGTTGTGCTGAGGGAAGCTTATTCTCCAGGAAAGTGCATCATCTACTGTGCATGTGTGCTGGCCCTCACTGAGACATTTAGGCTGAAGCTTGATGCCTTGAGACTCCTAATTTCTTCCCTCACTCACCGTATCAGAACTAATTCCACCTGCTTTTACATAGGGCTTAGTGGTCCTCTTGTCCTGAGAGCTACACGTTTCTCCTTCAATAGTACAAAGTATCTTGAAATAGTAGGAAGAAGTTGACACTAATCTTAGCTCTAGTCAAATCTGTGAAATAACCAAAAGGCTTCTTCAATGATCCTTTGTGCCCATTTTAATGTTTCTGAGTTCTCCTTAGATGAGGGTTTCCTAACTTGCAATCTGCCCATAGTTTTTAGAGGCAAACATGAGTGGGTGCTTTCCTAGTTTTGGATATTAGACTTAATTCATGAAGATGTCACACTTCCCTACAGCCAGAACAAGAAAATAACAATAATGACAAACAGGCCAAGAGTTCAGGCCCTGGTGGTCAAGTTTTTTGCCTGGGGAACAAGGCATTGAGGGGCCTGGAGCAGTGGCTTGAGGTGAGAGCAGGATGAAGAATTTGGATCTAGACATGTGGAATTGGAGGTGCAGTGGCCATTCAGATGGAGATGTTCATTAGGCAGCTGGAGCCACCGAGGTTCCTGGAAAGGGCAAACACCAGATTAGGAGTTCATTGGCACAGAGGTGGAACTGAATCCATGAATGAAGATAAGCTTCCAGTGCTAATGACTGAGTCTGAAATAGGAAAGTCCACTCCAGAGTCCTAGAGGACAGCCACAGTTAGGGAGCAAGGTGAGAAACTGGCGGCATTAGAGATAAAATAGGAAGGAAGGTGGGAGCAGGCAAAGGAACTCCGAAAACACCGTGGGGAAAGGATTCTCTAGAGATGACCAACCCTGCACAGTGAAACAGAGATGTTAAAATGCTGAATGTCACACAAACATTTTAAATTGAGAGGTTGCTAGTGATCGTCAGAAGTCCATGTGGAATAGTTATGGAGATTCCTTTATTAATTTATGCTTACTTTAAATGTATTTTGGCTATATGCTGGACAGATGCCATGCCAGGGCTCATGGTCCTCTTTTGGAACTCCATCTTTTGGAAGCTCATAGGCTTATTCTAGAACCCTGACTTCCAGTAATGAACAGAAGTGGAGGTCTGAGAAGTGTTGGGCAGGAGTGCACAGGGAGGTGGCTGATTTGCCAGGAGGGCAGAAGCCGGATGACAGAGAAGTGGACTTGTGATGCAAGAAGTACAATTGGTGGCTCCAAGAACCTTTCAAGCATGGATCAGTGCTGCATTAAAAGCTGGTGGAAACATTTCAGAACCACGTGGACACACACACACGCACGCATGCACACACACATACACATGCCCCAATGCATGGGCACAAAATCATTTTTATTACACAGATCTAGTAAATGATGCAATATATATCTGTACACTGAGACAAACAAAAATAAATAACATGTGCCTTGCTTCCTCTTGCAGTTTCTCTCTTTTTAAAATATTTAAATTTCTAGTTCTTAAATAGATTTATTCCTGGGGGCTTCTATTTTTGAATTTTTGTTTGTACTTCAATACACTAAACTTGTCAAACACGAATACTATGAAGCTATTAGGCATTTTACAATTAATTATATCAATGACTTACTCTGTAAGAAGAGTCAGGAGAAGGGAAGCGATAGTGCTGGCTTTGGAGCCACACAGACATGGGGCTCAGTCCCCTTTCTACCACTTACAAGTTTGGAGTTACAACTGAGTTATTTAAATTTTTGAATCTATATCTGCATAAATGAGGTTGGGCGAATACCATTTACTTGATAGAGTTATTGCAAGGACTAGCCCATGTACGAAAAGTACCTTGCATAGAGTAGGTTCCGTACGACTGCAATGATTACTATTGGTAGTGAATAATTTGTCTGAGATTACATTTGCAAATCAGGCAAAATTAGGCATGTAATTTAGAAAACACATGAGCAATTTCTGTAAATCACTAGCCTCTATTTAAGGGTCCAGTAGCAATTCTAGCACATGATTTTAGGAACCATCCAGAATGGCCTCATATGTATCACTTTTAATTTTGAAATTGTCATCCATGTATACTAAGACTAAATTTTATTTGCCATCAAAGATAAATGAGCTAGATTTTCTCTTTTTACATCTGAAATTTAGAGAGAATGAGAGAGCAGGAAAAAATAGTTTCCACATCACTTGCAGCTTAAATTACTCTGAGAGGAAAATCAAATTATTTACTTGTCAATTTTTCAATGTTGCTTTATACCTCCAGAATCACATCTGTGTCTTGAAATTCCTGCACAGAGCTCCCTGATTTGAAAACTACTGGGATACTGGCAACAGGGCCAAGTACATGGCCACACAAGTTATGTACCATTCAACTCCAGGGGTTTGTAGATCACAACATAGACACTACAATGAGAAATCGTCCTTGTACTGCAACACAGCCCTGTATAGTCATATTCTACAGCCATGTCTGAGAAGCTTGAATACTTGCCTGATGAACATGCTCTACCACTGAACAAATATTGATTGAGTATCTATTATGTATGAGACACTATTCTAGGCTCTGAAGACACCAGTGATCCCAGCAGACATGATCTCCATCCACGTACAGCTAACCTCCTAGCAGAATAGAGGGAGGAGGCAGATAAAAACCAATAAACCAAAGCCCACAGACAAATAATGATCCAGAATATCAAGTGCTGGTAATTGTTGGGGAGAACAGGAAGGCAGAGTGAGAAGGAAGTGGTGTTCCTGCAATGGTGGAGTCAGTCTTTGTATTAATGCTGGCTGAAAGACTTCACCAATCTGTCTTTTTTTATCAGAAGCCTGAAGGAAATGAGGGTGCTCCCTGTTTTTATAATTGAGGCAGGAGTGCTTCAGGGAGAGCACAGAGCAAGCTCAAATGTCCAAAGACGAAGCCTAGGGGCATATGGAGGGGACAGCAAAGACACAGGGCTGGAGCGGACTGGATAAAAGACCTGCAGAAATGAAGTCAGATGGTTGGGCTGGGCAGCAGACCCATCTCATAGGGCCTTCCCACATCTATAATGTTGGTCTGTGTGAGACCAGAAGCTACTGGAAAATCTTAAACAGAGAAGTGACATCATTTGATTCAGGTGTGCAATGAATCCCACTGTCTTTCTTTGAACCAATTCTTATTAAGAAAAGTTACATCTGAATTCTAAAAATTTTCTACACAGTTTCTCCAAATACTGAGTAGTTTCAACGAAAATTAGCAATATGATTTTGAAAACTGTTTCCTTTTTTTAAAGCTAAGTTTGAATTCAAATGTTTAAGTGAATAAATAAAAAATGAAAATGGCAAATACCAAACCTTAATCTCAGTAAACATTAACATTAGTTCATATATGTCTTTCCAGATGTTTCAATTTGCATTATAGTCCAGGTCAATTCCTGTCAGTTACAAGAAAAAGAATATGAAAAGAAAATCTCAACGATCTTAACTTTGAGGGAAAATGTTTTATGGCTCAGAGAGGCACTGGGGATGTGGTTAACTTCATCAAGACTTTTGCTGCAAGTGAGTTCATTGCTCAAGAAACAATTTGCATTTTGTCAAGTCAACCTAATGTGTGTTCTGGAATGTAATCTGGCCTTCTGAAAAATATTTAAGTGGTATCTATGGCTCATCATCATACTGAAACTTTCAAAACAAAATCAACTGCTTGCATGTGTTTCTCATAAATTGCAACAAGGTAACATTGGTGAATACTATACAAATGTCACTGTAAGAACTCTGCTATAAACTGGCAGGATACAAAATCAACACACAAAAATCAATAGCGTTCCTATTCACCAATAATGAACCCTAGCCAAGAAAGAAATCAAGGAAACTATTCCATTCATAATAGCCTCCAAAAATACCCAGGGATCAACCAAACTAAGAAAGTGAAGGCCCTCTGTAATGAAAATTATAGAACACTGAAAAAGACACTAGAAAATGAAAAGACCTTCCTTGTTCATGGGTTGGTAGAATTAATATTGTTAAAATGGCCACATTACCAAAGCCATCTACAGTTTCAGCACAATCCCTATTAAAAGAACACCATTCTTCACAGAACTAGAAAAAATTCTTACATTCATATAGAGGCAAAAAAGACCCAGAATAGCCAAAGCAATACTGAGTAAAAGACCAGTGTTGGAGGCATCACAATATCTGATTTCAAGTAGTCCAAAAAGCCATAGTAACAAAAAGAACATGGTACTTGAACAAAAACAAACGTGCAGCTAAGTGGGATAACAGAAGACATATAAACCAACTTCTGCAATACAGCCATCTGAGTTTTGCAAAGAGGCCAAAGAAGACAGCTTCTTTAACAAATGATGTTGAGAAAACTGGATATCCACTGAAACTAGTTCCAGTGACTAGACTAAAACTAGTTCCCTATCTCTGACCCTGTACTAAAGTTGAATCTAAGTGGAGCAAAGGCCTAGAAATGAGACCAGAAACTGAATCTACTGGAAAAAAAAAAACAAAAAACTTAAAGGAAACTCCTGAAGCCTATAGGCACAGGCAAAGATTTCCTGTGTAGGACTCTGACAGCACAATAAGTAACTGCAAGAATCACAAAAGGGATTATATCAAATTAAAGAGCTTCTGCACAGCAAAGGAAACAGTCAAAAGTGTGAAAAGACTATCTGCAGAGTGGGAGAAAATCTTCACTAGCTGCTCTTGTGACAGAGAATTACTATCTAGCATCTATAAAGAACTCAAAAAATTAACTTAAAACTCCCAAATAATCCAATCAATAAATGGGCAAATGAATTGAATAGATATTTCTCAAAAGAAGAAATACAAATGGCCCAAAATTATATAAAAATGTCAAAATCTTCAGCCATTGGGGAGATGCAAATCAAAACAATTTTGAGATTTCATCTCACTCTAGTGAGAACGGCTATTATCAAGAACACAAACAAAACAAAACAATAAATAGTGGAGAGGATATGGTAAAAAGGAACTCTTCTACAGGGTAGGTAGGAATGTAAACTAGTACAACCACCATGGAAATCCATATGGAGGTTGCACAAAAAACTAAAAGTAGAAATACCATTGGTCCAGCTATACCACAGAATTAAAGACACAGACTATATCAAAACGTACATGCCCATGTCTACAGTGGTGCAATTCATAATAGCTAAGCTATGGAGACAGCCTCATGCCTGTCGACAGATGAATTCATAAAGAAAATGTGGAATATTATTCAGCCATAAAGATAAATGAAATCATGTCACTTGCAGGAAAATAGATGGAACTGGAGACTATCATGTTATATAAAATAACCCAGTCTCAGAAAGTTAGATATCCTATGTTTTCTTTTATATGAGAAATCTAAAAAAGTAAATAGAAGAAAAATGACAGGAAACTAGAAGACAGACTTTCAGAGCTGGAGAAGGGGATTAGGAGTACAGGTCTCTTTCCAAAGACTTCAGTAACTTTCCAATGTTCAAAAATTTGTTTTATTATGCAATTATGGAATATTTACTCATACATACAAACAACTGATAACAATAAGAAAACTCACAATTGAGTTGTCCCTATATCCACAGGCCAGAACAGGTTCCTCTCACAGTTATATCAATAAATACTCCATGGGGGCAGGGGAAGAAGGGAAGGAAAAAATATGAGAAAAGGAGGAAAAAACAGAAACAATGCTTTTGTAGGGGGGTGGGGGGTGGAAGGGAAGGAAGGAAAATGGGGAAAAAAACAAGATAAAAAAGAAAGAAAAAATACTCCATGGTGTTTGCAGAAAATATCTTGTAATAACAATACAATACCAATACAAAAATGGTATCTACCCCAAACCTTATTTTTTTTAATATGATGACTAATTTTTAGGACTGAGATATTATCACACACAGTTGATTCTGAGTTGGTCATATGAAGAGATGGACACATCTTTAAAACCAGTCATCACAATTATGGCTGTACTGGGAGACTTTATTATGAAGGGAAAGAAATCAACATCTCCACTTCCTATCATGTTCAGCTCTGGATTAAGCATGTGGGACATGCAGACAGGTATTCCTCGCAATAACCTTAAAAAATAGGAATTATTATATCAATTTTATATGAGGAACTTGAAGCCAAAGAGATAAAGTATTCTGTCTCAAATGAAATAGCTCTCCTATGCCCTGCCAGGACTCATCAAAGTTTGTTTGATTTTCGATCCCTGACCCATTCTCCCTATTATAAGCTGGCTCCATTGAGCAACACTGTCTCCTTTTATAGGGTGAATATTTCTTACATCAACTGCTCAGGGCCAGAAGCATTTCAGATTTTGGATATTTTCATGTTTTGGAAAACTTTTCTATAAGTAATGACACATCCTTGAAATGAGATACAAGTTTAAACAGAAAATTCATTTGTTTCAAACACACCTGATACATATCACCTGAAAGTAAAGTTATACAACATTTTAAATAATTTCTTGTATTTTGACTGCAAACTGTCACATGAGGTCAGGTGTGGAATTTTCCACTTGTGGTATCATTAGTGATCAAAAAATTTTGGATTTTGGAGCACTCCAGATTTCAGATTTTTTTGACTAGAGATGCTCAACTTGTATTAAATGTAATAAGGTTAAATAGTTTCACAATGATCATGAGGACTAGTTTTCTTTTTAGGTACTATTTTTATTGCCTTTCTAACTTGTCATTCCTATTGCAAGGACTTCTAATCCTAAAAGCAACCTTGCAATGTGATGATGAATTTTTGGAGCTGCTAGGGACTCTGCATACTTTAGTCATTTTCTCTGCTGCATGTCCTCATTTTACTGAGGAGGGAACAGTTAATCAGTCATAAATAACCCACTCACACCCTCGAGGTGACTGAGTAGGTGTTTAGACTCAGGCCTGACTTATTCTTGTGCCTGTGGGGTCTTTTCACATTCTTTTCAGTTTGACAACTTTAAAAACATACAATATCACAAACAAATTAAGTAATCTGCAATTCTACAGCTCTAGAAGTGAACTGATAACTTGAAGCCATGTACAAACATGCTTCCAACTTGAATATGGGTCTCCTGGACAGTACCGAAAATGACTTAAGCCTCTTTTACTCGAATAGTGTTCCACATTCTCATGGATTCAGTTCATATTATTTTCACACAAAATATAACATAGTTCATAACCCTGGATGCATGTGCTGGACTCCTCAAACAAATGTGGTCCTGGGGAGCCCTCATCATTTAATGAATACAGGGAGCAAGGCCTCTGCTGGGAGTTTTTGCCCAGTTGATATTTGGGAAACATGTGGCCTTAGTAGGTTGGGAATATTTCCTGGTGTTTCTTCAATTGGATTTAAGGAATATAAAGCTTTAAGAAACTTATAAAAATAGTGATATTTAATATCAAATATCCAAGAACACTTGGGTTAATAAAGGAATTGCAGATGACCTAAAAATTAATTTCTCATCTCTGACCTGTTTCCATATCTTGAAGCTCTTATGATCCAATTTTAAATCTATACTGCTTTTCATAGTGAATGTTTCCATTGGTGATGATCATATAGGCAAAATCAGCCTGGTTTTGTTTTTCAGACTAAAGGTAAAATAAATAGTAATTTACAGAAGTACTTATACTGTTATTGTTTATATGAATTGTGATTTATCCATCTAGTCAGTTCAGTTTAGACTAGTCCAATAAACCTTTTATGATAAAAAGGAAATAAAACAGATAGCTCATGATGTAGATAAAACATCTAACTTGTCAAATTTTTACTCTTAAAAGTCTTCTTTTGGGCTATAAATGTATTATTCTGCTTTTAGTATATATACAAATTTTCCCTTTTAAAATACATAAATATATGATTTAAAGTCTTATATTTATAAGAGTTATAAAAGTTGATTGATAAGTCTCTTAAAACATAATACTCTCCGGGCCAGGGATTTAGCTCAGTGGTTCCGGCGCCTGCCTTGCAAGTGCAAGGTCCCGAGTTCGATCTCCGGTACCAAAAAAAACAAAACAAAACATAATACTCTAGATAAGATGAATTTCTCTTCAAAGACACAACCAGTCCCTTCAACACCCAAGAACAGGCTAAGTAAGGTGACTATTTGAGTAAACTCACAGCACTATGAATTCTCAAGTTATATATCAAGAGCATGAATAAATTTTAAACTGTTGAATAAGCTTACTGAAATTCTACAGAGACGGAAACATTATTTGTCTTACTTGATCTCTTGAGAGCAGTATCATCATGCCTTTAGGACTGCCTGAGACAATCTGGAACTCATAGCACCATAATTTTAGGGCTAAATAAACCCCAAGCACCCTGGGTTAAATCATTCCACATCTGTCAACTAGCTTATTCATTACATTCTCCCATTTCTTCAAGCCAACTCAGTATACAACTCAGGTCCCCCACCTTCCAAAACCTTTCTTGAAAGGCTCAGCTGGAATCCAGCTCTTTTCTGTGGTTTCTCATAGAAGGGTTCTCTCTGTTCCTCCTATAATGCATGAATGTCTTTCTCCTTCCTCTGTTGTTATTTGCTGATGCGCTGTATTTTCTCTACCAGACATGAGCTCATCAAGGGCCCTCTGAACCACATTAGTTTCTTTTGTTATATAACTTACTGATAGTAGGTTCCCAAGTACAGAGTATTGAATATATACTTAATAATTTCTGTTAGCCATAAAAAATTTTCAAAGAGAATGAAAGCACTATTAACAAGTATTTTAGAAAGCCCTTGGTCAAGAAAGAAAACCACAAGAATAGAAAATTCTTCAAGATGTAAGTCACGGTGACTGGCACATGAAAGTGACACATTCAATTTCTTCACCTTTATACACCCTCCAGAAGATCAAACGTTAATAAAATATTTATCTTCAGTTGTCACAAGACTGACTTTGATTTAAAACTCTTGGGTATGTGAATGTCATGCCAGTCCAGAAATACACCATCATGTAATTTTAATTTAAACACAGATGTGTAAAAAATTTATCAATCCCTGATATGAACAAATTTGAGGGGAAATCTCCCAGTCCACAAACAAGAATACAGTATCTCAAAGTGATTATTAAATTTCCATAAAAGTACAATGAAAAACATTCTGTTTGTGGTTTTGAATTGACATGTAAAATGCATTCACTTACCTTTAGGGAATCAAAGCAGGCAATTACTCTTCCATTTTCAACCTGACAACTTTTTGGGGGGTGAGCAAATTTGCATTCCTCATCGGAGCGTGAGCACGTTCCTCTCTGGAACTGTCTGCAGACTTCTAACGTCAGCCATTTTGTATCTCTGACTGGGGCAACGTTCAAAGCCATGATGAGAAAGTACTTTGGACTGTTAGTTTCTGTTAAAGGATGAAATCAATCCCAGTTTCAATGATTCCAAAACTACTGTTTTGAAAACTCCCACATGTAAGTCTGAAGGTAAGTGATAAATTTCTTAATGAAGTCCAATTCAGGAGACACAGTGGTGAGAGAATTTATTGGCAGGCAGTCACTCACCAATCAATATGCCCCACTTGAAGACTGAGGGCCGCAATAAAAGCATGCTCAGTGTCATCTCTGGCTTTCCGTGTCTCAGTCTCTTGACTGTTTTGGAGATATAACTGTTTTTAATAAAGTGACTTAAATATCATGGCACTCCTTTGGAGAATATTCAGTTTTGATGCTCAGAAATGGATGTTGCTGGAAAAGAAGCCTCTCAGATGTTCATATTTTAGTAGGATATTTCCTTCCTTCGTTCTTTTGAAATTCTGAAATTAAGCAACTAGCAAAGTCAGACAACTGAGGTATCTTCATCCACTCATAAAGTCAGGGTAAAGTGTACTTGACAGAAAAATGAGACATGAATGTAAAAAGAGCTCCCAGTCTGCAGTTTCCAGCAAAAGTGACTTCACACAGGCACTTTTAAATCATGAACCTGCAAAACACAAGAGAACATCAGCTTATGCCCAAACTCAATGAAATTGAGACTTGAACAAACTATTAAGCTCTTGTCTAGAATTTGCAAAAGTGCAGTTTAGAGCTTTGAATATAGTAAGGAAAGTTATACATTAAAAAAAGAGAAGAATATGCATCCGAAGCCGAATTGCAGAATGATCTAGGCAGTAGTCCAAAAGTTAGGAATGACTCAAACGGATGAGTGTGGCAGCCACAATAATTAAACCTTCTGCAACAATTCAATCTAATGTGCTTAATCGCAAACCAGTGTATTACCACTGTGGCTCCCAATTAATTTCACATTTAGGCCATTGATTTTATTGTAGGGAATTCTATAAACAATTATTTGGGATGTGTTTCTTCTATATAATGAAGATATTGTCATTTTGGATGAAGCGTGGGCTCCTACTCTTTGTGTTATTTCTAGTTTTCACAGACTTGACCTTCAAGGTAGATAGGTAGGAGCCTCTTGATATTTATTCTCTGATCTCTTACCATTCCCTCCCTCCTGTTGTTACTTGCTTAATGTTAGCATTCCCCTTATACTGTGAATACTTCTACAGTAAAAAGTATTTTTTATAGTTTCCTGTATCTCAGTTTCCTTGGTTCATGGCATCTATTAGGCCTCAAGAACTGTTTACTTACTAATTTAACTAATGACTAAATGAATGCAAGTTAATTTTAGTTGAGTTCAGTTTAGTTTTGAACTGAGACACAGTCTAAAAATATTCTCTTGTATGGATCCTGTAATTAAAACATCTGTATAACAAAAATGTAATAAGTTCAGATTTCTAAAGTCAGCACATTTCATTTCTCTTAATTTTTCCAAAGGTTATGAAATTATTCAAACATTAAAAATTTAACATTACCGGGATAAGTATGAATAAAAGATGATGGTCCAGAAGCTGGTCATTTTCAAAAACTGTATATACCATAAACTACCTTATATAATTGCTTAGCCTTGTCATCTTTCTAAAAATTGTACAGTTGAGAATTTAATGCACATTGAAAGTAGATTACAGTTGTGCTGAATAATGACATATTGGTCAATGACAAACCACACGTTTGTGGTCCCATAAGAGTATAATTAAGCTAAAAAATTTCTATCTCCTAGTGACATCTTAGCCATTGTAACTGTGTTTGTGTGATGCTGATGTAAACAAACCTGCTGCACTGCCAGTCAGGTAAAAGTATAGCACATGCAATGATATGAAGTCATTAATACTTGATAATGACAATAAATGACTGTTACTTTCTGTATTTGCCATACTATAGTTTATATCATTATTTTAGAGCATATACCTTCTACTTATAAAACTGCTTATTATAAAACAGTAGCCATGTTACACGACAGCAGCAGTTTCAAACATCTCTTTTTAACATCTTTCTTGATTGTATCAAAAGGCTGCATGGAGTAATGGACCTATACCATCTCAATTAAGTTTAGTTAGCTGGGAAAACCAAGCCAAGCAGGCTGCCTTGCAATAGTGCTTTTCCTATTCTTGGAAGAGCTGCTGTGTTTTCTCAGTCTGTAGTAAGGGAGGGACCAGAATGGTATCTCTCCAGCTTTTCTGATCATGACACATTTATTTAGAAAGTCTTCTCTTGGGGCTGGTGGTTGATGCTGCTTCATCTCAATCATTCTTTTATTTGTTTGTAAAAGTGTTTTCATGAGTTACATATGTATGTGCATTTAAGGGAACTGGCAATGTTGAAAGCTGTGACACATACCTAACTTCAATTATAAAATATTTGAGGAAGCCAGTCAGGCTCCTGCTTGTCTGTTTGGCAGCACACATTCACAGCACCAATATCAACTAACTTCAGTCGAGGAGCTTAGGAAGACAAGTCTAAAGGCCAGCTTTACTCTGGGTCAGGCTTCCTAGGCCAGCCTGGGCCTGCGTCCTCACCACCTTCCCCCCATCTCTCATCCCAGCGGAGAACAAAACACAGGGGAAGCAAGGGCCAAGGGAACATGGCTCTGTGTCTGAGGAGATGGGCACTAATGCCAAGGGGATTGCAAATCATGGGCTGAATACAGTTTGTGTTTGTAGAATGTTATAGAGAGTTCCTGAGTTCTGCATAGGACAACAAAGATGAAGTATGTGATCACTCTCAAAGTCAGTGGAGTCCCCCTCAGGCTTCACATGTAGGAGAGAAACAGGAAAACATGCATTTATGCATGTTTGAGATGAATAATTGCTCAGATATTCCTAAAACCACACAGGGCCAATGCTTTCAATCCAGTCCAGTATAAGCTTTTGGATATACCTTGCGCTGAGAAGGACATTTTCCCCTAGAGAAACAGATTCTCATTTCTAGTTATAATAAAGCCCAAACAGAATTTAGATGGTCAGATTCTATCAAAACAAACTTGCCTTTGGAAAAATTTTAATTTATTAATTTAATTTATTTGTTAATTGCTTAATTTATCTGTTAATTGTTTAATTTAACTTATTTGTTATTTTAATAACAAATAACAGTTTATATTTCTCAAGTATAATACAATATTTTGAAATGAGTATGTATTGTGAATCATCAACATATGCATATTATATTTCGGAGGTGAAAACACTTAAAATCTACTCTCAGTGATTTTCAAGAATACAACAACTTGCTAATAACTATAGTCAGTGCATTATACAATGGATTTCTTGAACTTATCCTTCCTGTTTAACTGAAATCTTATACCATTGATTAACATCTCTAGTCCTTATTTCTCCCCAGCGCTGGTAAGCATCATTCAATTCTCTGCTTCTGTGAGTTGATTTTTTTTTAGATTCCACACATAAATCTTTAATATAAACTTGCTTTTAAAAGCAGGGGTAGCCAAGCTTTCTTTTCTTTTTTTTAAATTAATTTTAATATATTGGGTTAAATATTATTAAAGTTAATACCACTTGGTTCTTTTTTACCACTAGAACAATTCAGAATTATATATGTAGCTCTCATTGTATTTCTGCGGACAACACGTTTACATGGAACTTTCTGGAATGGTGGAAAGTGCCCAGTCCTAAGAATCTGCCTTCAGCCTTCCTCTTCCCATGGCTCCTTGTTATCTATCTTTGCTGAGTCAGTTTTCTGAGATCTACCTTCTTCACCTGTAAAATGTTGATAATAGTCTCTGCCTACATTTACATGAGGAACTATAAAAGTTCTTCTTATATAATAAAGTGTCCCAAGTAAAGTGATTAAAAAAGAGTTGCTCTATACATATTTATCAAAGAAATCTAGTTTCAGGCTTCTTCCTTCCCTGCAATAATGCTGTGTGGATGCCCAGGATTGTGCCTGGGGTGCATCTGCCCTAGCACAGCTACTGAGCAGGTAGGTGCCTTGGAGATCAGACTTGGCTGCACAGGACACCTGGGGCCCCCAACCCATCCGTGGCAGCTCTCAGGACTTCATTCTGCAGCCCCAGGGAACCACAGAGAGATCTCACTACTTCCTGCCTCTAGCTGCTGCTAACCTGGAAGTGGATAGAGTGCCATCAGGCCTCCAGTAGTCACTGGAGGTGAGAAGTGCATCAGAATGCTCTGGAAGTACTGGCCTGAGCGTGCTTCATTTGGGGGCAGAGTTTCCATTCCCACTGTCTGGGTGAGCAGAAGAAGTGGCACTTTCAAGTTCCTCTGCCCAAAGGCCCCCTGTCAATAATATATCTGTCTGGAAAAGGCCCTCTCCAGCATTGGCCCTGAGTCTGCCAGACCCCATCCACCTTCCCCACAAGTTCTGGGCTCCCCGGGAAGCAGAATCTCAGCTCACATTACTCTCCACTTCTGTGTAAGTCTCTTTCACTGGTTTGCTTGTGCTTCCATTTTTCTCACTTCTTTCTATTTTTAATAAGCTTTATTGTGTGTGTTTGAGGTCTAAAACATAATATATTTTATGAGATACACAGACAGTAAAATGGTTACTATAGGGAAGCAGTTTAACACATCTGTCATCTCACACAATTACCTCTTTACGACAAGAGCACTAAAATCCTAAAACAATACAATTTTACTAACTTTAGTCTTCTTTAGATCTTTGCATCATCTTTGTTCATCTTTGCATCATCTTGTGTTCATCTTTGCTATCAGCTACTTTGTATCTCTCTTCCCTTCTTTTTGGCTTTGGCTTTAGTTTTATTTCCAATGTCTCAAACTACCCCACCTTCAGTAGCCTCTACCCATTTGTGCAGAATTAGGTGAGATTTGGAAGTGGCGGCCTCCATTATTTCTCTGGCCTTTAGTTTCTCCTTTGGCTTCCTCTGCTGACATGCAGAAACCTCCTGCCTTTCTAAGTTCCCTCATGGAGAAAGAGAGAGCTTGCCCTTGCCCTTCCACTGAGTCACATCCAGCAAGCCTTTCCCACCATGTCCTGATGCAGCTCCTCTTTCTCTGTCTTCCTTTAGCCCCTTTCAGGCCCTCTCTTACAGCCCATCACTTAACATTGCCTGGTAATTATTTTTAAATAGGCGTCATTATTTCTTAATTCACAAGAACTGTAAATATTGATTTATCCAACTGCCTCCCCCTCAGTGTAAACTCCTCCAGGGTTTGCTCTGTGTATATAATAGACTTTGGCTATTATATTTGAATCCCGAGAGCTCAGCTCAGTGACGGGTCTGTAGAATATGCTCCACAAATGTTTGTTGAATGAACTCTTGATCCTCCTCCAGGAACATTTGCATTTTAATATGGCACAAATTCTAAGCTAAAGGTATAATGCTCTAAACAAAGAATTTCAGTATTAGCTGCAGGAACATTCCAGCAGGTACCTGTGGCTTATCCTGCTGCTGCTAAGCAGGTTGAGGGACAGTAGCTGCCCTAAGGATAAATGATTTGAGTTCCCAAACCCAGAACCCTCAGCTCAGTGATTTTCAAAGTGTAGTACCTGAGCCAGTAGCAGCAGGATCCCCAGGGAACAGGTTAGAGATGCAAATTCTCCAGCTTCACCCCACAGGCCCTGCATCAGAAACTCTGGGGATGAGGCCCAGAACTGTGCATTTTAACAAGGCCTGGGTGGGGGTGATGGATGCCTCAGTTTGGGAATCGCTGAGGTCAGCATCCCTTGCCACCCTGCTGTTGGCCAGGCACCTTTCGGCATGCTGGATGCACAGAGGTGACTGCCCTGGGTGGCCTGCAGGGTCCTCAGTTCACTGATTCCCACTGAACCAGCTGCAGGATTCCCTGTGGCTATGTGTCTGATCGATAAAAGCAAAACAAAACTAGACCAACAGAAAACACCTGAGAGATTTGCTTTAGATAAGACTCTTCTATGAGCATTTGATAATAGACTAACATAGAGCCCTGGAGACCTGCAAGGGGTGGGTGGGGCTTGTCTGGGACAGAATCACCACCTTAAAAGGACCTGTGGCCCTTGGAGACCAGCAGCTCAGGCCTCAGTCAGCAAAGGCTGTAGGGTGTGTTATAATGAACCCTCACACTCCTCCGTCACGGTCTCTAAAGGGAAGACCAGATAAAAATTCAAGGATAAGGAAACAAGGGTCTGCAGTATTTCCTGAAATGCCAAAGTGCTTGCCATTCAACTCTACAACCAAATCTCAACTATTTAGGGTCTTTATATACATGACACTTCATTATCAAAACATTTTTAAAACTGTTTTAGGTGTTAGATTTTTCCAGAGTGGTGTGACCTTTGACTATATGGAATAATTGGCAGCTCACATTCTTTGACAGTCACTCAATTACGTAGCCGGCCAGGCCAGTCTGGAGAGCCTGGCTTGCACTCTGCCAGGAGAGGAGGCGCCTCCCTCCATTCCATGCCCCAGACAAGCCCAGGCTGCAGGCCCCAGCTGTCTCTACCCCACCTACTCTTTGCAGATTGCTTGTTCATTTTTTTTTAAGGGAAAACATCAATCTCGTGTGATCTTGAGACTGAGGTTGATCAAAATTTAAGACCGCCTTGAGCGAAATAGTTCTGCAGCGCAGTATCCATGAGGATACTTTGGTCATCTAGGATATTTTAACTGTCTGCCAGACCTGGGGCTCCCAGGGAGCTGATTAAAGGATCTTTGCAAAACAAACTGGTTTCTGAGTCAGACAGTCAAGGACTCATTAACCATTATGTAATTTATAGGATGCCTTTAATTTTATTTTGCATAAATCCAATTACAATAAAGGACCCTTATCTCCTTAACCTTTCTATTTCTCATTTTCAGAAGCTTTGAGTTTTCTATTTTTAATTTTTAATAATTTAATAATTTTAAATTCTTAAAGCATATTTTTTAAAAAAAATAATTTTCCTTCCTGGGAGTGGCTAGATATTGGAGCATCCACACTTGCACTTCTGGAGCCTGATTTAAACTAGCTCTCAATGCTCTCTCTCTGTAGATCAATGACTGGGCCTTATCCTGAGCCTATCAGATGCAGGCACCCTGGGCTGGAAAGGGACCCTGAGAAGCTGCCCGCTGCAGCACCAAGGCTGAGAGCCACTTGACCCCCAGGAGTGGGGTGTAATACTGCCATGTAATCACAGGCACGGAGAAGAGGTTTCTGACTGGGGCCTTCTTACAGGAAGCTCAGAGGACCAAGAAAAATACAGAAGTGAGAGAGAATACAGTGTAAAAAAACAAAAAAGGATTGGTTTTTCAAAGAAAAAGATTGAGCAGGACAGCAAAAGTGATGTCTTTCAAAGAATTCTTATTTCTAGGCTTTTAATTGGTATAATTTATTGAAAGTGTATAAAAAGAGTTCTTTGAGTGTTCTGCTTGGTTGAGGACTGGACCCCCATTCAAGTCCCTCTTCTACATCTGAATAGGTGTGCAATGGTTCCTCTCTGAGCTTCAGTTTTCCGTTTGTAAACAAGAATAATGCCAATGCTATAAATATATGTACTGCAATCACAGCATAGCACAAGCACAGTATATTACTAGTACTCTTGCTGTGATATCTAACTTCTATCAATATAAGCTCGTTCTGCTGTGCAAGTGCAAGGACCTGAGTTTGATCCCTGGTAACAAAAAAAACCAAAACAAAACAAAACAAAAACAAAATATGAGCTTCAATGAAACTTATACCAGTTTTATTTTCTAATTTCTGAACAGTCAGTATAATTGAACTTTTTAAGACTGCAATAAGTGGGTGAACTGAGGCAAAACTGTTCTTTTACTTGCTAGGAACTTCACTGGGATTTGTTTGGCATTATGAAAAGCCACATTGCTAGTTATACCTGTCAGTATGGACACATGGAGATACAGAAATGACAGGCAAAAATAACTTCTACTTACTAACAGTTATAATTTTCTCCAAGTCAATGATGTGTAAGTAAAAGGAAGTAGAAAAACTCTGGGTACAAGCCAGGAAGTCCTTTCTAGAATGTGAGTTAGAGAAAGCTTTGATAATCTTCTTCTAAAAGTAACTACAAACACTCATTCTGAGAGAGGAAAGAACTATGGCTGACAGCGATATCTCCATTTCACATGGTATTTTGCTCTTTTGAACATACTTTCAAGTACTTTTCTGTAGGGAAATAAAACACAGAGACGCCCAAAGTCACACATGGGTCAAAAAGGTCAATATTCCTTGACAAAGGTAATAAAAGGAAAAATCCCCAACTAAAACTTTTTTCCCAAGTATCTTATATCTTAGAGTACAAGTAAAAAAACCCACAAAATCCAGGGCTCATTTTAATATGTGAAAATTTCCAATGTATTTCTTAGCTGGTTCCAGAAATATGCAGAGATAGAAATCCCATCTTTAATTAGAAATGAGAAAATTTCTAAATATATTCCCGAAACCACAGCCAGATAGAATATATTCAGCACATATTTGTATTCAAATTATGTTTTTTCACTGTGGCTGTGTTTTCTGTCCCAGTACCTGTAATTCAGTTAGGAGACACTGCTATTAGAATAAAAGCAATTGTATTAGAGAACATTTAAGACTGACATAGCACTTACTGGTTTCCTGGATGTCCAAGAACCCATGGCTGCAACCGGACAATACCATTGCCAAGCTGCTGGCTGAATCCCACCCTGAATTCCCAAGGAAGTCTTTGTTAGAACTCCCAGTTTCCTCCCTGGCCTCAGCCTGTGGTGGACAGGCCTGCCTCTCAGCTCACCTTTGTCCTTCTCTCCCTCTGTTGGCACCAGCTAATGGCCACATCATCTGCCTATGCATCTGCTGCCAATTCTTTTTTGAAAAAAAAACTTTTGTAACATAACTTCATCATCAAATGAAAGGAATGAATAGTGTAACCAACAGACATATTTTTTAAAAGTCAGTGCTCCTAGGTTTCATCGTGCTCCTTTGGGGTTGTATGGTTCCCACTGAGAATAGGCAGGTTGGGTCTTAGGCTACCTAAGTAGGCCTGGGCGTAATGTGTCACCACATGAGTACTGGAAGGATGCAGACAAGACCCCAACTGGAGGAAGCTCTGCCTAGGAGCTTCACCTGGGATGCATGAGACCTGGAAAGAGCTTGCAGCAAGTGAGGAGTTGGTTAGAGGTTATAGCGGTGGCCCAGGAGAAAAGGAATAATCCAGGTAAAAATGACAGTGGTGGGAGGAAAAGGAGGAGCGTGCTTCCAGATCCAGACTGAAAGAGGCTCATTAGCAACAGGTAATCTTTAGGGATTGGGAATGAGAAGAACAGGAAAGAGACTTCAAAATGTGGATCCTGCAAGGGAGAACATTGATGCTCTGCTTGGAGGGAGGGTGTCGGGAGCGGAACACAAGCTGGAAATGCGGATATAGAGGCCATGGTCACAGACACAGAGCTGAGATGCATGTCCCTGGAAATGACAGCTAAGACAGGAGATAACTGAGACACATACGGAGCAAGAGCAAGAACAAGAGTGCAAGAGAGATATGTGCACACATCTAGGAGAGAAAAGAGAAAGACTTGAGCAGGATCAAGGGCACTTCATTTAGTTATTTAGAGGAGGCAGAAAAGAAAAGCAGGCCAAACCACAGAAAAAGACTAATGAGGGACCAAAGATCCTCTAAATAAGGGAAGATCAAGGGAGAAAGGGCCAGAGATTCAAGAGGAGGGAGGAGCCAGTAAAGTCCACTGCTAGGAGGAGATCAAGGCACATGGGCGGTTAGTGGTGATGGGCTGTTGCGATAAGGAAGCTGCTGCTGGCTCTCCAGGGTAGTGGTTTCTACTGCACATTGCTGTGGGGTGAGCACAGAGGCAGCTGGGGGACAGATACTCCATGCCTATGGTTCTTGGTGCTCCAAGGACATGAAGAGCAGTGCAGTTGTCCATGCTCCTGACTCTGGAGTCAAGTGAGCTCTGACTGCCTTAGGGTCCTAGGCACCAGCCTTTGTGGATCCTCAGGTTTGCTCACGGAAGTGTAAGGATGCACCTTGTAAAGCACCTGTGCCTGCTGCTCCCAGGGTGCCTTCTTTTTGACGGGAAAGAGAGAAATTGGAAGGAGCTTGGAAAGATGGCAGCATGGAGTCAGGGGCCAGAGAGCTGCAAGCATCCTGAGGGAAGGAACGGGGAGGTCACCAGCTTCAGGAGCTACACGCCAGGGAAATGATGCCCAGGTAGGTTGTGTCTCAAACCCTTGCCATCTCAGACAGGTGGAGGCAGGGTTGGAACCCTCAGAAGGGAACAGATGCTCAGGGCATTGACTGTGGCAGTGACACGACGGCAGAGGGAGACAGAAGCTGGGAACATCAAGTAGCCCAGAGGATGCAGCTTTTGTGGAGTAGCAGGAATTTGTTCTGCAATGAACTGCTGTGGTTTTGTTGATTTCTCCATCTACCCTTGGTTGGCAGAGAGCAAGGCTAGAGCATGGGAGCTGCCCATTGCAAAGGCCAAGGCCTTGGACGTAGGACAGTTTAAAGAACAGAAAGGCCTTTGGTCCGAGGACAGTGCACATGGAGGGAACTGCAGCTGAGGACAGTGGAAGGGCTGCTCTCCTGGGTGGAAACTGTATCTGCTGTCCTGCGACTCCATAAATACCTCAAAGTTGGGCCGGGGATTTAGCTCAGTGGTTTCGCCACCTGCTGCAAGCGCAAGGACCTGAGTTCAATCCCCGGCACCAAAACAAAACAAAACAAAACAAAACAAAAACAAATGACATGCGCGCTTGTGACCGTGCACATGCTAAGTAGAGGCATTAAGCAAAGCAGCAGTGGGTGTGGCTGATGTCCCCAACCTAGAAGGGCTGGACTCCTTGTGGACTCAGTCACACATGCTCTGCCAAAGGCTGAGGGTGGAAGCCTCCTTCTATCAGAATGAGTCACTGCCTAGAAGGAGCAATAAAAAGTGCGCTTGGTGTCAGTGAGAGAGGGGCAAAGGCAGAGCTGGACAGCACTGCAGGGAGCCAGTGTAGCACCCACTGATAGATTACCCAGATAGCAGCACTTACCCTAGGGTTAGCATCTTTAATGGGGAGATAAGACCCAGGTGGAGCTTAGAACAAACATTTACTGAGGACCAGTTGAGATAAGGTGTTTAAGGTGAAGGGTGACACAGAGGAGAGCAAGGGCTGAGTTTCTGCCTGGTGGCCTGTGTTAGTGGAAGACAGAGGTTAGCATACCTGCAGGTGGGGATGGTGAGAGGAGAGGCAAGGGCTGGAAAACAAACAATCTGCCTGCAAAATCTACTAGGCCCCAGTTAACCTTTTCTTTGCTCAGTGACAGGGCTTTAAGCACACTCCTTCAGTTCTATAGCTTTAGGCATATGACTCCCCAGTTTGTATACCCTGCTCCTTTTCTTCTGTCCCTCCTTCCTTCCTTCAAGTGCTCTACATCTGATCGGTTGGCAAATCCATCGGCTTGACTCTCCTAGTAGTTCCAGACTCTGGTTGCCCCTCACCTTCTGCCCCTCACCACCATCACTGAAGCCACTCCTCTCTCTCCTGGGTTACTGCAGTAGCCTCCAAACCAGTCTCCTGATGATTCTGCCCTTGATTTCTGTAGTCACTCCCAACAATCTACCCCAAGGGAGCCTTTGAAATGTGTTTTGCTTCTCTGCCTAGGAACCTCTACTGGCTCCCACCTCGCTGAGTGTGGCAGTGGAGAGCTTTAGTCAGAGCCTTCAGGACCTTGGATGTTCCCCCATACTGCCTCACTCCTTGTTTACTCCCCTGTAGCCACCCTAGCCTTCAGCTGGTCATTGGACAGCTAGACACATCCTGCTCAGCGCTTTGACCTTGCCGTTCTCTCTGCTGGGAATACTCCTCTCCCAGACAGTCACATGGGGACTCCTTTGCTGATGTAATATTACGTCAGTCCTACCTTCTCACTCTGGCTCACTCCGATTTATTTTCCCTCTGAAGTTCTCATTATTTGACACTCAAATAGTTGCATGCCTATCTGTTGGTTTTCTCGCACAGCTAGAATGCAATGTCTTGAGAGGATAGAGTCTGTCTATATCTCTGACAACTAGAGTAAGATCTAACTTTGGTATATAGAGAGCACTCAGCAGAAACTTGAATGGATAGACAAACGACTGAATAGTCTCTAGCGCTCGCAGTCTGTGCCTGCCTGTATGATTTGCTTTGTTCCATCTCCTTGATGTGATCTGAAATATTTCTCTGCTGTTATTGGTCTTGCTATTATTTTAGCTCTCTGGAACTCTGGTTTCTTAGCTTTAAAAGGGAGGGGGCTCAGCAATTTCTACAGCCATTTCTGTCTTTAAAGTTCTATGATTGTACAATGATTGGCAAGGCTGATTTAAGGAGAAATGTATTTTTAGGAACTCTTCTGGAAATCTTATCAGCTCGGCTGGGTTTGGCCTAGATTTGTTAGCAGGGCTTTTGAGCTGTGGAATCTAAAGGGAGTATCTGTACCAGGGGAAGGGGACATTTGTGGAGCCCGTTTTGTTCCTTCTCCCAGTGGATCTCAGGCCTGAGGGGGCAGCACAAAAGGGGCTCCAGGAGAGATGGGGAGGTGGCGGCAGTTGTCCCTGCAGCACTCACGCCTGGGGAAGATCAGGCAGAAGAGCTTCTGCACAATACTTGAGGCCAAGCTGCATGAGGGACATGGGCCAGGAACTTGGTCCTCCACAGTTGAATTCTTCTGCACATTTTCCCATTTGCATGGCATGCAGAAGGCTGCCGGAAGCCAGAGTCTGCAGCATCCCACCAAGACTCCATGTGCGCGGTTGGGGGGGGGGGGCATTGCTCTGGGTCTGGCCCCAGACAAAGGTCTCCAACTTCTGAATGGGAATGGCACTGGTTCCCAAGGCCATCAGCAGGAATGGCTGCAGTCTGAGGGGCTGGGAGATGTTCCTTAACAACAGGGACCTGGCTCTGAGCCACAGGCACCCTCATCACTGAGAACCTTGGGTGGTGGTGGGGTTTACAGGTCTCTGAAGAGGGACGCAAAGCAGATGCTGCTCTGGTCTGGTCTCTTGCGGCATGGCCATAGTTGTTGAGTTTTCAATTTGGCTTCTGAGGATGCCCTAGACACCCTCTTCTGCAGGAAGAAGCTTCTAGCTCTTTCCATATCTGACCCTCTCCCTCAATTCCTGTGCAGAGCACAGTCATCCTGGCACAGAGCTGCACGTGGGTGCGTGCGTGGATTGACGGTTCCACAGGCTCAGGAGGCCCAGAAAATCACAGAGAGCTACTTGTTTTTCTGAATACTTATGGGGAAAGTCTCAACAGGGGTAGACATTGAGGTGACAGTATTTCACTAACATTCAATAAAATAAGATTTCCTTATATTCCCTTCCTTTTGACTTGAGCAGAAAAGCAGAACCCAGGAATCCTGGATCAGGGAGAGGCCAATTTGTTAAAGTGAGATTGGGTTTTGTTGTGATTTCACTCGCCCTAGAAATAAAAAAAAATCAATTTCCTGCCATACTTTTTAATTGCCATTGACAAGGAGTGAGTGACTCAAGCCACAAGTATGAAGTGGGCTACAGAAATGAGTCTTGAGTCAACAGTTCGTCTTATCTTTCAGGAAATTGAGCTAACTGCCAGATATTGAAATCAACAATGAATATTTACTGTGTTTAAATCCCCTGAGCCCTAAGCAATAAAATACTCTGGTAACAAAGTGCATATTCTGTAGCGTGGAAACCTGGGGACACTGAGGCACAGGGAGGTGACATTGGGGAGCACCAGTACCCCACTCCTTGATCCCTCTTTTACTTGGGAACAGCTTCTTTTGTTGCCTCTATAGCCAGACCGGGCACTCCTCAGAGGCTAATCACCACCCTGCTCTGCTTCCTGGCTGCCACCACTTGTCATTATTTCTAAGCAACGGCACTGTGTGCCGCATCACCATGGTAACTGCGGGCCACCACTTTGAGGAGTGCAACAGAGAAACAGGGAGGAAAGGAAGAATCCCAGCTACAGGCTGTGCTGACTCTGGGTCACTAGCCACTTCTGTGGTGGCCACCATGCATCTTCCCATTTTATAGAAGGGGAAACTGAGGAATGGCCAGTGTTCCCCTAAATCCTGTGAATGGTGGAGCAAAATGTAAAAGGTCCACATGAGGTTACATCTGAGGTTTCCCTGGCTGTTTACATGAATCTGCATTTCCATAAACATCTGGGCTTGGGGATTGCTTTGGTGTCATGGAAATGAGCCAGGAAACATTTAGAGTGCACTCAACACTGTTGTCTTTGCTACAGTTTGCACATTTTCTTCAGTATACAATTCTTATTTAAATGTAAGTAGTTTTGCTTTCCCAAGCCCACTGGCCTGTGGACTTCATTCAGTTTTGTGATTCCTCTTGACCCACTGCATTTCTTTCAAAAATAGATTCATTTGCCTTGAAGTGTTTTTTTTTTTTAAGAGGCATACTGCTGAGCTGGAAAATTAATAACCTGGCATAACCTGTGATACCACCCTTAAGACAAGCTCTCAAGTTACTTGTTCATTGTTTTTCAAAACGATTTTATCATTTGCGTTCCCATGTGCATACTTCAATTGCTCTTCTAAGGGTGCTTGTTCCCCAAACTGGTCTGACCTCTTTCTCTAAGAGAACCAATGGCTTTGAATCAAACCAAACCTGACAAGCGGAAATGAGGGATAAAAAGATAAAGTCTGAATACCTTTTTCTGGTATACAGAGTATCACATGGTTATGTACTTACAATAGTTTGCATATCCCAACGATCAAAATGTTTTATTTTTTGGTCACCAACACTATGTATGAAAAAGCAACTTAGCCATGTAATGATTCTTGTACGTTTAAAGCATTATTTTAATCATAGTCTCTTTTTAACTAGAGATGAAATGTGAACTAATTGTTGTGATAATAAAATATATTTACATATGTAAAATGATGTTTTGTTATCAAAATGTGTCCTCTTGGTGGTAATCAAAATAACTTATCAGGATTTAGCAAGTGACATCACCAGGACTTCTCTGAGTGAGAAATGGACTGTTTACTCAGATCCACAGTGCTAAGAGTCAAGACACGGAGCTTATGTCACCATGGACCCTGGGCAAGCAAGTGTTGAACTTGAAACTTGAGTTGCCTCCTCCTACTGGATTGTTGCTGATACGTACTCTAGACCACATAGCACCTATGGAGGAATTGGGAAAAATTACAGCAGAAGGTTACTATGAAGCACTGCCATTTCTGGGGTCCTTCTTGTTAGGAAGACTGCAAGACTGATGGTGGAAATTTTGGCTAAGGCCACTCTGATCCTGTCGGCAGCAGGTGGCAGGGATGCATGTCCCTGGCTGCTTCACTTTTTCCAGTGAAAATGACTCATCATTGGAATTACTTTTTCTTTTTTTTGTACTGGGGATCGAACTCGGGTCCTTGCGCTTGCACAGCTGGTGGCAAAACCACTGAGCTAAATCCCTGGCCCATGGAATTACTTATTACCTCTGATGACGAGTTCTTCACCCACCAACTCATCATCCAGCTAACAGGCATTCTAAAGTTTCAGCCAGCTTTGCAAATAGTTCCAATGTTAAAAAAAAAAAACAAAAAACGACATAATAAAGCTCTATATGCCTGAGCTGGCCACTTTGAGGGTTTGCTGCTACCTTTCTTACACTAATGGTTTAGGCTTTGCAATGGCTTCCTTCAGAAAGAGAAGCACTTTATAACCAAGAGTGTAGGTGAATTATGGATATGCTACAGATTATTGGTTCAGCATCCTCTTCCTCTTCCTAAAACACGGCTAAGCCCGTTAGGTTCCAAGCAGTTTCTAGAATGAAAAGGGCAACTACTCATTCTTTTTCCAAAGTGGAAAACTGTAAAAAGATGCTCTAATAAATTCTTGGTTGCCCTTTGGGAGTAGCTTAATTATCAGAAAATGGGTATCACTGGGAATTAAAAGAACTGAAGGTTAATCCTGCACATCACATACTATCTGGGAGTCATAGTTCCTCTGCAGGCCTCAGTTTACCCAAACATAAAAGAAGATGGTAGACAAAGCAGCAACTGTCAAGCTCAGGTGCAATTTACAGGAGCATCAGTGTTACTTATAAAGTTCGTGGCCAAAGAGAAAGTCTTGATAGATCTCCCACTACCTCAGCAGCTATTATGTATAGTAGCTGCCCTCTTCCTATCGTGCCTTGCCCCCTCCCCTGTGTGACGTCATGCCAAGATGGTTGCTCCCACCAAAGAATAAACCCTTCTTCCCAGCATGCCCCTGTTCCCGCCTAGAGAGTAACCTAATACTCGCTCACCTCCTACCACCTAGTGATGTCACAGGCTCCTCCATTCCCTAGTCACTACAACCCCGCCTCAGCCCCTACAAACCCCACCCCAGTCTCTATAAAAGACTCTCCCTGCCCCAGCCATATTGCTTTTGTCTCTCCTTTGTTCAGAGACAGCCCGGCAGATCTATTCCCCTAATAAAGGCTTGTTGTGTGGCCTGGTCTGGTCTTGGTCTTCGGCCTTTTACCTTACAAGTCTAATACCTGGAAGTGGTAACTAATTTAAATTTTATTTTTTATATTGGAACAAAAAAGCAATATTTAGAAATTTCTGTAGATAAATAGGAAACTTCTGTTAATGCTTCTAAGCCTAAAAAGTCCAACTTCTCTTTCCTCTGCTGAAAGGATGCTGCAGTGGAAAAGCTCGAAATGCTGGGCAACAAGGCATCCCAGGTCCTGTCCTCTTCAGATGTGCTAGGAATCAACATTTCTCCCCAGCGGAGGGAAGGGTCTTGAGGGGGAGGACTGTGACCCAAGGGGCTCAGTTTGTTAACTCTGGAGAACAAGGCACGGTTCATTAAGCCTAATGATTTTGGCTAAATCGCTACCACTCCTAGGAGAAGAAAATAGTGCTTCTCCAGAGCTAAGTTCCTGAGAGCTCGCTCGGTGCATACTCTGGCTTTGGTATCACCTTTGAGGCTGAGAAATCCAACATATGGATTTATTTACTGGAAGATAAATAAATCAGCTGTTCACGCCACTGAAAAATAACATTCATTGGTTTCAGCTGTTTTTGCTCTTGCTTGACAAGGATCAATATTGCTTTAAAAAGTCCATTAAATTATTTTTCTTAAAAATTTTTACTATAGCTGAGGATAACACAGTAATTGAAAAGCCGATTGAGAATTGTAGAGGATCTTATATTCCTACAATTACGAGAATCAAATATGGTGATAGAGGACAAGGGAAGCCGGATTTAGAGTCAAAAGAAGTCAAAAGTCAAGTTCAAATCAGATGTTTAGATTAAGATATTATTCTGAAATTTTCTGCAAATCTTTTTCAATGGCCATTTTAGAGAAAGAGTTAATAACAGATTTTTATTTTAGTTGAAACTTTTACAACTAAAATTTTCATGACCTACTTTCAGAATATTGCTAAATACTTTTCAATTACAGAGTAACAAAATCCTTTGTGATGGATCAAAAGTTAGTATCAATCACTCCAAAAGATTTTTAGGTGTAAATTATTGTTTATTTTACACAGAATTCAGAAGCATTACCAAATTTGGAAACAATTCAGTGTTATAATATTTTAATCTAATGTCTAAATCCTTCTTATTAGCAGCATTTAATAATTAAAATTTTACATGTTTAATTGTTTTTGCTGTGTTGGGTATAGTGGTGCACTCCTGTAATCCAGGGGAATCCAAATTAAAGCCCAGCCTGAGCAATTCAGTGACTTGGCAACACCATGTCTCAAAACTTAAAAATAAAAAATCAAATTACACAAGTCTGGGGATGTATCTCAGTGCAAAGGTCCTAGGTTCAATCACCACTACTGCAAAAATCTAAAACAAACAAACAAACACCCTCAAAATTCCTAAGAAAAATCTACCAAATATGTTTTCTAGAATATAAACATCCAACAAACACTATTTGATCATTTCTATGAGCATTAATACATACAGTATTACTGTCTCAAAAGAGGACTTTTTGAAGGACTATTTATTTTATAAAGAAATAATTATCTTAAGGATGTTTAAGAAAACTAACAAACTTGAAATATTTTTAACTTCTCTACATTTATTATATGTATAGCTCCAAACTTTCCTCAAATGAGAAACCTTGCTGACACAAGAAACTGGACAGGTAAAGAATGAACAGGATTAACAAGTGACACCTCTTTTAACTCACCTGCCACAAGTGTCTCTATCTCAAAGGATCAAGTTTTAACTCCTAAGTATGTAATTAGAATACAACAAGAACTTAATAAGTATATACGTTTTCACTTGATAACAGTTATTCAAGTCAGGCACATTTGGGGGCACATTATATCAACAGAACTATATATCCCTAATAAGGCTAGGCCGAGAGGCTGTAATCTGCAACCAGTTCATTTCTTTGTTTCAAGTACAAGGCTCACTAAATATTTGTTGAGTAGGTAAGTGTATGCATGGGTTAAAAAAAAAAAAGCAAACAAAGTTAATTTTAAATGTGTATAACAAAGCCGTATTTTCTATTAAGCATGAAATGTATATGCAATCAATTTTAAATGTACTACCCTGAACTTTATTATTAATATCATAAGGCTAATATTTACGAGATGCTTAAGTATCCCAGCCTTCAGTTAGCAAGTTGGAAAAGTTGCTGCTGGTTGCTATAATCAGTTTAAAATTCTCTTTGGGAATTTTTTATTCACAAGACGATATAGAATAGAGGCCTCTATCAGTAACCATTTATTTTTGGGAATGTTCTAAAGATAAACTATTCAAAATTTTCAAAAAGTCAGGAAATGGGGCAGCCAATGCATTAACATGAAATAGGAGTATATGGCACAACTATCGGAAAAGAGGAGATAATGTTAACATTATCTTCAGATATGATTATATACCGAGAATATTCAAGAGAATTAAATTTAATCCTCACAAGGAAAAAGTATGTTCAGTGAAGTTGCTAGAAATAAGATAACTAAATAAAGTTAAATGGAACCAATGGTTTTCTTGTTTCTGGCAATAATCAGGTAGAATATATAATAGAAAAATACTGCATTTTTGACAGCTTTATAAAAAAGCTGTTAAAAATGTTAACAGGAGATGTATTGGACAAACATGAATACACTTTACTAAGATACAAAGTAATAGTTTGAATGAAATTGAGAGATAAATATAGATTAACATTACTTTTCTTGTTTTTCTTGTGGTGCTGGGAATTGAACCTAGGACTAAAGGCTTCTTTTCTTTAAATCCCTCATTGCTGGAGATAGAACCCAGGTCCTTCACACGGTAGGCAAGTGTTCTGCCACTGAGCTACTCCCCTCAACCACACCATTCTTATTTTAAAATATTCGTTCCTACCACATTAACTTGTAGATTTAGCACAATTTTAATAAAGTCTCAGAGGAATTTTGTTGTTGGGGGAGGTTGTTATGATGTATGGGGAAGAACTTGAAAAATGATTTGGACATTTCTCTGGAAGAAGAAATAGATAACGAAACATACATTTTAGGAAAAGAATCACAATATATGGAGTCGGTCTTAGTAAATCAGGATGCATCTGATTTCTATAGAAGGAAAACTAGGTACTGCAAGCACGTACTAATAAAAAATTTAAATAAAAAAAGAAACAAGAAAATATATTAGCCACATTTTGAAGCCTCTGTCCTTCTACCAGGTAAAATGAAAACCTCTAAACTTAGCCTGGTAGCAACGCCAAACCAAAGGCTGACAGTCTGGTGTTTCTTCTCGATGCAGAGAAAACAGCAACATCATCCTTGGCATCCCGGCTAAGTGAATGAATAAAGATGAGGATGAGTGAATGAATAAAAAAGAAATAAACAGCTCTGTATACAATAAAGATCTAATATGAAACTGAAGGATTCTGCAAACCAAAGGAGAGTCAAGGAGGAGAGTTGAAGGTTTATTATTAAAAGTATAAAGTAATTTTCGGGCAACATCTCACTTTCTGTGCTTTCAGTGAAGATTAAGAAAGCCAAATTCCACCAAAAGGCTTTTTGATTTAATAACCAAATTCAGTCTCGTAGCTGGATACAAAGTTCACACTCAAAAATCAATAGCTTGCCTGTACACAAATAACAAATTTACTCAGAGAGAAATGAGGAAAACCAAGCCTTTCACAATAGCATCGAAAAAAATAAAATACTTAGGAATCAATCTATCAAAGGAAGTAAAAGATCTTTACATCAAAAACTACAGTACTCTGAAAAAGGAGATGGAAGAGGATATCAGAAAACGGAAAGACATCCCTTGTTCCTGGATAGGTAGAACCAACATAGTGAAAATGGCCATACTCCCAAAATTATTATACAGATTTAATGCAATACCACTCAAAATACCAATAACATTACCTCACAGAACTAGAGAAAACATTCCTAAAATTCATTTGGAACCAGAAGAGGCCCAGAATAGCATAAACAATTTCAAAATAGCAAAAGCAAAGGCAAGGCAGGGGGCATCACAGTCCCTGACTTGAAATTATACTACAGAGATACTGTGATAAAACAGCATGGTACTGGAAAAAAGCAGACCCAATGATCAATGGAACAGGTTAGAAGATGCAGAAACAACCCCAAACAAACTCAGCCACCTTATTTTTGACAAAGGGGCCAAACACCTTCACTGGAAGAAAGATAGCCTCTTTAATAAATGGTGTGGAAAAACTGGCTTTCCACGTGCCAAAGACTAAAACTAAACCCATGTCTCTCACCATGAACTAAACTAAAATAAAAATGGATCAAAGATCTAAATATTAAAACAGAAATACTACATCTGAGAGAAGAGAGACTAGGTAGAACTCTTGAAGACATAGGCATAGTCAAAGACTTTATAAACAAAACCCTGGCCGCACAGGAAATATTACAAGGAATCAACAACTGGGATCTCATCTTATTAAAAAGCTTTTGCACAGCAAAAGAAATCACCAACAGAGCGAAAAGATAATCAACAGAGTGGGAAAAAATTTTTGCCAGCTGTTCCTCAGACAAAAGACTGATATCTAAAATATATAAAGAACTGAAAAAAATCAGACCCTCCAAATTTAAGAGCCAATCCAAAAATAGGCATCTGAAATGAATACACACTTCTCAGATGAAGTACAAAGGGCAAATAAACATATGAGAAAATGTTCAACATCACTGGTCATTCGAGAGATGCAAATTAAAACAACATTGAGATTCCATCTCACTACAGAAAGAATGGCTATTATCAAGAAATCAACCAATAACAAATGCTGAAAAAGAAACCAGTTTGTGGGAGTGTAGCCTGTTGCAACCACTGTGGAAATCAGTGTTGAGTTTCCTCAAAAAACTAGGACTAGAGGTTCCATTTGACTCAGCTACCCCACTTCTTGGTATCTTCCCAAAAGAATTAAAAGCATCATATAATAGTGATATATGCACACCCATGTTCATAGGAACACAATTTGTAATCGCTAAATCTTGGAAACAACCCAAATACCCATCAACCAATGAACAGATAAAGAAGATGTTGTTTTTTTATACAACCGAGTACTACTCAGGCACAAAAAAGGATAAACTTGAGACAGTAATAGCTAAATGGATGCACCTAGAGACCATACTCTTAAGTGAAATAAATCGGACACACATGTGAAAATATCGTATTGTTTCTCTGCTATGAGAAACAAAGTGTAGGACCGAAATGTATAATAGAAAATGTGAAATAGGACCAAAGCTTGTGTGAATAAGGAGGGGAAGAGAAGTTGAAGGGAAAGGAGGGGAATGAGAAAAAATAAGAATTAAGATATCTCATGTACAGGTACAAATTCCATATGCTGAATGTGACCATTGTGTATATCTAAATTATATCAATAAACTTAATAAAAAAAGAAAGCTGAACTTATATGAAATAGGAAAGATGAGAAGACAACAGACTAAGTTAAAAGGAAATAGGAGAGCCAGAAATAAGTGTGGTAGTTGGTGGACATAAAGGGCCAAATCATACATTTTGAGAGCAGAACTGAAATCTGAATTTGACGCAGTAAAGCGCACAATCTGTGTACAAAGTGGAATCAATGAGACAGAGAATATGCTTAAAACATTAATTTCCACAATATAGAAAAAAATGGAAATGAGATTAAAATAATCCAAAAACTATTGACAGACCCGGAAGTCAGAAAACAAAAGATCCAACCTAAGAATCACTAAAGTTCATCAAGAGGAAAAAAATAAATGCACAAATGAAATGAAAGCAATAATTAAAAAGTAATTAAGGAAATCTTGCAAGGTTTAAAAAAGAGCTGAGAACAGAGATCCAAAGAGGCTTCTGGGCTCTGGTCCCTGCAAGAACTCTACAAACCTGGACCTTCGTAGCAATCATGAAGACAACGGGAGATTTCCAAAATGAGTTACCCCTCTGCCCAAATCAGTTAACTACAAATGAATCGACTGGTTTACAATTTCTTTTTTGCAAAACACATGCACACACACTCACAAACACACACACACACAGACACACAAACTCAACCTGAAAATATCTATAGCATTTTAAGGGAGAAATTTAATAATCCACATGATGTACTCAATCACGGTATATTTCCCATGTGAAAATTTAAAAATATTCTTAGATATGCAAGAAATTTAAAAAATAACAGTTTCCAGGAATCTCACTAAAGAGCAAAAATTACAAATGGGATTAAATATCTGTCGGGATGTTAATCACAGCACAGTTTATAAAAATAAACAATGAGAACCAAGGTAAATACTAGTGACAAGAAATGCTAATAAAAGTTATGATATCATATTATTAGAGCTTTAAAATCCTGTTTTCTAGCAATGTAGATTGTCAGGTCCAAATGCTTACCATATGATATTAGGCATTATATTTTTTCTTGGGAAAGCAAATATGTTTTCATTGGAAAATAAACTAAAACAAAAACAGTCTAAGACAAAAATTCTAAAAATGCCTCCTGGGCTTTAATGCTTGTGAACATGTCATTTCCTCATATAAAATGGAACAGTAGGTCAAATGCGACTACAATCCAGTGATGATCATTTATAAAATATGGACACACTTTCCGGACTGAATATCCTCAATTGCAAGAAAGCAAAGAAACGGGGAAATCATATTATTTTACTCAGTCAGTACACAATTTTGTTGTTTTGAGCTGTTCTCATTTAGATGTTAAAATAGGCGAAATTGTTTATCAGAAATTACATGTTATTGAGAAATAAGTCAAAAGGTGAAATACAGTTTAATCATTAAACAACTTGATAATTTGAGTAATTCTAACTCACAGGAAGTAGATTGTGTGGGCGGTGGGGTTTGACCAACTTTTAAGAAAAGATTAAATAACAGAATGGAGTGACAATGGCTTGCAAATTGTAGCTTTTCTAATAAAAGTAAAATTTGCATAACACTTCTCATAGACTTGGCTTAAAAATGTTAAATTATAACTGCTTATTATTGCTTCTAATAATAAAACATAACTGATATAAAATTAACCACTAAAGTTCCATAAATGACAGTTTGAACATTATATTAAGGGTTTTGCTCCGTATTCTCTTCATCTCCTTTGATTTCATAAGACTTTAGAAGAAAAAGGGGGGCATTCTAAGAAAACAACTTTTAAGTATTTTATTATTCTTATTATTGGTCCTGGGACAAAACTCAGGGCCTTGTGCATGATAGACAAGTACAGTTCTGCATCGCTGAGCTACACCCCAGACTGATTTTATTATTTTTAGCAGCAGTAATGAGCATAAACTTTCTGTTTGTATTTCAAATGGATATACTATTTGATGTCTTGGCCCCTCTGGGGACCCATAGCACACACTTCCGGAGTGGCTGGCTAAGGTTTGGGATGAAACATAAGTGTGATATCAGAGACCTGTAATCACTGTCTCAGACTCTCACCAGCTCAGTTCTTCAACCACGCGTAAGAGCTGCAACCATGGCTGTGAAATATTATGAAAAGTAAATTGTTATGCAAAGAATAAATAATTACATGTTAAATCCAGGAGTAATAAATACTGGAAAGAATATCTGCTATAAAGCATTGTTTCTAATGTAGCATAAAAACACTAAACCAGAAAGAGGCTGTCTGATGCATGGTAAATTAAGGTTAAAATGTGCAGTGAAGGATTTGCCAGATATGCTTTGATTCAGATTGTTTTCTAGACTTGGGTAAGCCTATTTTGAGGGTAAAATTCACAGGTGGAAAAATTAATTAGCTTGCAGATTCAAATATTGACTGTTTATAAAGTTGTCTAAAATAAAAATGATGCCACTGAACCAAAATGTGATGAGAACATGGAATAAAAGATGTTGTTAATTGGTTTACCACTGTGCTTTTTAAAAAATAAAGTAGATAAATGAAAGGAAATATCTAGAGTTCTAAACACTTTCAGTACTGGCCCCATGGCTGCTTTAACCACCAGGCCGCTTTATACTGAAATGCATGCATTCATGCTTCAGGCTGATCATTAACAGCAATCGATAAACACGAGGAGCAGGTATGCGAGCAATGGAGCTGTCTCTCCGAGCATGAAGAACGGCAGTCATGCCAGAGTTAAAAGTAGTCTCCAGTCTGAGGCCTTAGAGCTCAGCTATTCTGTCCTGTTTCTTTCTTTCTTTCTTTTTTTTTATTCTGTCCTGTTTCTAAAGGGTTCAAAGGGCAATTCAGAATTTAACAAATCATTTTAAAGGAAAAAGCATTTTATCTGCTTCCTGCAAGCTTTTATATTATTAACATAAAGTTAGGATTCAAGTGCTCATTCTTCTAAGTATTCTCTTTTTTAGCAAAACATTTATTGGTACATTTAGATATACATAATAACACTCGTCATAGGGAATTTGCATCTGTACATGATATATCTTGCCTCTTCCTTTTTCCTATCTCCCCTCCCCTCCCTATATACAAAAGCTTTCTTTAACGTACTGCTGTTTTAAATGAATTATCTTTATAAAGAAACATGGTGGGCAATCTTGGACTGCTCTACATTTCTTAATTAAAAATTTTAATATAATTATTATCACTAATACAACCAGCTGGTATTTACATAGAATTTTATACAGTAAACAAAGGACTTCTAGCATGTATTATCTCCTTAAATGTCAGAGGTAGACATTAGGTACTCAACAGATTGTTTTTGAGACTATCGGCTTACACAATAAGAAATAATTCCAATTACTAGTTTGATTATTTGGGCTACTCAACCCCTTTATCCCAAGATTATCAGTACCGGTCTAATTGTGACTCCATAAGTGATTCAGATTCATGATTGCCCCTGTGCTATTTACAAAACAGTAATAAGTATATTAAGAAAATCTGCTGGCTTTATGACAAAGCTGACTGTAACCAGCTCATAAAGCTGATATCTGCGTCCTTCAGCAGGAAGGAAAAAGCCCCTCTGGGGAGTCTGTCCTGGAGTGTGGTTCGGTACAATGGATCTCTTTTTCTGTACAGGGTCAAAAATTCAGCAACAGAAATTAATAATAATAAAAAAGGCTTCTATAGGAGAGAGAGAAAGGCCCAGCCTTATGGCCCCAGCCGACCAAATGACAGAGAATTCTAGAACCAGGAGTTTATTCAAGGTGGTTAAACTGAAAGCAGACTTCCTCCGGATTAGAAGTTCAATTTACGTACTGAACAAAATGTCAGAATGATATTCTAGTTTCTTACACACACTGCTGATTTTATTATATACTTTACAGTCTTTATCCTCCTATAAAAATTTCCCCATTCTAGGTTTTAGGCAATAGTCTAACATAAAGAGTATGCATTCACATTTTCTTTTTGAGATAAGAAGGCAGAGTAGCTTGCAGTAGCAATAAATGTTTGAAGCTCAAATAGGCATCTATGTGTGTGCATGTGCGCGTGTGTGTATGTGTGTGTGTGTTTATGTCTGTCTGTATGTGTGTTGTGTATGAGAAACAGCAGCAGTCAACAATTATGGAGGGCTCTCAAAATGTTAAGGTTCTCAAATTCTTATTAGTCAATACACAAAACCTCACCCACAGCGTCCTGCTTAAAAATTGGGACAAGTGTCATGTACTTAAATTCTAAACTCCAAACAGAAGTTTTAGCCAACTTTATAGGCTAGTTCCAATTTAAGCTCCGTATTGAACCCCTAACCAGACCTCTCTAAATCTCATTTTCTTATCTATTCAATAGGGCAATACCACATATCTCTCATGCAGCTGGGAGTATTACATTAGAAAATAAAATTTTTTTGAAAGTGAATGTCAACATACCTAGAATATACAGTGCTTTTTGGGAATTAGTTCTCCTCTACATTATTTATTCTTTAACTTCAAGATAAAAGAACAGGGTGCTGCTACGTGGATTTGGACCTGAATTTTAGATTGATTTTAGTAGAGGATAATAAGTACTTAACTCCTTTATTTCAAAACTACAATTATAATTACACTTGAAATTAAACCAAAATATTAAACTGTTTCAAAGGACTCACTCTAGTGTGAAAACCCTCATCCTCTGCCTTCAAATAACGTAAGACAAAGAAGAGCTGTAAAACAATTTCGTTCCTTACCTTCGTATAAACAAAAATGCATTTTACATAGCTACATTTAAATTTAGCCTAATCCCCCCCACCCCAGTACTAGGGATTGAATCCAGGGCCTCACACCTGGTAGGTAACAGCTGTACCACTGAGCCCTGACTTTAATTTTCTTACTTAGTGTCTAAGTCAATTAAGATAGTCAAATGTCTACCATCCTCGTAGGAAGAATCTTCCACTGCTGGATTTTGGAGACACCCAAGAACTTTGTTACTGGAAACACAGAAGTTACTATCATTTTGTACAGAATAATGATGACTTCTGAGAATCTGCTTTGTAATGGTTTGGAAGGACTTTTGCCACTGTTAGCAAATGAAAGCCATCTGGTCTAGTCTTCCCCTTCCCATCCATGGCAGGCATCACTAATTGATCCCAGTACTTTTTCCCTGTGAGCCTAGACTTGGCATCCTACAGCTTCTCAAAATGGGTTTCCAGGCAGACAGCCACCACTCACTGATCAGAATTCCTATGTGAACTGAAACCACCCCTAGCCTAGGCCAGACTTCACCTTTAAACTATTGATGAAATTAAACGGTGTAAGGGACATGCTTGCTGAATAAATTACTAGTCTTAACATCATTCTAATGGGAATATTTACCCTACTTATGAGACCAAACTTCTCAGGAGTTTCATTACCATTCATTTAGATATAAATACCTATAATACTACTTATAAATCATTCTTATCTCTTCATTAATAAGAGCTTCTTAAGGGTCATTATTAGATAAAATACCCTTGGCTGGCTCAAATTGCTGTATGTCATTATAATTAATAAAACTGTACATCTTTATGAATAGTCTATAATTCAGGCTCTTTGGTAATTAGATTGAAATGAAGTTTTATTATATTTCAACTTCATTTTCTATAGTGGTGGATAAATGTAAGCCTACCCTACAGCAGATCTGATGTATCTCTCACCCAGATAAGCCTCTGTTTTTATGGGCAGTGTAAAGATGTACCCAGAACTGATTTCTTCAAAACAAGCACTGGGAAACAAATGTCTAATTCTTTGGCCTGCATGCACCAGCAGCAAAACAAACAGGCCATTATATGTGTGGCAAAGAACGAGATTACAAAGTCAATGAGGAACAAGTCACATTATCAGTTGGTCTACATTATGAAACAAACGCACAAAAGCACTGTTAATACATGAAAAAGTCAAAGTTTCATGGTTTTCACTGAAATTCAATGGTTTGGGGGGATCATCCTGAATATAAGTGGACTTGTCTCTATTTGTTTTCATGTTTTCCTTAGCACGTGACATGTTTTCCTTAGTTTTCCTGATTTTGATCTATTCAGCAGTATTATTGGGTACTGGCCTAGTTTTCTCTGTGTCCTCCAATTTGTAGCTTTTGAAATTACAGCTTGTGTTTATCCAGGACAGTTACAAAAGTCATGCTGGTGATGCAAGAAAACATGAAACCATTTACAAGTTAGTTTTGTCAATCTTTAAATTTATGACGTCTGGGACTCTGAAATAAATACAAGAATCACACTGGAATTTTACAAGAATTTCTATGACCTAATCCTGCAATTTAGCCTTTAAACTATGAGAAATTCTGGAACAGCCATTATTCAAGATCATGTGAGATGAATCGTATTTTTATTGAGTCATTCTTAGCCAGAAGGGAGGGAAAAATACATTGTGGCCCAGAACAAGGGTGTGGTTCCTTTGCTTGCCTTTTTGATGCTGTAGAAGAAATGCAGGGGGAATAATCCGCAGAGAAGTTTTACTCTAAATTTTTTTTTTCCCTATTGCTCCTGATGAATAGTAAAACACAAGATCCATGCCGAAAAGATAAAATCTGCAGCAACCCAGGCCTATCCATGCTGAATAAAACAGTCTTGTTTCTGTGCATCCACATTATGCTATTTGCTGGCAAATTTAACTGTTAATTCATGTGGTTTCCCCTTGAAAAGGAAAGAAGCAATGGGCTGGGGATTTAGCTCAGTGGCTCTGCCGCCTGCCTTGCAAGCGCAAGGTCCCAAGTTCGATCCCCAGTACCAAAAAAGAAAAGGAAAGAAGCAAGCAAGACAACTGTTCAATGCTTAACTTCTTATTAGTTTTGGTTTATAGATGAGACTCGATAAGCCCCAGAAGCAACTAATTCGAAGGAGTGTGCTAATTAGAAGACAACTGTGAGATTATGACACCTTTCTTTTCTTCCTTTGCTTGCTGTCACTCAGTGCAACATCCAAGGCCCAGTTCATGTCTCTTTGGAAAATCATTCCCAACTCTGTTCCTTGGCCTCACTCCCCTCAGACAGCCACTGCTGGCTTCCCTGACCCCCGTGGGCCCCCTACCACCCTCATCTCCTTGAGGTTGACCTTGTTGCTGTTGGGTTTAATTAGAATTGGAAGGTGGGCCAACTGAGCCCAGGGGCAGGCCAATGCATCTTTGCAGCCCAGCACCCAGAAAAGGACCTGGCACATCCTGCCTGTCCATCTCAGGCAGGTTTGCCGTCTGACTACATAAATGAAACATCCAAGTGCAGACCATAAGAAAAGTGAGGACCTAGATTTTTTTCAGAGTAAACTGAAAATCTATCTACCTAAACTGCAATGGAACTTGATGTACTTCAGGAGCATTATCTTTGTATTTTTGGTGTGTTTTTTTTGGTACCGGGGATTGAACTCGGGACCTTGTGCTTGTGAGGCAGGTGACAGAACCACTGAGCTAAATCCCCAGCCTCAGGAGCATTATCTTGATGAATTTTCTCCCCTACTTCCACTGGCCACATCTGCTACTGGCTACAGCTGCAGAAGGTCTCCTGGGAGTGGGTATGGAGAGGACGACTGGGGCAGTAACACTGAGCTCATGCTGAAGCCTGGCGCTGGGGGCAGAGTCAGAGGGAAGATGGTGCCTCCTCCACCAGTGCAGCTCCACTCAGCCTCCTCGGTCTGCTTTCGGGTTTCCTTCCACGAGCACCACTTTCAGAAGATGATGTCAGTAGAAAATGTCTCCATCTTACATGCCTGTTATAGGAGCATCCCCATGGATCCAAGCTTAAGTGTACTCAAACTGTCAATCAAGCAACACAAAGGAGGAAAAAATAACAAGTCCTGCTCTAGCCAGGCTCTTTTAAGACTATTAGGTGCTCCTAAGCCCCCAAAACCTAGGGGATCCATTTCTTATGTTAACTGGAATGGATGCTCCTCTTCTTTTTTGGTACCGGGGATCGATCTCAGGTCCTTGCGCTTGCGCAGCAGGCGGCAAAACCACTGAGCTAAATCTTGGGGACTGGGAATATCTCTATATTCCCCCTGTGGCCCAGGATAAATAGCAGGTTCCATGCTGTGCCCTCCAAAATCAAAACCTCATTGCCAGGATTATATTTCTGATGGACAATGGAAGGTAACAGGAGTGCTGATGCTATTATTGTCCCATTCAGGGGCCTGGAGGTAACTCCCACCCCAGCTAATCAAGGGGCCTCAGCCAAGTTGGCCTGGCCCACACCAAGGGACCTGCAGAGAGGAAGCCCAGCAGGGCCTCAGCTGTTCTCCTGTGGCTGGTGGGCTCTAAGGAACAGGTGAGCCTTGGCCGAGGAGAGAGCAAGATATCTGAGCCAAGTGCCTACTCTCCACCTTTTCCTAGATCAAAATACCCCAGAGTACAAGGATGAGCATAGGAACTGGATTTGGGGTTCTCAAGAACATTTTGCAATTGAGGTTTCTGGAAGTGCAGGAGTGTGGGTGGATTTGCTGGAATCCCACCCATGTCCTTGCAGCTAACTCAGGGTTGAAAGAGATGCCTTCTCTGGTTTGTGGGCAAAGGCCCAGCCTTTCCTTGTAGCTTCAGAAGGCATCGGAAGTGTCCCAAATCAGGCAATTTCCTTTCCAAGGAACCCCATGTGTGTACACAATAAGAGCTCATTTCCTCCCATTGGCTTTTGTTTGAGCAGTTTCCTTTGATATAGGATGTATGCCACTCTCCTTCGCAGTTATCTAAATGCAAGCATCCTTCTAAACTCGGTATATGGCCTTCCCCAGCTGGAGTCATGCCCACCTGGCCCCACTTGGACAGACCTCTCCCTCCATCCCACTTACATTAAGCACGACATGTCCAGGATCCAATCCAAAGGAGGTTAGTCTTAGGATTCTCCACTGGCTTTTGCTGTGAGTGCATCTGGATATGAATGTGCAAGTGTGCGAATGAGTGTGTGCTTGGGTGATGCTCATATGTGTGTGTCTTCACTTCTCATTTTGATTGCTGTCTGCCAATCATTTTTATTTTGCTTCCTTTACATAGCATCAAACTAGACACATGAATTTTGATCAACATCCTGTGAATGGAGGGACTGAGTCTTTTGAAGATGATTCAGTGGATTCAATGGATTTGAAGATCTGTGGACATATTTTGATTGGGAAAAATTTGAAAATCTTTCTCAAGTGAAAGCTGGAGCTGAGACTTTTAGATCTCAGGGTATCATACACTTCCCTTTTCACTCCTTTCTCTATTTTTAAATGTCTTTTTCACTTTTCTGTTCTTATTTTCTCCCTGTGTACAGATCAAATGGACTCCAGACCACATTTCTTTCCTCTTGTTTGTGTGTGACCCAAATCTCATGACCCAGAGTTCTAGCAAACACCTAAGTTGTGAAAGTCTCTCTGCTGTTGATGGGTTCTCAGTGGGAAAAAAAGAACATGTGATATTGAATTTTCCAACACAGGCAATTGGGTCACCATATCCAGGAAGGAAAGAAAGTCTGCTTCTAAGAAGCACCTTGAAGCATCCTTGGTTATTCGTTCTCTGGGTGACAAAGAGGCTCACCTTCCTTGGCTCACTAGAGGCCTTAATGGACTGGCAAATATTATGGGACGTTTTGGTGGCCCCAGAGGAAAATCTTTCATTCATTCATTTCCAAAAATTTAAATTCAGAAGTTTAGTCCTAATAAGATCCAATTATTATGTGCTTGAACAACCTAAAAACAGCCTGGGTGAGTACAGAATCCATTTTATCCTTACCAAAACAGTCCAGCCTACCATGGAGTTTGTTCAAATGATCCATTTTCATTCATGCATTATAGAAAACTTGCCAAATGTAGCCCAGCCTTTTTGTTTTCAAAAGCAACTGCATTTTAATCATCTCAGAAATATTAAGATCCCTCTAGTCTTGGATAATCTGCTCCAGGTCCCATCATTCCTACCAAGGGTAAACATTCCCAAAAGTCCAGCACAAAACTCTTTTGTAGAATATAAAGCCTTCTGCATTTCGCTAGAAGAACAATAAGGTCTTTATGAGTGACAACAATACTTTAAGAATTTGGAGAAATCCTCCTTTTGAAGTCCCTGCTCTTTTTGGAATGCCTGGAGCATTAGTTGGAGGTTATTCTCTAATAGTTTCATGTTTGCCTCAGGAAATATGCCTTGACTATTATACATTGAGTGTTTATTTGTGTAGTATAGAAAATCCTTTACATTTTATTTAATTTCATTTTGATTTCATTTAATACTAATTGACTCTCAGCAAAGTGGATTTTGTTACCCCATTTTAAAGAGGAGAAAACTAAGGTTTCAATATATTTTCAAATTTGCCTGAAGTTGAGCATCTAGTTCACAACAGGGCCAGAAAATGAATGTTGGATCCAAATTTTTTTTATTTATTAAGTTTATTGGTACATTTTAGGTATATAATATGATGACATTCATCATTGGGAGTTTGTACCTTTACATGATATATCTTGGTTCTTATTTTTTTCTCCATTCCCCTGCCCTCCCTTGGATCCAAATAGTTTTTAAACCCAGGTGCCTGCAAGTCTGTTAAGTTTGTGACTAAATCACTGTGCATTTTTGCAATGAATATAAATTCCTGGACCCCAAACTAGACTCCAAGTCAAAATCTTGGGGGCAAAGGCCAAGAAATCTTTTTTTACTAAGTTTCCCAAGAGTTTGTCTAGAGAACAAAACCAATTTTTGGAGTAACTGGTAAGTAAATGGGCATGGTGAGAAAATATTTCTTTCTCCTCTTGGGGTTGTAGTTGGGTAACATGAGTGTCATATAGACATCTGACCTTGTGCTGTGGCTGCAAATCTCATTTGGCCTTGACTGTGGGTGTGCTTGCCCTTTAGTTTTTAAGTGGTGTAGAAATAGGCCAATACATTTTGTGAGACATGCTGGACATTTTGTGCAGCTTAACATTACCTGATTTATCTTACAGCAATCCACAACTAAAACTTATGTTAACTCAGGACACTTCAGATAATTCCCAGTTTATGTATTTCACCCCTCACTTCTCTGCCCTTTGACTTCAGCAGCCAAACTTCTTCACTGAAGTTTAAATGTAAAGCAATACTTGATTAAGGGGTTGGGCCTTAGCTGGTCTCTCTTTAGTACCAAAGTAGAACTTCATAGAAATTATACTCTTCCAGGGGCAACATGTTTTCTGTTTTCTTTGTAAGGGAAAATTCTGACTCTTTTTAGGTGGAAGATGGACTATAGATTTCTGCGAGTATGACACATACCTAATAATCACCTATAGTAATGTCTGTCTCAGTAACAAAACACTTCACTCAATTGTATCTCACAAGCATTTATTGAGTATGTACTACTTTCCAGACATTGGCTCAAGTTTAAAATGCATAAGGAATGCTGCAATAAGAAGGCACTTAAAATAGTCCACATATGGCATCTGCATTGGTAGATTTTGTTCATTAATGGAAGATTGCTAGGATCATGAATTATCCTTTGCTAATACCCAGTGGAATGAAGCAAAAAGCTAAGGAAAATTAAAAGGTAACAGAAGTACGACAAATGACACTGTAGAACACTTTAAAAAGAAGCAGCAGTTGCTGTATTTAGTTAAGCCTGTAATGGTGCAAAGCTCATCTTTCATTAGTAATGGGGTTGGATGCAGTCTCTTTGGCCTGTCCCTGCTATAGTTATTCTGAATACAGCAGAACTCATTTCAAGGCAAAAAGCCTCTGGGAGCTTCCTGAAGCAGCATTTGGACCTTAACTTGCTACCATCCTTCGTATTTATCCGGTATTTTTCACCTTTCCTGCTACAGCAGAATCAAACTTATTCCTATAAATTTGTAAAAAACATTTCTTCCCTGTGGCCTCAGCCCACCCACCCCAATGGCCTCATAGCCTCCTTGGGCTCCAAGTGGCACCAGGCGCCATCTGCCAACCCAGCACACCTTCCCCCCAAACCCAAACAATCTGTAGCTTAACCCTGTTTCCTCCCCACTTACTGCCACGTCTCTTTTGATTACCCTGCATATTCCAAAGCAACCTTCTAAAAACATTCTCACTTCCTGCTTCCTGTGCCTTGCAATTTATCTTCCCACAACCACTCTTCCAAAAGTGAGGTTAGGGTGTCACCTTAACTTCCACATGTCATGGTCACAGGCCTAGTCCCCATCTTTACTGAATTTCAGGATCTGGCATTATTTTTCACTATCACCCGGGTGCAGGAAACTCTAATAGAACAATCCCTTCTCATGACCCAAAGGCAGCAAGAAAGGTCAGAAGGCCCAGATACCTGTTCCAAGGTGCCCTCTATGAAATGCTCCCCGCCCTTGAAATTTTTGCTAGTTGGAGTGTGCCTAGGAAACCCTCTTATGTGTATGCATTCCCCAAGGCTGGGGCATCAACCTTTTCCTAGATTACAATTACTTCCTCAGCTATCATACCTCCTTTTAGGATGCCAAATATCTGTTCTCTATGGATGAACCCCAATCTACATCTAGCTCTGCATGCCAGAAACCACAAACCTGCACTTCCAAGAGCACAGTCAGCTTCTCTTCAACCTTCCAGTGTCCAGAACCACCGTTCTGACCCTTGCCATCCTCCTCTCATCAGCATCCTTGGTGTTCTGCTTCTGGGTTCGTGTCTTCAGATCCTCTCTGATGCTCTCCCTCTCCCTTGGCCTCATACATCCTGCCCATGCACTTAGTGACTCGCTCCCTGCACCCGGCATCAGCTCTTGCTTGGTTCTCATTGTCCCTCTTCCAGCTGCTGCCTTCATGACTGAACAGGGTGCATGTAATTCTCCAGTCCAGTCCCTCTCTCGGAATTCTCTCTTAAGTGATGCCTGACCCCATCTTACATCTGTTCTAACATGTGGCAACTCTCTGCTGCATTCTGAATGAGTTCTAAAATCCATAGTATGGCTGGAATTCAAGGCCATCAACAATTTAGTCTGCATCCAATGCTCCTGGGACTGCACCTCACACCCCAGGGTACTTCCCGAGTGCATGCACTGCCACACCAAGGTCACGTCAAGGCCACGTCAGATGCTGTCCTGTCCAGGAACCCTTCTTTGCTTGCCTGGATGGCAGTAACAAACTCACCCCATACCTCCCTTGTGGCATGTGTGATCTTCACCATGGTGCTTATACATTCGACTTGTCATACTAAAGTATAAATTCCATGAGAGTAACAGAAAAGGGTGAAGATTTAAGGCATACTTTTTTTCCTTTTCCTATACTGTTCATATGGGGGTTTTTTTGCAAATTTATCAATAGTTAGTAATAACTTTATTAAGTAAAACACATTTGTCCTGGCAGAGCTGGTCGAGATTAAATTGACAATGCTATCAGTCTCAACCCATTGACAAAGGGGCCCTCACCATGGGTGAGGCACTTCTGGTACCTTGTTTCACCAAATCTTCACAAAATTTGAGCGAGTTGGGCATGACCATAATGACTTCTGCAAAAGAGGTAAACAAAGTCCCAGGCGATTTGGTAACTGTCTCAAATTCTATAGGAGCCCAGGACATAAATCTGTGTTGATGGCTCTTGGGCTATGGGTTCTTGCTACCTAACTTGGCCAGCTTTATTTATTTTTTGAGTTCTTAAATGGACTAACAGGTCCTATGGCTACATACTGAGAAAGGCAGAGGTCAAAGGGGACTGTCATCTGCAGCCCTCTGGCTCGTCTTTCCTTCCACTAGTCTTTTTTTTTTTTTGGTACCAGGGATCGAACTCAGGTCCTTAGCTTTTGAGGCAGGCAGTGGAACCACTGAGCTAAATCCCCGGCCCTCTTCCACTAGTCTTAATGTCAACTAGAGAAAAACTCTTCAAGCAAAACTTCCACGTATTTGAATAAAAAACAGAGAAAAAGGAAGATACTTTGTGCAGGATCATAAAGTGGCCATCATTATCATCATCATCATGATCATCATCACTACTATCCTCCTTCTTATTATTGTTTAACACTGATCATTTCTCTTCATTTCAAGTTTCACATCTGAGGCATTTATGTCCTCTTGAGCCCAGAGAAGATGACGAGCTGACTATTGTAGTCCTTCAGGGCTCTCATTATTAGTGAGATCAGTGATGCTTGTGATGCCTAAGAGACCATTTCTGGAAGGTCTGAGGGTCAGGACAGAGACAGATGAGGAGGGGAGGCACAAATGGGAATAGAAGAAGAGATTAGGAGCCCTTTCCATGAGCCTTCCCTCTATCTTAGAATAGCCAGTACACTGTGGGCAGCTCATTTTTTAAAAAAAATTGCAGTGCCAGGGATTGGACACAGGGCCTTCACACTGAGCCATACCCACAGCCCTTTTTAAAAGGTTTTTAATTTTGGGACGGTCTCACTAAGTTGCTAAGTTGCCCAGGCTGGGTTCAAACTTGTCATCTTCCTGCATCAGCCTCCCAGAGTGTTGGGGATTACAGACATGCACCACAATGCCCAGCTTGCCAACTATATTTTTAAAATGGTTTTATTAAAAACAGAAAAGACCACAAATCCTAAGTGTCCAGTTTCCTGAATTTTCCCAAAGCAAACACATCTGAGAAATCCACACCTCAGTTAAGAAATAAAATATCTGCAGGGCCTAGGGAGCTCCACTCCCTGGGGTCCTTTCAGTCCCTACTCCCCCACCCCCACCTCCAGGACCCCCTTTCTGGATCCATTTTAAGCAAAATCTGCTGTTCAGGCCAGGATGGCATGTGCTCTCCTTCAACAAGTTTTTGTTGGCAGCAAACTGCCATCTCAAAGAGGGGGAAAGAAAAATGTGTGTGAGGGAGTAATTTTGTGTGTAGGAGAAAAGTGTTTCTAATTATCAGTCCCGCAGACACGAGGGGCAGAAGGAATAGTGAAGGAGGGAAGTCGGTCCGTTAATGCGGTCCTGGCTCAGCTTCCTGGCCAGGGCCTGGAAGCCGTTTGAGGAAGGAAGCCCTTTTGTTGTTTTGAGGAAGGAAGCAAATAGAGTGGCCCTTTCCCTACCTTCCCCAGCCTGCCCAGGCTCATGCCCATAGTGTGCAAGTCAGTGGACAGGTCAGTGGCTATTTAATAGCAACATGTTCGCTCGGAGGCAGATAAGATATTAAACATATGGTTTCGATTTTTTTTTTTTTCTGTTTTTAACCAGTCAGATGGAGTGTCACAGACCTAACTTCAGGATTTTCTGGGTTCTGCCAAACTGTAATGGGAAAGTAACTCCTACACCAGTGACCATGACCCCCAACCCCCAGGCTCAGCAGCTTTGGGGGCCCAGGAGGAAGGGACCACAGATGGCATGGTGGACATGCAGGGTCACTGAAGCCTCAGAGAGGGGCGCTGTCGTGTTGACCTGACAAAGCACACAGACCTGTCCCCTCTGTGCCGTGCCTTTCTGTGCTAGTTTATCAAACTGGAAGGGAGAGTTCAGAACATCAAATGCAACTTCACAGCCACAAAGCGATTAACTCAAGATCCAACATGTACCCATATCTACACAGGATTAGCTGGCAACATTCTCCAGCTTTCTATCTTGGGTTACTGGCTACCAGTGCTTCTAGAAATCATCATTCCTCTCAGTTCCTTTTTTGGATCAATTATTTAGTATGGTCTGGGTTATACAACAGAAATTTCACCCTGAGGTGGGGGAATGCATGCTCTTTAGCAGTCAGCTAGAAAATTGGCAGTTTTTGATAAAAAGGCACATCTTCAGCATGGCAAGCAGACTGTTGGAAAAGTTTATAGGACATCAGTAATCTTAACAGACAGAGGGGCAGAAAGAGAAAGGAAGTAAGGAAGGAGAGAGAGGGAGAAAGAAGGAAAGAGAGAAAGAGAGAAAGAAAAGAAAGAAAGAAGAAAGAAAGAAAGAAAGAAAGAAAGAAAGAAAGAAAGAAAGAAAGAAAGAAAGAAAGAAAGAGAGAGAGAGAAAGAAAAAAGAGGCAGAGTGCAGTAGAGTAGAGGCCTAGGGATCTTTAAGTTAAAAATCGAAATGCTTGTCTCAGGGCAAGTCTGAAAAACCATGCAGCAGATTCCTGCTTCCTCTAGATGAAAACCAGGACACAGGGTAGGGAAGTGGCCCAGGCCCTCCTTGCCCTCCCTGTGTTTACTTGGGGTGTCTCTGAGTGGGCCTGAGTGGAACTGAGGGAAAAAAATCCTTCCTGGTTGCTGTCTGGAGGAAGCAGGGCAGGTGAGTGTGGCTGGCTGTTGGCTGCAGCTGGGATTAATTAGTTTCTTCTGTGACCTTGACACCTACTGGCGGAGCAAACCTGTCTCTAAGCTGCTGAAGACTTGGTGCTGAGAGCCGCTGAGGAACTCGAGGAGGCTGGGCTACTGCTAAAATGATCACCCAGAGACTGAGCCAGAAAACTAAAGAAACAACAAGAGAAAAGGAAACCCAAAACCATGTATTTTAACTCTGAAAACTGCCTTAGTGTGTTACTCAAATTGTGTGACGATGTATCTCCATCTATCACTCTTTGTGCGTATATCACATACGCTTATTTAAATCTCTATTTATCTACCTCATTCGGCAAGACAATGTCTAGCACCTTGACAGGTATTTCTGGAGGTGGCCATAGTCTATAGCAGTGATGGCGAACGTATGGCATGCGTGCCACAACAGGCATGCAGAGCCCTCTCTGTTGGGACACGAGCCAAGTCACCCCAGCATCCAAGCATTGAATGACAGTTTTTTCTAAACTAAAACCTCAGCACTCAGGCTTGATGGCAGTGTTGCACTACACTTTGCGATACATAAGTGGGTTTTGGGTCACAGTTTAGGCACTCGGTCTCTAAAAGGCTTGCCATCACTGGTCTGTGGTGAGGACTGGAGACAATTTTAAAGCATCCCTTGCCATTGTGGAAGATGTCTGTCCCTCCCCACTTCACCATCACCTATTGGTTTTGCCCACTGTGCTCAGGCCTGAGCAGAGCCCAGAGAAAACGAGTGTCCCACCATCTTCCCTACCACCGCTGGTTCAGTGTTCAGATGGCCAATCATGGGCCAAAGCTGCTGGAGAAACCAAGAATATCTTGGGTTGCATAAATAAAATGTCACACCCCAAATAAGGGAGCTGCCATACTGGTCCTGCTGGAGGAAGCTTGACATCCTCAAATGTGTGAAGGGCTGGCCAGCTGGAGACTCAGTGGATCCGCCTAGGGTTAATCCAAAGTCCTGAAGTTAGAAATAAGGGTGAGGAGTGAAGGTATCATGGAATTGCACTCTATTGCAGCCCAGGACAGAATTTTCTGACCAAATGTTATGGCTGGGATGCACAATGGAGCTGGGCTTGTGCAGCTGGAGAGACACAAGGTAGTTAGCAGGTGAGTAGTTAGAAAGTAAAGAGGTCTCCTTTGGACTCTAAGGACTCTAAAATGTCTCCCCACAGCAACCGCCATGCTGGCACCTGAATGCCTGAATCCACCAGGCAGCCACTGGAGTAGCCAGTTCTGGGAGGTAAAGAGTTAAAAAGATCAAAGCTCTCTGGGGGCCCCAGGGGCAGACAGTCCCTTTGATCCCGCTCTTAATTACAGCCCAGTTGCACTGGGGAACTGTAAAGAAAAGAAACAGGGAAACTCTAAAGATAGGGTTTGTTTGCTTTCCTGAGGGGACAGTCTTTGCGGTGGCTGCCAGGAAGCTGACACTGCAGCGGCTTGGAGGATGGCTGTGCGAAATCAATCATCCCTTCACTGGTCAGGTGCAGGAGGACCCCAGGGTCAGGGGCCCTTTCGGCTGGATGGGAGGTGCAGACTTGGAGCCAGGAGGAGAAAGGAGACCACGCGAACTCTCACAGTCACCTGTGTAGTCAGAGAGGAGAACTGCCTGCCTCGGTGGAAAAAAGGAGGCTTGCCTAGGGATGAAGATGGGGTCTCTAAGAGTTCTCACAGAAGGCCACAGAGTCACAACAGCACGAGAAACAACTCACCCTCCAAAAGGTTAGCTGCTGGTCATGAGCTTGTGGGCTCTCTGTTTGAGCCATTTACCCAGTGAGGCCCATCGGGTTCTTTAACTCTCAGTCAGAGAGTGCGCCTGCGCATGCACATACACGTATGAGGCTGGAGAGGAATGAAAAGGCCACATAATGGAGACCATGCCCTCGTCATGCCTGGCGGTGTACCAAGTCCCTTTGTGAGGAGGGACTCCCGGCTAAAACTGGACTCCTGCCTGCACAGTGCGCCAGTAATTGCTTGTTTATGTTCTGTTGAACTATTTAGTGCTGAACTATTTTATTCTGCTCCCTGTGGTTGCAACTGTGAAAGATTTCCTGAAGCAATCCCCCGTTTTTTGCAACCCCCAAGCAGTTGCTGCTGAAATAAGGTCTGGGTGTCTCTATGCTACCAACGTGGGTTTCACCCTTCTTCCTGTCACTGGTTAGTGTGTGACCCAGGCAAGCAGCTTGGTCTCTCTAAGCTTCATTTTCTTTGAGAAAAGTTTTAACTGAACTGACATGCATAGAGCTCTCAGCAGAGGGCTCGCCATATAGTAGGCAGTCCATAAATTCAGTAAGCATTTGCTCCGTTTCATTCCTAAAAGGTTAGTGGTAAATTAAAAATTCATAAAAACATCAGCCATCTGGGTGGCCTACATGGGCATCTGGGCAGGAAGACTTCCTCTAAATCAGTTTAGCTTGACTCCTGGCTGTAGGAAAGAGGAAGCCACGCGCAGGGCACAGAGAAGAGAAGCACCCCAGAGGAGAGAGGGCAGATGGAGGCGCAAGGTAGGAGCCTTATAACCAGATAGAAAATGTCTGGAATCAGGCCTGGGCCTTCGCAGAGGCAACTCCATTAGAAGGCTATCTCCTCTAATGATGTCTTCATTTCATGCTATGAGACTTTCAATCTAACATTTTTAAACAAATGCAGTGATAATGGCATAGAACACTCTCTCTGTGCTCTTCATATTCTTTGGAGAGATGAGCACAGAATAGCATTATCTACATCTGAATAGGTGATTTTGCCAGAACTCCCCAAACTGGCTCACTGAGGCTGTGATAGCTAAAGTAGGCACATTAGACTCTGGGGCTCTAGTTCTACCCCCAGAAAAAGGGAATCTAAGGCTGATTTCTAACACATGTATTTCTTAGGAGAAAAGAAAAAATCTCAGGAGCAGATGTGTAAACACACTAGCCTTTCCTGGAGGTGGTAACCAAATCCCTTGGGGAATCGGAGTCTGTGCCACAGAGCAGGCAGACATTTTGGGTGTGGGACGATATCCACAGACAGGCGATGTGCAGCCGCAGAGCTGGTCAACCCCAGTGAAGTCCCCGCCTTCCGACCTTGGCCCTAGCAGCTCTGGTGCAAGGCTGCTGGTTACTTCAGCCCTACTTCAGCCCCACCCTGAGCCTGAGGCAGCCTGGTGAGGCTTCCTGGGCTGAAGTTTTAGCAGCTGCTTCCAGCCCTATGGCTTGCATTTCAAAGCAGCCTTCTGGATCCAGGCATCTGCAGCCCCTTACATTTCTGCAACACAGCCATTGTAGTTTAGAGCCTCGCAGACGTGCGCCATCTCATCCTCTGGGGGTTTGTTAGAAAAGCAGAATATTGGCCTCTCCCCAGGCCTATTGAATCGGAATCTACATTTTTAATAAGATCCCCAGGTGATCTGCAGGCACACAAAAGTTTGAGAAGTGCTGTTCTGATTTAGTCATCGGAGGCACCTGGCATGAAGGCAGCAACCACTTGGCCAAGTACTTTTTCATCTTGAAAGTCTGTTTTCTTCAAAGCAGTCCTATGGCCGGGCTCATGTAGGAGCCACTAGATCCAGGAAGAATAAACTCCACGGTCTTGGAGAACAAGATGACCAAGATGACCAGTATCTAGCCCTATTTCCAGTCACACTGGAATTACTGTTCTAACCAGTAATATCCCCCAAATGCTTTTTTTTTTAGTTACCAGGGATCCAACTTGGGACCTTGCGCTTGTGAGGCAGGTGGTGGAACCACTGAGCTAAATCCCTGGCCCTCCCCAAATGCTTATTTTGAAAGACAGATACAGAAGTCTTGATAATTGTTGGTTTTAAATGGTGTTTTTTGGTTATTAATGGAGATCTACTTATTAGAAAGTCACTTATAGATATGAAAGATTAGCAACAAATGCTCCCTTTTCTATTCCAATTTTCTAAAGCTCTACACATGGCCCTGGACCAGTGGTGGCGAATCTATGGCACACGTGCCGCAGTCAACTGTTTATATCATTCAAAGCTCCAAAAGGTGCACCATCACTGCCCTAGATGAATATTTGACTGCTGCTAGAGACTCGTGCCAAAGAGAGTAAAATACTTGAGAGGTTAGTGCAATGCAGAAGGCCACACTGCTTTCTCATGCAGTCCTGGAGACTGGGCTATGGTGTTTAATCGTAATGTTTATTTGGGTTTATTTTAATTTTTTATTTTTTTCTGGTATTGGGGCTCGAACTCAGGACTTTGCGCTTTCGAGGAAGGCACGGTGCCACTGAGCTAAATCCCCAGCCCTGCTTATTTATGTTTTAAAACACTTTCTCTTTTGTGGATATTTATTTTCCTGGTTCTTTGCTAGCTCTTCTTCTAGACCTCTGGCTATGTTCCCAAAAGCTCTTCCTGTATCATCTGCTCATCTCTCTTCATGCTCCCACCTTCCATGAGGTTCTGAGAATTCATGGCTTCAACTATAGCATCTACACAGTTGCATCTCAGGCTGACCTTGATAACTGGGTGTCTAGACTGCTCTTCATCTCCACATTGTCCTATACTTATGAGATCTCTCCACTTAGATGTCCCATCTCTTGCTAAAATCTCTGGGCCCTAATCCTAAAACTCATCATCTCCCTTGCTCCTCTGATCCTAATCCCATTGTTTGGCCCCCTTTTCTCTCTACCCCCACTTCTTTCATACTGTCTACCATCAGCGTTTCTCTTGAGAGCCATGACTTATCACTGGCTTTTCTAGGCCCTCGGTAGTTTGTACTATTTTTCCTTTAAGATGCCTTTGGATCTGCCTTTTCTCCTGCATTCTCACACTTCCCATGCTCATCCACCTCCTTCCCACACTATGCCCAGAATATTGCAAAAGTTTTCTGGCCACTGGCATCACTTGTTACAAATGTTCTAACCTCTTACCCAATCTAATAAATCCTAGATGAATCTCTATAAAGCATTAGACCTGTTTTACAGGTGATGAGATAAAACTCCTTCGTAGGGCTGTTCAGCTCTTCTGCATTCTGATTCCAGCTGTTCCATCTAGCCTGATGTACCCCTGTTCCCTAACATTTCATCTCCAAAGACATGTTTCCTCACTGTCCCCACCCCACATCATGCTGCCTCTCCTTCCTGAGATTCTGATCACTGGCTTCTGTAAATTTTTTGACCACATATTGTCAGACAAATATTTTTAGCAGAAACAGTCATCATAAAGATAGCTACTTATTTGTCAGTGGTATGCATTCATAACAATACTTAGATTTTCTATACAATACTGAACATAAATGAAAATTTACATTTAAAAAGATAAGCTAAATAATATATTAGTTCGACTGTTTTCTTACATAGCGAGTAATTTTGCCCTTGGCCTGGGGTGTGAATATTCTTCATCAGAAATGTGGATCTAGACAAAATATCTCCATTCTGATCCAGAGGAAGCAGCCCTTTCTCCAAGACCTTATCTACCACTCCAACCCAAACAGAACTCGCCTTTCCTGAACTCACAGAACATTAAAATTACAAGCACTAAATCATTTATATAATATATGCTTCACTGATACTTTTAGTTTGATTAATTGAAACTTTCATTTAAGATGCCAGAAACTTATAAATTTTTAGAATAATTCAATCTCTTAATTAAAAACATTACTGTCTTACCAAAATTGCTTGGCTTGGGCTCTACTCAAGTATGCCACATGAATTACGAGAAAACTCCAAGTGACACTGCAGTGCAATTTCATTCATCTCATTAAATAGCATCTACTTGGGTCTCCATAGATTTGAGGAATTTTTTTTTTCCACTTTTTGGCTAATAAGACTTTTAGCATAGTCCTTAACTTCACTCAAATTCAGTCTTCATTTATAAAACAGGAGAAAAGGGGCATTTAAAAATAAGCATAAAAACTGAAGTGACATACAAGATGGTAGCAAGTTACCATCACGATTACACTTCTTTTTATTTTTTTTTTGGTACCGGGGATCGAACTCAGGTCCTTGCACTTGTGCAGCAGGCGGCAAAACCGCTGAGCTAAATCCGTGGTCCTACACTTCTTATTTACACAATATAATATAAACTTTAAGGTACATCTGAGATTTCAAAAATAACTGACCTTCCACATCCAACTTGAGCTTTAATAGCTCTGTGCACGTGAATTATTTTTATTTTCTCCATTTTGTTTGTTCAGCTGAAGCCATGATGCTGCCTACCTAGAGGGCTTAGGGGTCTTGCAGGCCTGAATTTAAGATGTGGCTCTGCCAAATGTTAGCTGCAGGGTCACAAGTGTGTCACTGAGTCCTTGGGAGCTTCTTTGCTTATATAAGCCAATTGGGAAGAACATTAATCTTCTGGGCCTCTCTTGTTGTTGTTCTAAGGCTTAAATTACATGAGATATGTGTGCAAAGCCCTTGTTTATAACACGTGACTCTAAATACTGTTTTTCCCCCAACCTTTCAGCAGGTTTAAGAGAACTCAGATGCTCCCATGGGAAAACAGAATATTTGAATTTTGGTTTCCTTGTTGACTTTGGTTTTTTTCCCCTTTATAATCATTAATAAATGGTGGATCCTAGAAGCACCTCACTGCCCTATGACTGGGTTGGGGGTTGGGACGTGGAGTAGGCACATATATTGTGCCCTAATACCTTCTGAGCACTCAGAGCTGAGGAGTCAACCTCTCTTCGAGCTCCCAAAGCCTACTCTAAATACACCTGCAGTGTAAGAATGCATCTGGGGACAAGAGGTATGTGCCCACCTACCCAGTACACTTCTAAACTGGTCCTTTGCTTCAAAATTCGAGTCAATTAACCACTGCAAACCATCAATGAGTAAAAGATTTTTAAATCTAGCTTATAAATCTTGTCCTGAAGGAGCTTTACCTCCCACACCCTTGCCAGAGTGCCCTAGTTTGTTACCTCTCTGTTTGAACTGTTAATTGAGATAGTGCCACTGAAAGCCCTTTGTAAAGGGCAAGGAGCGACGCATATGCTAATTACCCTTCTGAAGACTTTTGTGTGCTTAACTGTTCTTATCTTGTTTGTAAGTATCTCCTTTCCTGGCTATTGTGGATTGCAAACTGCTCAGCAGGGAGACCAGCAGCATTTTCGGAGTCTTGCCTGCTCCCTTTCGGTCCCTAGAGGGGCCTTACTATGCCCCAAGTCCTTCAGCAGCAACCAGCTGGCCACTGATGCTCAGGACCTTGGACCTGCTCTTTGCCAACACCCAGGACTGAGAATGGGTGTTAATTCGGACCAAAACCCAACAACAAGACAACTTGATATTTCAAGAGGAAATCAATTTTAAAACAAACTCTGCTTTTATGAGGAAAGTGGGGAGTATAATCCTCCAGCGTCAGGCCTCAGTTTCCTTGCTGAGGACACAGACAGTCCGCTAACAGCACCAGGGGCTTCGGTAGGCACCCTGCAGTGCAGGAGTGGGACAATGTCTAAGATTTCCTTTTGCTGGCTGGCTAATGTTGAAGGCTTTATAAACCATATGCCCATGGTCCCTGGTCACTTTAGAGCTGAAACTCTGGCTGCTGAGACTCTGTGATTGCTCACAGTAGCCTCACTCACATTTAGGATTTTTCTTTTCTTGGTTTTTTTTCCACATTTAGAATTTTTGGTATCTCTCATCTCACATCTGTATATTACTGAAACAGCTCTTATACTAAGAAACATAATAAAGGTTAAAAGAAGTACAGACAGACAGATATCTCAAACTCAAAATTCTTCTTGTTCTCAACACCAAAGCCATCTCAAACCTAAAAACCATGTCTAATGATTAACAGTGTAAACTGATAGTAGGCAATCACAATATCATTCAAGGCTTTAAAACTTACAGTCTTATACCTCATATTTTTGTGCACACACCCACAAAGGCAGGTCCTGGATAACTGGCTTCGTGTTCTAACTGAATTAGCCACAGCCAGCGAGCCCAAGAGGTGTTTAACAAACACTTGTTGACTGATGGATGGAATCTGCGGGCGAAGGATACCTTAGACGATGAACTCTTTGTCAAAGCACTAAGGTACATTGTGGAGTCCATTTTTATTAGCAAGTGTTTTTGCCATATTGAGGAGAAGAGGCCAGCCAAAAGCCTGTCCATCTTGGAGCTCAGGTTCGTAAAGGAAACCCTAAGTAAGGGTTTACCTCCAACACCCACCTCTGTAAACAGCTGGCATGCAGATGGAGGCCTGGGCCTGATGTAAACCCAGCTCCATACCACCTTTGACTCCTGACTGAGTATCACCACAGCCGCACCTATGAGTTTATGTACAATTGCAAGAAGAAAAACAAAAACTGAGCAGAAGAAAAACAAGGAGAAAAAAATAGTATTGTAAATGATGAACACTGCCTGCCCAAGACTTCCTATTTCATCCTGCCAAGAGGCTTTTTTTCAAAGCATGAAATACCAAGTTCCTTGCGCCATGCCGCAGTAGGCATCCATATCTGTCTAATTCAGCAGCTCATTCCGGGAAGGATCCTGGGCTTACGACTCTTGAGTTCTCCTTGCAGCCTCTTCCTCTCTTTCCAGGCAGATTTTGTAAAAGTGGGAAAAGATTCTCTCTCTGTTCTGCCATGCCCTTGGAGTTCTGTGCTCGACTGGCTTCACTTCCGACTGCAGCTTTCTCCTGTCTTTGAGGTCCTGCCTCTCCAACCTCCCATGACAGCCTTGGTTGGTCTCCACTGCCCAGCAGCTGCTTCGTTGTTGGGGTTCTCTGTCTGAGCCAGCTCTGATGTGCACCTAGAGATGTCAGAGGCCCCCCAAACTATGCTTTCAACAACCAACATGTCTTGGACTTATACGATCTTTTCATTAATGAGAATCCTTTAACCCTTGCAATGTCTCCTACTACTTCCGTGTTGTTACTGTTTTATTTTAGAAAATGTAAACATACGCTTTCCTTCCCATCTCTTGTTATCGGTAGGAGTGTAGGAAGAAAGGAAGAGAAAAAGCATACAAGATTGACCCTACTCATTGTGCTCTGTGGAATTCTTTTCAGCTCAATATCTAAATCCTCTTCTCCCAATTCTTACTTGGAATCCTGAGTACCAGATCTTGAATTTCTATGGCGCTCCCCGAGCGCGGGACTGGCTGGTAGCCATGTGATATTGATTTGTTTTCACCATAGCAACAGCAAATTAAAACAACCAGCAGAGAGAAGGCAGGCGGTTAAGCAGTAAAGCTACATGACCAGTATATTTCACAAGCATATTTTTTCCCATCCTTTTGTTTTCTTCCTTTTTTGTTTTACTTTCACAAATTTAATACAAAAGCCACAGTAAAAATAGCACTAAATGCTTTGGGCACTACAAGGCCTATCCCTGGAACAGTCTGCCTTGCTCAGCTTCTAGTATATTAGACTAGATCTACGGAGAAAATGCAAGTGACAATTCTCTGACTTCCTTGGAAATGTAATTGTTGGTCTAAGAATAAGTATCTCTAGAAAAATTTTATGAGCATAAGATGAAGCAAGACATATATCATCCAACAATTTAATACCAGGGTTTCTACCTTTTGTACTTTAAATAGCTCATTGTGCCAAGATACAACTTTCTTTTCTTTTTCTTTGTTTTGTTTTTGGGGGGGGGTACAAGGTCAAGGTCTCTGAAAGTGCTGGCACCATGAGAGAAAGTATTATTCATTTCTATTAAGAGCTAGGAAAATTAGGTAGGCACTCGCTCAAGGCTCAGTGAGTGGTGAGAAAGAGGACACGGACTAGCGGACTAGCACTGGGAATTCCCGGGAACTCCAATGTGTTCTAACAAAAATTCTATCTTAAAAGGATCCTTAGTCAGCACTAATCTTCCCCCTCATCCACAAGACCAAGAGTGCCACCTGTGACACGGGATTAACAGCCGGTAGTATTGTATTTTACTTCCTCTGGGCCATCTGCCCTAGAACATGGTGCATTATCTCTAAAAGCAGCTGTTCTCACCATCACAAGCAGCCTTGAACTTGGTGGCATAACCTGCATCCTAGACAATAGCTCCTCGGGGACTGGGAATAGGGCCCTGGGAACAGTCCACACAGGTGGCAGTACTGGGGTGCACCAGGGGGAAGGTAGGCCTGAAAGAAAGCTGAGCTCGGCTTCCTGCTACTTTTTAGCAGCCAAGCCAGAACCCTGAAGAAAACCTGTGCTGACCAGCAGGTAGGAGATGATGCTTTATTTATGAAGGGGATTTCTTCAGAGTTTATAAAGAACAAGCTAAAATTTGAAGACATAACTCAAGTCCTGCTAACTGGGAGTTAGAATGTTCCTGCCCAGGACTTAGAGAAATATTCCTCTCCACGAGCCCGAATAAAAGAACACACAGCACAAATAGTTGGGGGATGACGTCAGAAGTTCTGGGCTAGTGTCCTGCACTTCTCCTTGAAAGTAAAAACAGTGGGTCTAGAAGAATCTATGTGGCACTGCCGTTATTTAAATGAGCATTGCTGCCCTCCAAAAGCGAGCGGGAGAGCTGAAGAAACTTCCTCTTACGTAAAGATTATAAAGATGTCCCCCTGCTTTATTCTTTCTACCTTATTGTCCCCAAAATGTACAGTTAACTATCTTTCCACTTAACCTTTGTCTTGTAAAAGGGACAGTAATGTCCCTTGAAAAGCATTCACGGTTGTGGTTAGGCAAGTCTGGATTTTCTTTTCCTTCGCTTCAGTGCTTGCTAACTATTCTAAAAATGTTACACATTTATTGTAAACACATGCTTCCGAGGCCTAACAAAAAAGCACAGTTTCCTCATGCCTGGCAGAAATTTAAAACGGAAAAGGGCAGAAAGAATTCTTTAACAAATATATCCTTTCCCTCTCCTGGGCCAAGTGTGTTAAAAATAAATCTTTTCCATCATTTCTCACTGCTGCTTGTCGGCAAGAAAGTTGATATGGTTCGGCGCGGTGAAAACACAGCTTTAAAAGCTAGCTTGCTCTCATTAAATTATTCTGCTGGCTGTGTGTTCTCATTAAAAATGCATACAGATCAGATAATTGCAGTAAGCATTATTAACCCAGCTTTACTTTGGAATATAATGGTTCCACTTTAAAGCTGGAAACAAAGGCTCGGACATGCCAGGAAAAGAAATGTAAACATTGAACTACAGTATCAAAAACTTGCCAGAAAGCTACCTCTTGCTAGGTTGTTAAAAACGTGTCTTTGAAACTCAATTAAAGCCTAGCATTGTAGAAGGAGGGAGGTCCCTAATTTCCAATACACAAACCTATTTTGGGCCCAAATATTCAATCGATGATTATTTACTATTAAGTGTTTTGTTTTGTTTTTTAGAATTGTTAATTGCAGGTCTGTTTTCAAATAACAGAATCAACGTAAACTTTACCTATTCCAGAACTAACTATGGCAGCTTGAAAATTTTCTATGACAAGAAAATAAAAATGCCCTCAAGATTTCAACTGAATTTAAAAAAATAAATAAATAAATGGATCTATTCTTTGAATAAAAACTCGCCTGTATGCCTCACCCCAAACAGGCGGCGAAGATTCGAGCTTTTGCCATTTCTTTTTCTCAAATCAAAATGTTACGTAAAACTCCAGGATTCCCGGCAAGTATTACATTTGAATTAGTGGAATCCGGTTTCCCTGGCTTCCCTAAGCAACACACATGGAATGCAGCACACTGCAGCAAACTCTTTAAACATTCAAAAAAAGGGGGGGAGGGATCGCCTACCTTGTTTAGCTCAGCTTGTCCTCCCCCTGTACAGTAACCCCAGGGACATCTGGCAGAATCGAGTGGCCCAGGCTTCTCCACTGCATCATGAGGAAGAAATTTCCATGCCAATAGTTCTCCTTCCCTGTTTATTGTACTCTGAACGCCGTCTGCCGTATCTGGAAAATTTTACCTTCAGATGATGAAGCATAGACAGTCTAAACTCTGTTGCTGTAAAGCTGCAGCCCTTCCTTCCGACAAGACCCGCCCCGCCGCGGCCAGCCAATCGGCAGCCAGTTCGTCAGCCCTCCTCTTCTGAAGCGGGCCCTCATAGGATGACTGACACGGCAACACAGCGCTTGCAGTGTCTGAAAACAGCGCATCCATACTGATGAAAGGGGAATTTCCCTCTCCGAAGAAAGCAATCATAGCACCAAGACAAAGTGGCACATAATTGGCAGAGCACAGAGAGGGGTAGCTCAGGAAACACGCTCGAAGACAGCCAGCCCAAAGCTGGGAGCTGCACCGTAAATACTTTGGAAAACACCGAACTCCGCAGATTCCAAAGAAATGCAGGGTGTACCTGAAACTGAAGTCGTTGTACCATTTAAGAAGGCGTATGTGAATATTATATATATCTGTTTTAAAGAAAAACAATTCAATGCCTGCCATGGAAAGTGATACCTTACAAAACATTTACATATGATTTCCATGCTTGAGAGAGAATGTATCAGCCAAGAACATATTCACAGTCAAGACCTGTTTGTAGCCCAGGCACACACAGTTTTTCTGTAAAACATCTGTTATTGCAGTGGTTAATTACTGTAGCCCATATATCTTTCATCTAAGTTTTCAGACCATTGGGGACGTCAATTAGGGAATGCTGCACAATAAAATTGATATCTATACATTACCCTTCGGAGCTATTGCCAGACTCCCACAGAATGAGTAGGTGCACCTTAACCGTCTCAGATGCCATTTGATAAATCCCTTGCTTTGGCCCACGTCGTCATTAATGGAGGGGTGATTACAGGAAGGTATTTATTGCTGAACACACAGGACACGTTATTCAAGGGGGGCCACCAGGTGCCCCTCCACAAAGAATGTCTTGCGAGGTGCTGAGGTTCTCTGAGATAAAGCAGAAGAGAAATGGCAAGGTTGGTAAGGGTTACTTATTTATTCTTTTCCAGTCAACAACATTTCTGCATGCCTTGAAAACAAAAACATATGGCACTTAGAAAACACAATAAGCACACATTTTCCTTCCACTAAACACAACATTTTGAATTTTAAAAATTAAGTATGATGGGGCCAGGGATTTAGCTCAGTGGTTCCGCCGCCTGCCTCGCAAGCCCAAGGTCCCAAGTTCGATCCTCAGTACCAAAAAAAAAAAAAAAATTAAATATGATGGTTCCATGACTAGACCGAGTCAGGAACAAAGCCCTTATTCATCTGAAAGGTTGAACCCAACACCATTTTTTTTTAATATAAGCAGCTATTTAGTGCATCTGGAATGGAGTAACAGAGTGGAATGTAATAGTTTCTTTTCATTTTGCCAATTGTGTCTTACAGAACACAATGTTTCATATGATTTGGGGACTGTTTCTTCAAGAGAATACCATATTTTATTCCCCTCAATTTTTATACTTAACAATACTCTCTTTCCTATGTAAGTCTTTTTAATATCATAACTTCAGCCTTTCATCTGGTATAATTTTTTAGAAATTTAAATTAGCTTTGTGGTGAAACAGAAAGTTATCTTAACATAGTAATATACGTAATACCATACGGCCTGCAGACAGGTGATCCAAGGTTTATGATTCTCCTCTTCCCCATCTCCCTCTGATTCTGAATTTGAAATTTTATTCCTGAAAGTTTAGTCCCCTTTAATCTCCATTCTCATCCCAAGAAATGAAGTCTCATTGTTTTTTTTTCTCCAAGCTAACCCAGAACTCTGACCCATTACCCGCATGGTACAAACACTAATTAATGGCTTCTGGGACTCAAGCCTCCTAACTCCAAGCTTCTTTGTTGCCAGACAGGTTTTCCTGAATCTTGTAGAGTCATGTTCCTTTCATACTCAAACCCTTCGCTCTGTAAAATCCAAATTACAGACTTTCAAGGGCTTTCATAATTTGGTCCCTCCCTTCCTGGCCAACTTTTCTTCACTGTTTTCCTAAAGGAACTTGCCAATAGTGTCATTCTTCTCTCCCCTTCCATGATTATTTCTGCCTTCCTCAACCTGGAGTCATCACATCTCCTTTTTTCCCCTCTCCACTTTAGCTTCTCTGAAGTTCTTCAAAGTATTCTGAACTATTCTTTGTGCCAGACCATTTTAAACCCTTAACATAATGTTAAGAAAAATAAATCAACAGACATGCTTAAACATCACATGGTATCTCTTATACGAGAAACCCCAAATATAAATAAAAAGCAAAATAAAAGGTAGAGAATAAGTATGGAGATAGATCTTTTGCAAATGGTAAGGGGACCAAGAAATGGAAGGAGAGGGTGGAAGATGAAAAAAGAATCAAGATGTGTTATGTACATGTACCAACTCCCCAAGAAGAATGTGGTCATTGTGTATCACAAACATGCACTAATAAAAAATTGAAATCTAAGAAAAAGTCCTTATCGTCATAGTCTTGTATATATAGCTAGCTTGCCTGAGTTGATCTTTGCATCTCAGAAGGTAAAGTTTGTGTCATATAGTAATTAAGATAATGTGTACATCTACACAGTGACTGGCACATGATAAATGCTCACCAAATGGTAGCTATTCTTATACATACCATGCACAAATATGATAATTTCATGATTCTTATTTCAAGAATTCATATCATCTTTATTCAAGTGAACAAGCTGGAAACCAGACAGAATTTCTTTTTTTTTTTTTTTGGTACCAGGGATCGAACTCAGGTCTTTACACTTGCGCAGCAGGCAGCGAAACCACTGAGCTAAACCCCCGGCCCTGACAGACAGAATTTCTTGACCCTGTTCCCCAACCACCATTATCAAGGACTATTGAGTTTAACCCTTGAATATTCCAAAATGTTTCACTTTGCTCCCTCTTTACCCATACAGCTTTGTCCAAGCTATGGGTGTCTGTAACTGTTTCTATTGAGCTAGTTTCTTAGCTGGTCTCCTAAAATATATTTTAGATCCTCTTCAAGCCCTTTTGCACATTTCAGCCAGAGTACAATTTCAAAACCAGAAATCTTATTTTTCCACACTCCTTTCCTTAAAACCTTTACAATAGAATGAATTGTGTGTCCTAAATTCAGACGTTGAAGTCCTAACCGTGAGGTGAGGGCATTTGGAGACAGGACTTTTGAAAGCAATTAAGATTAGGTAAGGTCATGAGAACGGGGCCTTCGTGATGGGATTAGTGTTCTCAGAAAAGACACCAGAGAAAGGTCTCTTTCTCTCCCCACCCTGTGAGGACACAGCAAGGAGGTGGCCCTCTGCTGGCCAGGAAGAGCCCTCCCTAGAATCTCACCACACTGATCCCTGATCTCAGATACCTCATTTCCAGAACTGAGAGAAAATAAATTTTGGTAGTGCAAGTCATCTAGTTTATGGCATTTTCAAATGACAACCAAAGTAGACTGATACAGCCTTTAAATCTCTCAGAGCTGCTCTTAGGAACATGATGAAGTACTCCTCCAGGCTGGGAATCACCTGACCTTCGCCTACTTCTCTGGCCCAATCAGAAGCCAGTTTTTCAGGGACCCTTTCCCTGACCCACAAGATGAATTTAGGTCCACCTGTTGTTTTCTCTCACAGCCCTGTGGACTCCAGAATAGTGCTTCTCAAATTTTAATGTGCACGCAAATCCCCCGGGGATCTTGTTAAAATGCAGATCTGATCTCACTAGTTCCTGGGTGGATAGTGAGATTACGGTTTTCTAACAAGCTCCCAAGTGGTATTGAAGCAGCCAGTTCATGGACCACTCTTTGAATAGCAAGCTTTTATAGCTGTTGTGCACTTCGGAGCAAGTACTGCTGGATACGGTTATAGAGTTATTTAGTTCATTGTTTACTTCAGGTCTACCTTCCCAGCCACCTTTTCAGCATCAGGAGTCACCGTTGTTTCTGCATCCCCTAATTTTCATGTAACTGAAAGATGGGGGTGGAGGGTGATCCGTAACAAATGCATGCTAAATGAATGAAGTGACTGATGCAAAGCACTTGAGATATAAGCTGGACTTTCCTTCTTTCTTCTTCTTCCTTCTTCTTCTTCTTCTTCTTCTTCTTCTTCTTCTTCTTCTTCTTCTTCTTCTTCTTCTTCTTCTTCTTCTTCTTCTTCTCCCTTTCCCTTCTTTTCTTTTTGTAACTCAACATATGTTTCTTCAAACTGTGGAAAGAAGCTTAAACTTTATTGAGGTTATAATATGCCGAATGGGAAGGAGAATGGTTGAGAAAGCAAACATAGAATAAGTGTGAAGACGATCAAGTGTGTCTGACGTAAAGTCAGAGCTAGAAGAATCCAAATTTAAAAATAACACCTTTGGATTTGTCAGTTATCTTCTACAGGTTGATGAATTCCAAATCTGTCCCTCCATCCCTTTCGCTTGGCCTCTGGGCCCAATCCTTCACTTGAATGTATCAGAGATAAATTCATCTTCACCTTTTCTCCAACTAAAATAGTGTTTATTCCTTCAAATGTATTTCTCTTATGTTTACCGCTTCACGGATGCGAGCTGCAGTCACTGATGTCTGCTTCTCTCTCACTTCCTACTGTATCCAAATATACCCAAGTGCTTTATATACCTTGGCCCAGGCTCTTCTCTCCACTTTCTCTGCTGTGTTTCTAGTTCAAGCTCCCATTGCCTCCTGTCCAGTCTTCACCTCTGACCCAGGCTTGCCCCTCATTTTCCACTCTACTCGCTGCCTCAGCCCAGCAGAGGAGGGAGGGGAGGGAAAGGGGCAGACAAAGATTTAGGATGTGTTATGTGCATATGCCAGCTCCACATGATGAATGTTATCATTGTATACTGCAAATACTAATGCATCGATAAAGAAAATAATAATTTGTAAATGAATTAAAGAAAACGCAAATCTTATGATGCATGGCCTGCATAGTCTTTCCGTCACTCCCATTATCTTCTGGATAAATCCTCTGCTTACTTCCCGAGTATATAATCTCATTGTGCCTCTGGAACACACTTCCCTCTTACTTCACATTCAGCATTACTAAACTCATTCTCGTCTCTGGAATGTGTCACATCCTTGATGAGTTCGACCTGGATTATCTCTACCGGAAACATTTTCTGTTCATTTCACACCCCCCTAACGTGTTTCCATCTAGCAGCACTGCATATCATCTTCTTCAAGAAGCCTTCCTTGACTGCCATGACTTCCATGGCACCTCGACATTTTATTCATGATAGCAATTCTCACAGTGCGTTATAAATGTGTCTTACTTGCTTGTATAGCTCACTGGCCTCTGTGAGACAAGTGACCATACTTTCTTGTCAGTGGTTGTTCCTTAACATGCAGTTGTACAATAGCAGACACTGAGTACCTGTTGAATAATTAAATGAATAAACATGAAAATGGCACTGGTGAGAAAGTTCCAAAGAAAAATAGTAAAGCTATAGAGGTGATGGAGCCCATAGCCTATATATACACACATACATGTATACATATGAAGACTGAGTAGAAAGAAAAGGAGAGCTAATACAAAAGCTGAATGGCACATGAAGTTATGAGACCATCACCTTTGGTAGATACACCAAAGTTAGCAAGCTTTCAGGTAAGGGGAAGATTAATTTTTGATAATGTTTAAAATGGCAGTGATTTCCAGAGAAACAGAGTCTCCCTTTGAGTGAAGAGTGTGTCTTAGAACCGAGGAAGTATAGAATTTAACAGAAGAGGTGTCTAAGGAGGGGAAGGATGTTCATAGCAAGGGAGAAATGAGGCAGGAAGGCAAGCTGCAGAGGGACCAAGTCTGTGGCAATTCAATTTGAGAGCTCACTTCTCTCTCAGTGTACTTCTGCCCTCCACCTCCACACTTAGTCCATTAGTAATGCGCTCTTTCTTATTTTCCTCTAGTTGCTTCATGTATAGACTAGGTTTTAATCCCCTTGAGGAAAGAGAACAAGCATTACCATCTTGCATCCTCCATGATGCCTAGCAGGGAGCACTGCTGAATTTATTTTGGTTCATTGATTTCTATTTAGAATTCTGAAGGAAAAATTATGAACTTTAGAGGAGATTGGTATTTTTTCTAATGTGTGGGTTGTTGAAAATGCAGCAGGGAATAGAAAATTGGTTTTATAATTGTCAGAAAAAGTTATAATGTTTTTTATGGAATCTGTCACAGGAAATATTCACTGATTTCTAAATTTCCTCTAAAAGTCCAGGGGCCAGAGACTCTGGGGAAAACCTTTTTTTGGGGTTAAGGAAAATAAAATGAAGTAAACTGCATAACGCATATCAATGAAATAATATGTGAGGGACACTCTGCATAGAGCTTGGTAAATTACTGCTCAGTGCACGTTAGCTATACCATTACTACTTCTGCCCTCAGGATGGGCACCATCCTGACCCTTAGCTCTAGACTCTTAGAAGGTCCCACTGAAGCAGGGTTACTGTATGTCAGCAAAATGGTAAGGAACTAAGGTAAGCATGTGGTGTTCAGTAATATTTTCTCTTGGCCAAAAGAGATACAAAATCATTCCACTTAGTTATATCCAAACACTTCCATATTTGTGTTTTAACAGCTTAGTAGCTCTTTGAAAGTTAATACAGAATATTTGAGAGAAATAATCTTTTTTTCTCATTCTTAACCCCAGTTAGTTATGAATGGACTGTGCATGCCTATTGGGCACTGGGAAAAATTCTCAGTTTGAAATCAAATTGGAACCACTATTTTCATTTCCTGTTCCACACTGATTTTCGCATGGTCCTTGCTTCTCATCTTAATGATGACTGAAAAAAATCCAGTTTTGCAAAAACATAAAATATCATCAAAAGGAAGGAAGTGTGATTCTAACATACAAATTGCAAATTACCTTGAGCTAATAGTTTGCACAGGCCCTGAGAGAGGTTGAGTACTGCCTTGTTTCCCTTAGAAATGTAAAATCTCCCATGAAATCCTTGTGAGCTCACTACAGTTTCCCAAGGTGCCCAATGGCACAGTTTGGGAAATAGGGCACTAAGGTAAGAACCCTAACGGGTAGCCAATGTCTCTCTGTGTTTTCTGGAGTAACAGTGGTTTTATGTCTCCTGTCCTCAGCCCTAAGGGCATTTGAAATTGCAGAGAAAAAGTCAGGTCAGACGTTCCTGGACATGCTCAGCCCTGGAGCTGAGATCATTTGAAATCTCACAAGCCTCCGATATATGGGTGTGGTTTATGGTTCTCTAAAGCTGCAGATGTGTGTGGGCGAAAGAAAAAGAGAGTGAGACAAGGGCCGCACTAGAATGCCAGCTGTTATAGCCAGAGGGACTTTCAAATACCCATCCACCTTTGAAGGTGGTGAACTGTGAAAGTGAGTGTATATAAGGAGCAGCATCCGTATCTTTCCTGCTGTTCCTCTTCCATAGGACCAGACATGTCATTGTCTGCTCAGTCTACTTCTATGCTGGCTGGAGGTCACCATGCCTCACTCATTTATGTTGTGGTTACTAGAATGTGGCTCTGCCCCCACAGTAAAAGATGAATCCCATCTCTTCCTCCATATATAAAGACTTTTTTCTGATACAGAAGAGAGCCCTCCCATCCTGAAATGCTACAGGTAGATAGCATAATTTCCCTCCTGGTGGATTACTGGAAGCATTTTTCCATCCATAATTTTTTCCTATCTTCTGAGTGAGGAAGTCAATCCTGCAGCAATTGGCTAGAAGGAAATATACCTACCTTGCTCTACTTCTCCCTGCTCTTCCATAGCATTTACTACTTTTTCCCAAATCTATAATCTCCTTGGTGTTTATTGTCCATTGTCTGTTTCTTCTGTAAGAATGCCCACACCCTAGGCAGGGACCTTCATGTTCTCTTTGTCAGCACATCAGGGATTCACCATAGAGATCTGTTAAATATACAAGTAAAATATTTGAGGACCAACATGTAGTGCAGGATGAACAGAAGATGGTATTTGAGACACAAAGCCAAGCATCAAAGCTAAGGAGTACTTGGAGAGGTGAAGGGCACACAGGTAATGGGAAAAAAATAAGAACCAAGATACATCATGTACAAGCACCCAATGATAAATGTAAATATATTGTATACCTAAAATGTACCAATAAACTTAATTAAAAAAAAAAAAAAAAAAAGCTAAGGAATACTTACTAAGGAGCTTCTGAAGGTCCTTAGAGCCAATTGTTTGAAAAACAGGAAGATAGGAAAAGTCAAATCATCCAAAGACAGTGTAATTTTGGTGTCCCAAGACTGTGTGCTAATGCAGAGTCAAGTTTTTACATTTGTTTGATATAGGATGAACAGCCCAGGTCTCTAGAAAGTGTCTTTAATGCAATGGAAATAGCCTCTTCTTCAAAAGGTTTAGAAGTAAGTGGCTTTGAGGGAAGAGAAGACATTGGTGAGAACATGGATGGGCACTTGTGCCAGTGAGAGTACGAGAGCCTGTGGACCGAAAGGGAGCTTGGCATCCAACAGTGAGTGTGGACCAGACTTGAGAGACAGAGAAAGTGTGGCAGGTGTGCCTTCACAGCTGTGATGGCTAGCTCGCATCGAAAAAAGTTTACTACAATATAATGTTTCTTACAAAAGTCTTTTCAATGGCCTGGTTCCCATCTTCATCTCGTTCCAGTTCTTTTGGGATTGCCACCCTACCTTGATCCGGATATTCACTTGTTTGATGACAATTTGTCAAATACTCATAGGTTATTGGTCCCAACCAAGATCTTCAAGATAGAAAGATAAATGAGAAAAAGACCTGACTCCAAGGAGCTTCATGTATTACACAATGATCTCCAAAGCCAGATCCGAGGACACTGTTTCCAAATGTTCCAGAAGAAAAAGACCCATGGCCACGTACATTTCAAAGTTTGAAGTAACTACATTTGTTTTACTGAGGGACTTCTTAGAGCCTTGATTCTGGGAATACGTCCTGTGAATCTGTCTCCAGGAGGGAGTGTATAGCTCACAGTGTTTGAGAATTTAACTTCATGACAGAACTTTTCTTCAAAACACATCTAACTAGTTTGAGTGTTCTAGGGGATTCATTTGGAAAACACTGGCCCTGGCCTAGATATGTATTTGTTTTTCTTTTCCCCTTTATTACACCACGCCATGTGCACTTCTGCTTACCTTACTCAGCCCAACATACTTTCCTTGGTGCAATGTTTTCTCACATCATCAAGGTCCTTAGCATTGCGATGAACTGGTGAGACATCCACCATGTCTCAATGCTACCTCTCTTCATTTTTCCAACATACAGTTACCCTGGAAGTCTGTGTGGCTTCTGAAAATCTTGGCAAAACTTTCGTGACCCATCTTAGTCCTTCCTCTTGGGCAGATTTTGGAGACAAGTTACTCAGGATTTTCTGATGGGTAGAGAGCTCCTCATAGCTGGATAGTGGCCTGTGCCCATGACTGTCCTTGGAAATCTCAACCCTTTCTAAATCCAGGTTCCAAAAGAAACATTTCTAGAAAATGCATTCATTACTCACCTTTTCCCTCTGCTTAATACCACTCATGACAAGCACTTCTGGGGAGCTCCCAGAGGCATGGGCACAGGGAGAGACAGTCTATTTGCTAAACATTTGCATAGTGATTATTATGTGTTGAGTGCAGCACTAGAAAATCCATTATGCTATTAAGTTTCCAATTTTATATATGAGAAAAGCTACCCGAGTGATAGAGGAGACTTCATCATGCCACACAGCTAGTCGGTGTTGGAAGCACTGTACACACACTGGCTCTAGAGATAGTAATCAAAAGATATGGTAAGTTAGAAAGGGTGAAGTGTTAGAAACACACACACACACACTAAGGAAAAGGAAAAGTGGGACATGCTTGGGAAGATTAGATAGCCTAGGTGGAGCAGGAGGGAACAGTTGTGTAGCCAGGTTGGTCCTGCTGGAACCAGGATCCTGGGAGGGAGATCTGCAGAGGTGAGGAGGAGGGCCACAGGATCTCTGGAAGAGCATATTCTAAGCAGAAGACACAAACACAGGAGCAACTCTGGAGACATTCCTGTGGGGGTGACCTCTGCGTTCCACTGCCCTGGCCCTCAGTTCGTCCCTAAATGGCACCTCTCCTTTCTTAAACTTGCTGCTGGGCCACTGTACCAGCGGCCCAGTCCATTATTCAGAGCTGAACCACGGCAGCCTCTGTCTTCCTGTCCCCTCACGTTCCAGTCTGTTTTCATTGCCTTTTCTCTGTCAACAACCATAGCTTTGCAGATCTTTCAGTTTTACCTTCCTGTATTTCCTATCTCCCTTTTCACTAAATTAAAAAAATTGCTACCTCTTATCAGGTTGATCCGTTAAACAATCTTATCCTGATATCCATTTAGATCTTAGTTATAGTCTTGATAAAGATATTTCAAACTCACGTAAAATGTTCTGAATATTCTCTCAAGGACACATACACATGTTATGTTTTATACTACAACTTTTTAAAATATATATATATATATATATATGTGTGTATCAAAGAGAAAGCATCTGGCTTCATTTTATCTGCCTCAGAAAAGGGACCATGTCATGGGTATATTCTTTGCAAGAAATGGGCAATTATTAGAGAGAAAAGCAGGTTCACCTTAGCAACAGCATTAGATGCCGATGTCATCACCTTACATCATTCTGGCCTCCTGTCACTGTGTTCTTTCTCTAAAATCTCAAACCACAGCTTTATAGACTTCTGCATTTAAAAGCCTTAATGAAAAAGAAAGAAATAACCATATTTAAATATTCGCTGAGTCATTCTCATCTGGAACAATGCTAGCAGGTCTCCCTTCTACTGCAAAACAAAATGGGAATTGTTCTTTTTCTACTTTCTCCGATGCGTAACACTGCTTTGCCTGTACCTCATCTCTCTGAGCTGTTTGCCCACACACCCCTGGGACTGCCGGCCCCTCCAATGAGCCTGATCACTTACAAATGGCATGATTTTATTCTGCCAAGCAGTCCAGTCCTGAGATGATTATAATCACAGATCCTAAGGCTGGAAGAAATCTTTTGCTAGGTTCTAGTCCCATTTTTTGAAGGAGAGGAAACAGATACAATACAATGGACCCTTGACTTACCAACTCAGTTCATTTCTGAGGGCTGGTTGTAACTCAAGTTGGTCAATTGAAGACTTGGGCTCCTCTCCACAGCCTTCAAAGTCTCTCTCCTGTGTACAGGCAGATCTCCGTGTCTTTAAGGAGACATTGGCCCAGGGTTTCTCAGTTAACCCCACACAGGAAAGGCTGCTGTAATGTTCCTTCCAGAACTTTCTAAGGATTAGATCTGTATCTGAGACCATCTGGAAGCACAAGTGGCCACCATTCAGGTCGTAACTCAAGACTTTGGTAGGAAGTTAAAATTAAAATTCTAGTCAGAACCCAAGTTGTTCATATGTCCGGCTGGTTGTAACTCGAGGGTCTACTGTAGTTGGATTTTATGAAAGACAGAAAAGATTGTTTTCTCCCTGGAATTTTGTGGTTCCTCAAAACTTCAGTGAGGATTCTCACAAGGTGTCAGACCGTGCACCAAATATTATGTTCCCTCAGTTTTGTCGTCCTCCTCCTCCTATCTCCAGTTTCCTCTGCCCACAAGGTTCCATGCACCCAACTTGTTGAACTGCAGCAGCCAGAAATTTGTCCTGCCCCAGGAATGGGATTGAGAGGCCTTCACTTAAAAGTTCCAATATTGTTCTTGGCCTCAAAATAAATAACATTTAAAGAACGATAGTATATAGAGAATCATTTGAGTTGTGTTTGTTTACACTCATAAACATTTGTATATTGACAAAAAAAATTTGTTATCGATGAACAGGCAACTATCCACACACACATTGCACTTTTACCAAATCAGGCTCTGGGCTTTCAAAACCACAAGCTGTTCGTCAAAGACAAAGGCTTCTTTGTAAGCTTTCTGCACACATTAACCGTCAGCCTCCAAAAGTAATTTTAAAAGTTCTCAATTTGTTGGATTCCTGACTAAGAAACACAGATGATATTTTTAATCTATTTAAATCTTACAAGTTATTTTTAACATAATTAAGCATTTATAACTTTGCTTTATAGATACATGCTTTGAATTATGTAACATCACTGAGCTAATACTTTGGACTACGCTTTAAAAGATTCTGTTTTCAAGATTTCATGTTTAAATATAATGAGAACATTCTCCTTGGGTTAGAAATTAATGTCTTTCTTTTAAAGATTTTTTTATATTGTAAATAGCCAACAATAGGGTCCCCAAATTTATAGAAAATAGTAAATTTCATGAAATAGGCAATTAGTACACTTTTTTCATACTGAGTCAACTAACAAGTACTTAACTGGCACTCAACTAAGAATACTATCAGTATTCTCAAGGGAGACAAAAGGCCTGTCTAATTTATCTTTATGTCTTCAATAGTGGAAAGACTATTAAGCATTCATTGCACACTCTTTTTTGAAAAGCACTTTACAATAATTTATCACTTCATACTCAATCTGAGCAGTCACTTTCTTTACTCAAATTTTATGAGTAGAGAAACTGAGGCAAAGGAAGATTGAAGACAATCCTGGGTCTCCAAAGAACCTCGCAGGTAAGGTAGCTTTTGTGTGAAATTGAGCAAATCCTCAAACAATCTGGTTCTGAAAGCTGAGCAAATATCCACACCCAACTGACAGGTTTGGGCAGGAAGTTGGCAAGTGAAATTTTGGTAGATTCTCTTGTTAAACCAAGGAAAACAGTAAGTGGCGAAATTGTCTTGGAAACACAGACATATAGAAAACTCCCTGTGATATTCTAAAGGAAATATGGAGATTTTAGTTTAAAAATATGAGTAATGTACCCAAGTCATTTTTCTTCATTTTCAATTTATTTATTTTTATTAGTACATGTTTGCAGTGCATAATGTTTACATTCCTTGTGTGGCAATGGTACACGTACATAACACATCTGCATTCCCTTTTGTATCCCCTTTCCCTTCCCTTCCCCCTTCCATCTCCTGACCTCCTACCCACTGAGGAAGATCTAGCTCCCTACGTTTTTTAATCTGTCTTTTATTTTGCTCTTTATTTATACTTTGGGTTGGGAATTTGAGTTCATTTCTTGTCTTTTTAGCTGATTGGGTGATGTGCTTGATTATTTGCCCATAACTTTAAAGATAATGTTTAACTGAAAAACAAATTATAGTTTGATTGAAATAATAGTGTATAAGAACACATTCTCAGCTTACTTAGTTTACTAGAAATTAGCATCCAGGGCCAGTGTATGAATAGCATGTACACCATGTGTCCAGATCTCCAGAAAGTTATTCAGGTAATAGTAATCATTTCATAGTTGACATTCTTGAAACATGTGAACCCTCAGTACGTGATATGCTCAACCATACACTTGTGCCCAATTAACAGCTTCAGATGAAGGTTGAGATGAGTAAATACTATTAGGGTTGGCCACCCTTAGGGACCTTGGGTAGTCTTTCTGTTTCTCCTCGGGCTCTTTTCTATAGCCTTCTCATTATTTCCTCAAGTCTTTGTCAGATACTTAACTCCCATGGGTCTGCCATTGCTGTTTCTCTGCACTGTCCCCAGTAAGGTGAACACTAATGACTAGGGTCTCTATATCCTGGGAGATTGATGGGATAACCCAGGGGTTCGATTTTACTTCAGAGTTCTAGGAACAATCAGATTCTGTTGTAGTATCTGGGCCAGGCAACAGGCTCCTCACAAAGCTCCAGTTCCAGCTCTGCAAAGGGATTAGAGGTCTGTTCCCTCGTTTCTAAGTCACAGAAACAATACTCAATTGTTGAGTCCTACATTTGTTAATTGGTACCTTCCAAGTCCAAGACTTTCCCATATTTTTTCCCTGCTAACTAGTGGTCCCATGAGGTGATTTGGGAAAATAGCAAACACCTCTCTTTGGTTTGTTTGGGAAACCGCAAACTGCATTGTCCACTTGGAGATGAACATTGTGCATTAGCATAGTGAAGACTCTGAGAAGTCCAGCAAGAATCAAATTTCACATTATTTCAATAACATCTATTAAAGTAAAAAAAATGTAGCTTGAAAGATACAAATCTACAAAATGACAAGTTCAGCAACAATGATTATCTAAGGCTCTCCTCTGAGCTCACTGTTTGATTCGTTGGTTTTAGCCTCTCTGTATTAGAGGTTCCCACAAGATCTTTAACTGTATAATGAGTTGGGCCACATGCGAGGGAGATAAGAAAGGGACCCAAGGTCTAACCAGAGATGGGAACGAGTGGTAGGAAAGAGGACATAGAAGAGAGACAAAAGGTACTTCAGGAGGGCCCACCTGCTACCTGGCCTCATTTTGTTAAATCAATTTTACATCTTGGGAACCTAAGGCTCAGGCAAGTTAGGCAACTTGCTCCAGGCCACACTTCTAGCTTGGGACATAGCTTGACCCTGAACCCATATTGCTGACTCCACATCCAACTTCCCCCCACATTCTTTCCACATTTTATCACATTTGGCATAGTACTCCAGTATTATGAGTATCACTACTGCCAGACGGTATCACAGCACTGTGGTTGAGTACAGCATCCATCAACTCTGAAGTTCAAGTCCATCTCTTCCATTGTTAGTGTGTAATGTTGCCTGGGTTCCCCTCTCTCAGGAGTCTTCCTCTCTGCAGTGGGGAAATAGTCATTCTCATAGGATTTTTGACAAGATTAAAGGAGTTAGTGCTCAGAAAATAGTACATGGCCAATGCACATTGCCCATTGCTTTTATTACTGTAAGTCATTGGTCATTTCTTATATTCTACAAATTTTACAACCAAGACCTAGTTATTAACTGTCAGCTACTCAAACCAAATGAAAAAATAACAATTCCACTCCCATAAAGCTGAGAGAGGGCTTGGAGACCCTAATAGATGAAAAATGAACCACATACTAATCAAATTGACAGCAGGATATCCTGAATTGCTGTGTGGTAAGCACAGAGTGAAAGAATCAGGCATGGAAGTAGAAAATAGAAAATATTCAAGTTCATTTCTTCCTTCCGAGGATCAGAACTGAATCCATCACAGTGCAGACAGAGGGTGAATTTTGCTGGGTCAAATGCTTTCTTGCTGATTCATTACTGTGAACACAACTAGTAGGGACAAAGGGATGTTTACTGAATGCTAAGGCCCTTCTCTAATGACTCATTGGCTTTTGTATTGATTGATTTTGTATTAGTAGCTTTGATCTCTAATCTCAGAAATAACTTAGCATGTGTGTATTTCATACGAGTGAAGCTGTTAACACTTTCCTGATGAGGTGGATCAAACACTTTACCTGGGTTAGAAAACAAAAGAAAATAAATGTTAAATACTCCCCAATATTTTTCCCTTTATGTTCTTTTGTCTTAACAAATTTGATTAACTTTAAAGTTTAGTATGGGGAGTGCATTGCATACATCAATATATTTTGATGACATATTGCTGCAACACAGAGTTGAATTTTGTATTCTATCTGGGTCAGCTATGTAAATCAACAACATTAATGAGCTTTATTAAATCATCTTAGTAAAAGCTCTACTGTCCTAACTGTTTACTTAATTCTGCATCCAACAAAAAACAGCTGTCACCTTCTGACAGATCCTTTTCTGAATGAGTTTTTTTTCCTTAGAGGGAAAAAAATTGATGTAAGTATCAATCCAACAGCAGTGTCCTACGGAGGCCATTGGAAGAATACTCTTAGAAAATGCTCCCTTCTAGATCCCCGCTTGTTGTTAGGGAGGAACAGTAGTGAAGGGGAGAAGATCAAGGGAAACACTGTACTTCTGTCCTTCATTTTATATGTAGACGATTACTCTGCAGAAAGCACAGAGTTGCTTTACAGGTAACTGCACGGACTTGGAGGACCCACCACCAAGGAGATTTAATCTGGGTGACACAAGTTAGCTGGCAACACATTTCCTGCTCCTTAAGGAGAAAAAGTTCTCTAAATAGCTGACACATAATTTAATTGCTACCTAATTAACACATTTCCCCAACATTCCTAGAATAGATTTTTTTTCTTCCTTAAACAGTAAATTTAAACTGCATATGCAAATAAATGCTTCCCCTCAAAACTAAACTTTATGTGTTCAAGAAACAAAGCTAGAAGTTTCCTGTATCGATAATACTTTGCTGACAGCTTGATTTATTTATATGCACTTAGATTAATCCATATGTTCTGTTTTGAATATGTTTTGTAAATAGTGATTTATTTATCTACTTATTTGGTTTTTGTAGTGCTGGGAATCGAACACAGTGCTTCACACATGCTGGGCAAGAGCTCTGGAGGAACTACATCCCCACCTCTATTTTGTAAATGGATATGTTAATATTTTAGATAAGATTTTTCCTAGGATATTTAATAGCCCATCAAGGCACTAAATCCAAGTCCGGACCTCAATACTCTCAGCAGACAACCTTTGTGGGATGGCCTAACAACCCCAGCCCACATCCTGCTTGTGTGTCTTCCATGGGAAAGTGAGACTTGTCGCATTGAGAAAATGGTTTTAGTCTGTGGGCTACAGGAGGCCACCTGGGACTTGTGACCCAGAGAGAGTGTGTGTGTCCCTGTTGTCAATGTGTAGATATATCGGATCCTCAGCTGGACAGCAGGAACCCTAGGAGACAGACTTTTGTGGCTGTGGTCAGTTAAGATGTCTTGGTTACTATAGCTCTGTAGTATGTTTTCAAGTCAGGTATTGCAATGCTTCTAGCATTGTTCTTTTTGCTCAGGATTGTTTTGGGCACTTGTGGTCTTTTGTGGTTCCACATGAATTTTGTAATTTTTAAAATTTCTGTAAAGAATGCCTTTGGACTTCTTATAAGGATTGAATATATAGGTAGCTCTGGGTAATGTGGACATTTTAACACTATCAGACTTTCAATACATGAACAAGGAGTGTTTTTCCATATTTTTATGTCATTTTCAACAACATTCATTAATGTTTTCATATTTTTATTATAGGACTATTTTATATCCTTACTTAAGTTTATTCCTAGGTATTTCTTATAGCTATTGTAAATGGGATTGCTTTTTTAAATTTCTTTTTTAGGTAGTATATTATTGGTGAATAAAAATGCTACTGTTTTTTGTATGTTGATTTTGTACCCTACAACTTCACTGAATTTGTTTCAGTTCTAACAGTTTGTGAGTGTGTGAGTGTGTGTGTATGTATAGTATTTAGTTTTTTCTATATATAAGATCATGCTGACTGCAAGCAGAGATAATTTGACTTCCTCCTCTCCAATTTGGATTCCCCTTATTTCCCTCTCTTGCTTAATTGCTCTGCCTAGGACTTCTAGCACTATATTGAATCAATGTGGTAAAAGTGGAAATTCTTGTCTTGTTCCAGATCTTAGAGAAAATGATTTCAATTTTTTCCCATTCAGAATGATGTTAGCTATGCATTTGTCATATATAGCCTTTATTATGTTGAAGTATGTTCTTTTTAAACCTAATTTGTTGGGAGTTTTTATCACTAAAGGATGTTGAAAAAAATGAATGAGCTCCATTTTGTAATTTTTTATGCTTATTTTCCTTTTGGGGTCATCTATGTATCCCTTTATCATTCATTCAATTAAATAGATATTTATTTAATTCTGTCTATGTGCAAACCAATGGTCTAGGTACTGGGGAGCTACTAAAGAATAAGAAATATACAAACACACACCTTTATGGAGAATGGGGAGAATGATAATTAATTAACTAAATTAAATAGTATGTTAAAAATGATAACAGTAAGGTAAACTGGAAAAATAGAGAAAAGGGATAAAGAATTCAAGATCACGCAGTAGTTTAGAGTATCCATTAGTGCTTAGGGAGGCCACACCAAGTAAGTCCTATTTGAGCAAACACTAAGAACCCTGTAGAGACACATGAGTGGATAGATTTTAAGATGGAGGAAAGAGCAAGTGTTAAGGCCTGCAGGTTGAGGTCTTTTTGCCTGGAGCACAGTGAGACCGAGATCGAAATGGTAGGAAAAGTAGTATGACCAGCAACAACGTGAGGCTGAACAGTGGTGTTCCAAGCCATATACAGACTCACATAGTGTTGAAGATTTTTGACCTCTATTCACAGGGCCCCTTCAACCACTTTTATTCATCAATCTAAATGTGAATTTACACCACCAGGATTTGTTTCTGCATTTATACATTTAACAGTGTTTAATATTGGTCCTCTTAATGCTCCAATGGCAGTGGCTTTTATTGCTCACTTTTGTTATGGAAAACTTTGAACATTAACCAAAGTAGTGGAATAGCATAATAAGTTCTCATGTATGCATCACTCAGTCTTAATAATTGCCACATGAAGTTAGTCCTGTTTTAACTATTCTCCAGCACAGTATTATCTTGAAGAAAATCCAAATATAAAAATCACTTCATTTGTAATCATCTCAGTGTGTATTTCTAAAAGAGAACCTAAAAAGTACGATTACAATACCATTATTACATCTGAAAGTATTAACAATAATTGATTAACAGTCTCCAGTTTTAAATATTCAGTCTCAAGCTGTGGTTTAACTATAAGGCCTTATCTAGTAGGTGTAGTATGATTTTTTTACAGGTTAAAAAATAAATAAATCTAGCAATACACTAATCATATCATTTGTATTCCAGTATTATACTTCAATGGTGTTTGATCAAATGAGACTATTTTACATGCCAGCTGCTTAGCCCATATATTTCTCCATTTGCTATAGAATAAAGCAATGGGATTGAGAGAGCCTAGGTTGAAGATCTTGAAGAGCTAGTTCTTGTGTTTAAGTAGATCACTTATACTCTTACACCCTCAGATTCAGAGAGAAAGAGAGTGATTTGAATTACCGCTGATTTTTTTTTCTTTTTCTTTTGGCACCAGGGATCGAACTCAGGACTTTGCGCTTGCAAGGCAGGCAGCGGAACCATTGAGCTAAATCCCCGACCCTACTGCTGATTTTTAATTAATTTATTTATTTATTTTTTTGGTACCGGGGATCGAACTCTGGTCCTTGCGCTTTCGAGGCAGGCGGCAGAACCACTGAGCTAAATCCCCGGCCCCTGATTTTTAATTTAAAAGTATAAAATTCTAGAACTTTACAAAGGTTTTAATTCCAAAATATCTAGTGATAAAAACAAATAATTTTATTTAATAAATGAAGTTGTCTTAACGGAAACAGCTTTTTAGATTTGAAAAATCTAGTGTTGAAAAATCATTTGTGTTAAAAGAAATAACAAGGGCCCGGGATTTAGCTCAGTGGTTTCGCCGCCGGCTGCGCAAGCTCAAAGACCCGAGTTCGATCCCTGGTACCAAAAACAAAACAAAACAAAACAAATAAATGATTTAAATAACTCCTTTCTCCCTCGTGCTCTGTGTACCCATCCACCAACCACCAATTCATCCATCCATCCATCCCTCCATATGTCCACTTACATATCTAGCAAGATGCATGTCTAAAGTAGTTTTTAAAATATATAAAGACTATAAAATATATAAAGAATATAAAAATATGAAGAAATTATGATTTCTTACAGAATATGAAACAATCAAGCACGTAAAACACATTACAAGCACGATTGATTTGCCATAAACTATGAAGGAAAAAAAGTGATAGATGCAAACTCAGATGAGAATCCAACAGAAGAGCTGTGTTTCCCACTTTTCTGCGTGTGTGCAGACGGCTCTGACCCCCAGCCTCCCTTCAGCAAGAAGAAAGTGGTAGATCATAAAAGGCTCATCACTCAAGGACTTCAAGGAAGAAGCAGCTTTCGAAGAAACTTCTCCCCCCTCTCTTTTTAGTCCATTAGCTTAATGAGTAAGAGGGGAAATAACCTCAGAGAAAAGAGAGTCTGAGGTCATAAGCAGGGAAAAAAGGATCAGGATGAATGATGAGTAATGAACTTTCATAAACAAAGGTAGAGTTTAAAAGGAAATAAGTAAGAGCCGAGTCCAGCAGGACCTGGGGTGAAAGCTCAGGCAGTCCAGAGTCTCCAAGGAGTCATTTAGTCCTCCCTGAGGCAACTGTGCCTTGCCTCCGGGCGGGCGAGCGGGCGGGCGGGGCGCGGAGAGGGCTGAGCGATGCACTTCCTTAACATTTCTCTGTGTGAGAGGCTGCTTAATTTAAACTCTCCACAATGGCCTCATTCATCTCTCCTTGATGTCGGTAGGTGCTTGGATATTAAATAATACTTAAGTGCAAGTAATGGTTGAGGGATTAAGTACATTGCAGATTTTAAAGAGATTTCTTTAAAACTGAAGGCTAAAACTTTAAAACTGTAGTCAAGTCATGAAAAATCTAACTCAAAAGAATTTTTTGTGGTCCAAGGCTGATTAATATTCTATACAGAGTGATGAGTTATAAAACATAAATATTATGAGTAAAAATTCTTGTGAGTGTGGCATGTTAATTCAGCTAAGCTGGGTCTATGCTTCTCCGGATTCCTTTCCTTGTATGGTTCTGGGTCAGCACTGGCCACAAAAGGCACTTGATGTGTGAGGTGTAGAGAGAACCTGCAGCCACCTATCCTACATTCTGAATGTTGGCACAAAGCTCTGGCCACAGTAGCCAATTGGACCATTGTGGCTGATCTGCTGGCTTGCTTGGTTTGTGAGACTGAGCCTCTCAGCTCATCACTTCTCCTCCAGCTCCTGGAAGGTCTATTCCTTGGGCTCCTCCAAGGCCTGGACACATGGAGCTCTGCACCGAGAGTCATCAGCTTCTCTCCCAAGCCCATCACAGTGTCCAGGTTGGAGTCTTTGAGAGCCAGGTACAGTTTTCAGTGTGTCTCCCAGGTTCCGTTGAACTGTGAAGCTGTAATTCATCCGTGCAGGCTCCTGTTTGCCTTTGATCTCAGCCACATCCAGCTTTCTTCCCCACCAACCAGTCTGGCAGACTTAAAGCCTTCGTACTTCCACTCCACAGTTGATGCAGGGTCAGTAGGCTGCAGAGATTGCTCCATCAGCTCTCCTAATTCCACACAGTTCATACCCCTATATACCCCTATAATTCTTTTATGTGGTACTGGACAGCAATTCTGCTGTATGTGCGTGTGTGTGTGTGTGTGTGTGTGTGTGTGTGTGTGTGTGTGGTATTGGGAACTGAACCTAGTATCTTCCCACTGAGCTACATCCCAAGTCCTTTTTATTTTTTATCTTGAGATGGGGTTTTGCTAAATTGCTAAGTTGCTCAGGCTGGACTCAAACTTTTGATCCTCCTGCCTCAGTCTCCCAGAGTGCTGGAATTAGGAGCATCTGCCACTATGCCCCACTGCAGTTCTACTTCTTGATAAAGTGTTGATGGATACAACAATTCTGTGAGTTAGGAAATAGACTCAAAAACTAAATTTCCTTCAGTGAATGAAGGAAAAACTACCCTCTAAAATTTACATAAATTATTCTCAAATTAGAAAAATGTTTTGAATACTGACCATAACATTGTATCTGATTTTTCTCAACACACTAAAGTAATTATTAATCAATATTATTTCCAGTGAGACTTAAGAATCAAAAATTAAGTAATTCTTCAGGTTCTCAAATAATTTTGAGGATCTTGGAGCTAATAGATAAATTTGTCACATAATCATAGCCAACATCATAGATTTTGATCTTTATCATGTATTTTACATTTTTAACTAAAAATAAATTCTCAAAGTCAAAGAAACAAAATCAAGGACAAATGTACTAACATCACCAACTCAGAATTTGGCCAACAATTTTACACACTCACATTGCTTCACTGATCATCAGTTTTTGTATAACTTGCCCATAATGCCATTCTTGAACTCCAAATCCACATTTCCAAATGTCTGCTAGATGTTAGATTCCATTTGAATCTCATCTCTAAACTTAACTTCTTAAATATCTCTTCTCTGCATAAATATACTCTTTCCCCTGGTTTCCAAATTTCTATTAACAATGTCATGATTTGTGACCTCTTTTAAAGAACTTTCCTAGGAGATTTCCTACATCAGAAAACTCTCTTACTTGATCATTTTTACAGCATTGTTAAAGGTCTGACCTAGGCTACCCCCATCACTTGTAAGCAGGTAAGAGTTCTACTTAGAGCACAGGAATAGGCAAGAATTTAGAATTCATTTGTTGATGAAGGTGGCAGTCAGAAGCTTTCTGCTTTCCTAGAAACAAGGCTAGAGCTTCTGACTTCCAATGTCCAGTTCAGAGGTGTGAATTGTGTCTGTTCTCCATGGCAACAGTAGGGTCTTGGCAGGATGCTGTGTGTGCTGTTATTGTGAAATAGACTCCAAGCCTGATTCTTTGGACAATCTGGAGATTATATGAGCTATGTAGATAGAATTAATAGTTTAATCCAGGAAGCAGGAAGAAAACATATCACTGTTCTAGTTTGAAGACCATCAATCAGGATCATTTCCTCTGGCTCAGCAGTCAGTTTTCTGTTCTCTTCAGTCTTTTAATTACCCTCTTACTTGTAATTAAAGACATTGACTGGTGCAAACATACAAGAGAAAATTTTAGAATTTTCCTCAATTCTAAGCAGTTACAAGATCTGTGTCCTATAGCATCTATGTGCAAAATGTACTAAGAATTTACCGTCTTCTTTTTATCTCAATGTCACCACCTTAGTGAAGCTCTGAAAATAGCTGAGAAGGAGATTCCCCTATGTCAGAATTATTTAAGCTTTTTGTATGTAGTAACTCACTTAATCTTCACACTAACTTTGTGATTTAGGCAGCATTACTGCCTCCAGGAAGCAGATGAAGAGACGGAGATCTTAGAGAGATGTCTTATGACTTGCTGGAATGTTGCAAACATGAGGCTGGAAGCCAGATTGGTCTCCTTCTAAATCTCATGGCCCAGCAGTAGCTTGCACACAAATGTCTTACTCTTCCCTCCATACTGCCTAGCATTAATCTGTCCTCACCATGCCCTTCCAGCCATTGAGTGTTCCCTACTCAATACCTACCTGCAATGGTCTTTTTGGTGATTTGAATGGAGATTGCCATTCCCCAACATTCTCGTTTTCATCATATCGCATCTTCCCTTTGTATGCCACCCAAGTTCAAAAAAGATCAGAGCATTTTACCCTTCACAGGTTGCATCCTGTCCCTTCCCACTTCTGAGAATTTTGCTGCCATTGATCTCTGCCTGTACAGTGTCTCCTCTGTTTCTGCTTATCTAACAAGAGCTACCATGCTTCAAGATTGCTTCAAGTGCCAGGCACCAGCTCAACATGATGTGGATCATTCCTTCAATCCACGTATCAACCTCGGATGAAAGGCATTTCACTCCTTTTCCAGTTAAAAAAATGAAGGGTCAGAAAGAGACTCGCCCAAGGTCACCAAATTTGTAGGAGGCAAGGTCAAAATTTCAATGCAATTGTCTGACAGGAAGGTTGACCTCACCATGTTTTTCATTCTGCTTATATTACATTTGATCCCATTCCACAACAATGAGAATTGTTCCTTGAGAATAAGAAGTTCCTCAGGGATGAACCTTGCTTAGTCTATCTAGCCAAAAGAGATCTGTCCTCCACATGCACAGTGTTTTTTAAAAAATAAGTCATGGATAGCAATTATCAATTCTATATACAATAAATGATTATCTACTGTATGTACAGATTTATTCACTTATTCAACAAATATTTCCAAAATGCCTATTTTTTGCCAGGCATTGGTCTTGATGCTAGAGTTTCTGCAGGGAGCACAACAACCAATCTCTCACTTATCTGCTAGTCAGGGAGACACAAGATCAGGTGCGTGTGCAGTGTAGTGTAGCATGGTATAGCAGGTATGTGTTACTGCTTCTATGGAGAAAAAGGTAGGTGGGCATTGTCACAGAGAAAGGACTGGCCTTCTCAAAAGGATGGTAAGGGACAGGTTTTCTCTGGATTAGAGACAAGAAAGAAGTAAAGGGCCAGCAATGGGATCTATGGAGGATGAGAACTTAGGAAGAGCGTGCGCAAGGCTTGCAGCAAAAAGAGGTTGGGCTCACTAGGATGAGACCAATGTGGCCAGTGCCCTGGGGCAAAGGACAGGATAGAAGTGGGTGAGGACAGGGAAGTAGTGGGGCAAATCATGTTGGGCCTGCCACAAGCAGTTTGTACGGTCTTTGCTTTCACAGTGAGTCACATGGGAGGCCACTGGAGGCTTCTAAGCAAAGAGTAATTGATCTGACTCACACATTAACAGACAATGGGAGCAATGGTGGGAGCTGGAGGCCAATTAGGAGGCTGTTGATGCATGCAGCAGGCATGGGAGAGTGGTGGCTGCAGAGGAGATGGACAAAATTGAGGATCTGCATATATTGTGAAGATAGATCCAGTAAGTCTTTCTGAAAGAGAGCTGTGCAATGGGATAGAAAGAGAGAAGCCAAGGACTTGGGTCCGAATACCTGGAAGGATGGAGTTGCCATTTACTGAGATGGGAAAGACTATGGGAGCAAAGCAGCAGAGGAAGTAAAAGTTTGGTTAAAGGCATGCAAAGTCTGAGATGCTATATTAGCCAGGGTTTTCCAGATAATCAGAACTAATAGGATTTCTCTCCTTTAGGCTGAACTGACAAGCTGGAGATCCAGGAGAGATCACGGTATAGTTCCAGAATGAACGCCAACAGAACTGAGACTCAGGAAAGGCTGATGTTTTAGTTTGAGTCTGAACCAGGCAAAAGATATCATTATTCTAGTTTGAAGATCATTAGTCAGAAGCATTTCCTCTGGCTTAGGGAAGTCAGTCTTCTGTTCTCTTCCGTCCTTCAGCTGATTGGATGAGGCCCACCCCACACTATCAAGGGCCATCTACTTTACTTGGCCTACTGAGTTAATTGGTCATCTCATCAAAAAGAATCCCTCACAGAACTACTCAGAATGTTTGGCCAAATATCGGGGCAGCTCAAGGTCTAGGCAGGAGGACTCATCAAATTATCCATAACAGATGTCTATTAGATGCACTGAGGAAAGTAACCTAATATAAGTCTGAGGTTCAACAGAGGGGTCTGCAGGCAGAGTCCTGGGAATCTTGTTTATACTCAAGTCTTCCCAAGAGCAAGTTCTGAACTTGCTAAACATTTGTATCTAACATGTAAGTAGGGAGTCAATATATAACCACTGAGGGAGAAAAAAAACCTAAGGATGAAAATCAGGCAAATGTTTAAGTAGTTAATAACCTTAACTAGTTTAATTGGATTCCAACATAATCCAAATACCCAATGATATTATTCTCTAGAGAAACATTACATTACAGAAATCAAAATTAGGGGAATTATAAATACCTCAAATAAACTAGTAGTGCATTTGTAGATCAAAGAATACAAATACATTGCTTATATGATTTTTATCAAGAGAATTAAATCCTGGAAAGAAAGCATAGAAAATGAGCACAACTAGCTGGAAAAACATAGCTAATAAAGAACTGCTTGAACAAATATAAAACTAACTCTGGGGCAAATCACAAGAAACCAGTTGTAGCAGTTTACTTTCAAGAGATTATCAATAATTGCTCCAAGAGAATGAAAACATGTAAAGCCAAGTTTGACACACTAATGGAATAAACATAGAAACTCAGTAGCTAGGAGCCAGAAATAATCTTTTAACCAAAGGTGTGTAGTGGAGAGTTTCACTTAAAATACAAATCTATTGTAGAGATTATGAATTTACTCTTCAGTTTGTTCTGATTTAATCGATGCATAGGATATAAGGCAGAATAATCAGGCATTCAAAGAGCAACGATTTTTTAATAAAAGGAGAGGCTCGATATCAAGGCAATTTATCTACCTAAGAAGTAAAGCATATTTGTTACTCAAACTGGAGAGAAACATTTCAGCTGGGTTTACAGATAGGGGAGTTAATATGGAAGGCATCTGACCTCCCTCTTCAAGGAGCAGGCTGGATAATCAATGTCTTTTGAGGTTCTGTGACTCTGCCTTTTAATTTGCCGTATCACTGAAAGCAATTTCCTGGCATTCCACAATCTAGCTCTAGGGGCAAAGTAATTGGTGACCCTTGGTCTTTGTAAACAATCTGAATAACAAAGATCACACAAGACACTGTAGAGGGACGTTCAGTTTAAATTGCATCTTTCTAGGCTGCTGGTTCTCAAAGACAGATCTTCAAAATCTTGTGGTGGCAAAGGCTATCTTGGAAATGGAAAGGTTCAGGAGAATGTGTGTAGGGGATATCACGGTTATTAGAATTGTGAAACTTGGCTGGTTATTGTCCTTTTGTCTCAGCCTCATCTCTACTTTTCTATGCCCAGAAGTTGATCCATTGTGGACTGAATCACTCAGACAGGAGCATTTTCCTTCCTTGTTTTGAGCTTCTTTTCTAGAAGTCACTTGCCCTCCATAGCTGTAGCTCTTGTTCTGGGCCTCTCGTTCATGGTTCCAACAATATTTCCTCCCCTCTACCCTTCACAGTTTCCTACTGTTGCTCATCTCTGGTTGTCTCAATATCTCTTGTTATAAGTTGCCTTTACCCTGCTCATCGCTTTGTAAATGATAGTTCCTCCTTTAAAATTTTCAGAACCATTTAAAGTGCATTCTTTTTCCCTGAACAATACAGGGGTGCTACGAAATTTTTAAGTGGCAACAAAGAATTGAAGGACACTGTTCGTTCTTATACAGTAATTGACAGAATATTTCTATGCTGCTACAGATGTAGTGGGATCTTAATATTTCTGTACAGAAACCATTGCTGAATTATAGGTTCTATGGAAAAATATTTGTTTCCTGTATTGGATCCATCTTGCCCTCAGCACAGTTACTTCTTAGCCTTTGAGGTTTTATTCATAGCCAGAGATGATAACAGAGGAGTAGGACTTCAACCTTGCAGAAACAAAAATATGGCTTATATTTGTTATCTAATGAAACTGATATGGGATATGGCAAGAGAAAGATTAAAGTTAAAATTATTTAAAAACTAATGTTCTCTAGGCTAAGTCAGATGCAGCCACTTGTATACATTTGTCTTGCTGGAACTAGGGTAGTCCTTGGAGATTACCTGCAGTTACCTTTTACTGATGCTGTCCAGTGTAATGAATGTATAAAACTACACTTGCTGGGATATTACAGAAATAAAAAAAACAATACGCTACAGAATATAAGGCTTTCACAACTAAAATGGATCATCACTAAGTTTCACATCAATTGACAATGTTAAAATGTCCAAGATTACCAAGAACCAACCATTAGTGAAAACGCACCTAAAACCTTTTAAAGTCACTTATCACATCTAGTTGTTATCATGATACCAGGTGTAATTGTGCTATTATGTATGATTTTAGTACCATGGGTTACATCATACTGCATGCCATATTGAATTTCTAGTCTAAAATTATCAACGTATTGATTGCAGTAAGACTAAAAAATGAGTAGACTAGAACAGTTATTGTAAGAGTCTTACAGAGAGGCATATTTATTTATTCATTCATTTATTTAATAAATTTTTGTGAGCACTAATTTATGTGCTATGTAAAGTGCTAAATTCTGGTTGGGACAATGATACATAATATGTCTTTGAGGCACACACAATTCAAGAAGTGCAGGATTGGGGAGAGAAAAATAATTTCAAGCAGGCCATATAGGACTGAATATGAGAGGGTATACAAGTGTGTATTGGAGCCCTTGGGTTAAACTCTAAGACGAGATAATGCCTGGCTTCTCAAGGAGGACACACATAGGTGGAATGTCCCAAGTTTAAGTAACAGACTGAGAGAAGGCGCTCCAGTTGGAGATGGTCTAGGGATCGACATGGCTGCAATATGAGAGGTGAGAGACAGATGTTAGAAGGGGCTGGACAGGTGGGGCAGGGCCTCATACACTAAAGGGTTTGACCTGTTCTGAGTAATCTCTGGAAAGCATGACGTTGTTAATAAGTTTGATTCATTTGGTCATTTCACAAGTATTTAAGAAATCTTCACATGTGTTAGAAACTGCAGCAAGGACTGAGGATATGAGTGGACTAAGTGAAAAAGATCTTTCTCTTCATGTGACTTTGATCCTAAAGTGGGGTCGGGGGGAGTACTGGGGTGGACATTGAAAGTTAAACCCTATTATTGGATTGAGAGTTTTTTAGTGCTATGAAGGAAATATGATGCTGGCATTGAGAATTTTTAAGTGACAGGAATGGAGTTAAGATGGGATATTCAGAAAACTTCTCCCCCAGATCTCCTTGAAGAAAGACCGAAAGGCCAAGAAAGAGTCATTCATACACAGAGGGGGATAAAGAGTGTTACAGACAGAAGTCTATTCTAGAAGGATGAGATGGATGAGGAGCTTGACTTGCTCCAGAAGCAGAAAGATCAGTGAAGCTGGAGCATAGCAAGAGTGAGGAGATGGATGATCCTGAAGGGCCTGAGGGGCCATTAGGAGTCTGATTATGGAAGGCTGTGAAGTCCAAGACAAAAGGTTCTGAGGTTCATTGAAGATGCTCAAGCAAAACATTGAAAGGCAATAAGCATGAGATGACATGACATGGATTAGGTAGGCAAGAAGGAAAGCAGAGAGACCAGAAAGGAAGTCCTGACAGCTGCTGAGACTCTGAGTGTGGGCAGGAGAGGTGGCCAAAAGTGGGTATTTTTTGGAGGTGGGTGGCTGTCTTCTATCCTTTGAAACCTGGAAATGGGTGATGGGGGAAGCATTTAATCACAGATGATTCCTAGCTTGATGGCCTGGATGACTCGGCCAAAATTAAGCCATTTGCTCAAATTTGGACAACTGGAAGTGGAGTGGGACAGGAAATATAATAAATTGACATTTTATGAATACAAGTTTCATGTGATTTGGTGGGTTTTGTAAACTGTGAGGGAGGCCTGGGAAGTAGAGAAAAACTTCAGGGCTTCCAGACCTGGAGAGGCTTACATTCTCATGTGAAGGAGGTAACAAGACACACTGGAGAAGTCACGACAGTTGGGGCAAACACGATTAAAAGATGAGAAGCCCTGACTGAAAGTAATGGCAGTGTGGGGACAGTGGGAGGTGCTGAGAAGGGACAGAATGTACTGAGAAGGTCCAGTTTTCTTGTAGAATGGAGAATTAGGTGAACCTGTAGAGTGCTCATCAAGAAGAGAGCAAGGCCAAGAGGAAGAGAGCAGATGAGCCCCAGGGATGGTGGAGAACTTGGCATAAAATTGACCAGGAGAATTATCGATTTTGCAATTCACCCTTCAGAGACTCTGGCAGGAGTAATTTAATGAGAAGAGTAGTAGAGTGAATTTAGGTGAGGGTTGGTCAGAATATGGATACGTCTTTGAAGCAGCTTCATCTTAAAGTGACTTTAGCTTGGAGTTTGAGAACAAGATGCCAATCACAGCATGTGCAAATGCTAGGTAGAGTGGGCCACTAGTCAGCGAGCACTTGGAAAGAAAGAGAGTGGGTTAATGGGAAAGACCAAAGAAGACAAAGAATAAGCTCCTTCATGTAGCAATAGCCATCTTAAGTAGCACCTACCTAATAATCGCCAGTCTCCTTATTGCAATTAGTTCCCTCAAAACCCCCCAAAATAGACACTATACTCATCTCCATCTTACTGATCAAATAATTTGAAATTCAGCATTTTGCTTATGGTTCTTCAAACCAGGAAGTGATAACTCTGTCTTAGTTACTTTCTTGTCACTGAGACAAAAACACCTGACACCCACAGCTTAAAGGAAGAGTGATTTATTTTAGTTCACTTTTTTTTTCAATTTTTATTAGTATGTGTTGATAGCACATAATGATTACATTCTTTATAGGGATTGGTACATGTACATAATACATCTTAATTATTTTTAAAATCCTCCTCCCCTTGTCCCTTCCCCTTCTGTCTTAGTTACTTTTCTTGTTGCTGACACAAAATATCCAACACCCAAAGTTAAAGGAGGAAAGATTTATTTCAGGTCACAATCTTTAGAGGTTTCAGTCCATAATTGGCTGGTTCTAATGCAGGGAGGCATGGTAGGGGGGCATCACAGAGGAGAAACAGTTCATGGGGTAGCAGGTAGAAGGCAATGAGCAGCAAGCAGCCAGCCTGCCTTTCCCTTTTATCCTACCCAGACTACCAGCCTACCAGAATTATGCTAATTCCAGTCAGTGGACTAATTTAGTACCACGCACTTTTAATCCTAGTATCACATGCCCTTGATCCAGTCAGCTCTGAAAAGCCCCACCTATGAGTGCATGAGGCTTGTGTGGGGGGGGTGCATCTAGATACAAGCCATAACACCCTCCCTCCATCTCTTGAAATAGAAGAGGAAAGGAACCAGAGAGGGAGATAAACCCTTTCAGGTCACCCTGCCAGTGTCCTGCATCTTCTGACCAGACCCCATCTCATAATAGCAAGTCAGCTATAGTGCCCCTATGATTCAATCACCCTCCAAAAGTCCCACCATGAGTACATGAGGCTCTTGGGGAACATCAAGGTATAAACCATAATAAACTCCAAGGTGCAAACTCAGTTGGACTACAGGACCTGCTCTCTCACCCACTACCCATAACTTTACTCTCAGTAGAAGCAGGCAAGCCTGTGTGCCTCCACCAGCCAGACATCCAGCAAACATATCTTTCAGTGTCCTGACTTTCCACTGTGGCCGCACCTTGCCTTCAGCCTCCACCAGCCTGGCAGATTCCAAACACAGGTGACTGATGAAGTGCATCTTCCCCCTATGCTGGCAATGTCTGAGGGAGAAGATAGGAGGATGGCTTTCCTCTGAGAGGGTGCACCCGCTGTGGCCTCCTAGCCTGCTTGATTTCTCTTTCCTTCTTTTCCTATTTCCTCTGGAAAATCTCCATCCACTACCACTAATCCCACCATGTACCTGACTGCCACCTCCTCTCAAATAGCTCCTGTCGTCTGTCTACGTAACCACTCACGTAAAAAGATGATAGGGCTCTTAAAACTTGGATACCAAAATGGACAGCAGTTTGGGATAGAATTATCACATTAAAATATCCATCAAGTCTCTCTTGATTGAATTGCCTTAGGACTAAAGCCCAGAACTGTAAACCAGTATCTTTTCTTCAGCTGCAGCTTCCTTGGCAAGTTTCAACCTTTAGATGAAACTGCTGGTTGATACTGGGCACCCACACACACTTTACCTTGACTTCTTCTGTGACATACCTTACTCTTTTAGGTGTTTTGTAGTTGACCTAGGTGTTCAGGGTTGAAATCTCATATTATTGCATAGTGCCATATTTTTCAGAGTGCAATGTACAGCTTCTTAAGCCTCCGGAAGTCCACTGAAGCAGAATATCCACAGCTGAGTCATCGAGCAGTTCTAACCTTTAGTGTCTAAAGGCTCTTCCAAGCCTCCTCACAGAATCCTAGGTTTCCTGATTGCTGAAGCACAGACAGTGAGCAGGGCATCTCACTTGTCCAAGGCCACACTGAGGGCCTCAGTGCCCTCTGCTTTCCAATGACTTCACCCTGAAAGTATTAATTATTTTCCTAAGCTTTGGTGTGAGCCCAGCCCTCAATTACAAATTATTCAGCCTCACTTCTGCCTCTGATTGTTTATATTTGACACCAGCCAGGTGGACCAGGCCTGATTTTATCTTCTTTAGTGATGGATTAGCTCCAGCCCGGGGTCATATCCATCTTAGTAGCAGAGATAACACTGGAAAGGTGGGGGCTGGGGTCAAATCAAAGATAAATTAAGTAGCTGACATATTTCTATGAAAGATGATGTTTGTTTCTTTTTCTCTTTATCTTCTATTTTTTCTGCATAATTATCTTTTAATACTGTTTATGCTTCAATTTCTGAAGACGTTATTTTCTCCTCTTTTCTTCCAATGGAGGATTTGAATATTAATCTATAAAGGCCAACCAAGCTGCTATAGTAACAGAGATGATCATTCTGGGGTCAGGTTATTTCTGTGTTTCAGCTCTTATAGTTAAAGACAGACTGTTTTACATAGCCATAGCAAGGAAGAAAAGCAAGGACATGCATCACCATCACACTATAAACACTTAAATTATGAATGTCCTGTACATAGGAATGTCCTGCTCCAAGCCTCAGTGTATGGATGAAAGATTGTTTTCCTTTGAGAGGCTGCAGCAGATGCAGGGTGGGTGATCCCTTCTGGCCACGTGCCTGTGTTTGGTGCAGCTGCAGAAGGAGTTTCCCTTCCTTAGTTTGTTCTCATTGGCAAGGGTGGAGTCTTCTCCAGCTGTCCTAATGCCTCTCATGTTACCATTCACCAATACACTGGCCTCTAGGAACAGTGAATAAATAACCATGCTAGTTCACAACAATCCTTTTAACCCAAAACAGAAGAATTACTGCTTTTACACTTTTTGCCCACACTGTGATTACCTAGGCATAAAGAGGCTGGTCTAAACTAGATAACAAGATTTTCTATGTAACTTGAATTATAAACTTTAAACAACCAACTTTTAGAAGTGCACTTTTGGACTGTGACTGTCATGTAAGTCGAAAAATGCTCTAATATAGGGTGCTGGTAACAGCTAGTTCACCAGAGCTGATCCTTTCCTGTTGCATGCGTAACAGCGTGATTTTATTAGACAGGCAAATTTCCCATGAAATAAATTCTTTTTAAAATTTCCTTTGTCTTTCTTTTAATGAAAGTACCTATCTCTCATTAAAACTTTGGTGTAATCAAAGCAACTAGAGCTATTTTAGCTAATAGATGATAACTTACAATAACAGCTTAAGTCAGGTCCTGTTTCTGAAAGTATAACCTATTCTTTGCATAGGATGTTAGGAACTGATGTTTCTAGAGATGTTGTGAGTCCAGTCCCAGGCTTCAAACTCTGTCCAACACACTCCTACAAATCAGAAGTTATAGTAGATAGTAACCACAGTGGTAGTCCTTCCTTGCAGGGGCCAGCACTATCTAAACCTTGCTATTCCTCCAAGTATATTGTCCTTTGGTTACACAAAGGAAAGGTGTTTCCATTTTACTGATGAGAACGTCAGGTGCAGAGAAAGTAAATGACTGGCCTCGGTCCCTAGGGGTATTAGACAAACTTAAGATCTTCCACTTTTTTTTTTGTATATCCTTTTATCGGTACATTTTAGATGTACAACATAATGACATTCATCATTGGAGATATGCACCTTTACATACTCTCTTGGTTCTTATTTTTCCCTCTTACCCTACCCTCCCTTCAACCCCGCTGCCTCTCCGTATTTACAAAGACTTTGTTTCCAGTTTTTCATATT
>NW_004624879.1:3593430-3732476 GCF_000247695.1 Heterocephalus glaber | reverse complement strand
AATTTCACCCTTTTCATTCCTAATTGCATGGATTTGGGCCTTTTCTTTCCTTTTTCTGACAAGGTTGGCTAAGGGTTTGTCAATTTTGTTGATTCTTTCGAAGAACCAACTCTTGGCTTCATTGATTTTTTTGTGTTGTTCTCTTAGTCGCCATTGCATCGATTTCTGCCCTGATCTTTATAATTTCCTCCCTTGTATGAGCTTTGGGTTTTTCCTGCCTTTCTCTTTCTAGAAGCTTGAGGTTCAGCATCAAGGACCTTCCACTTTTAAGCCCATTTCTTTTCTACTCTACAGTGCTTCTGTTTTCAGATAAATATCTAATAAACCTGTCCAAGGCTGTCCAAGTCTTTATCATGGGTATTTCTGGAAAAGTAACTTTATCTTTCAAATCTCTTCTTTTCATTTGTGAAGAAAAGAAAAACAAAGTCATTGTGTCTCCCTCTGTTGAGATAGAGCAAGCGAAATGCTGCATGTGAAATGTTGAACAAACTGTGAGGTGTTGTCCAAAGGGAAGGGGATAATTATGCTGGCCTTCCTCAAGACTTTTCATACCACTACCGATGCGGGCTTCTTTTTACAAATTTGCTTACAATGAACTCAGGAAGCGGAAAACATATTCAGAGCACTGTGAGCATCAGCAAGGGCACAGGCTGCTTTCAGGAAGGCCTGAGCATTAGCTTCTGTCACCCACTGTGGCCATTTGGAGTTTGTTTTCTGCCGTGCTAACAGAGCACATGGACACAATGCCAGGGACCCACTGCGGCAGGTGGCCAGAGCCCCATGCCTCTTCCAGGTCACAGAGGCCCACTGTTTGAACTCCTTTGCCCAGACTCATACTGAATGATCACATACATATCAGGTTGAACTCTGGTATTTTTTCTCCCACGTCTTGGTAATCAAGCATGATTGAAAAAGCACTAGGTAGCAGATGGCCCACGGTGTCACCAGCTGCATGGGCTGTGCATGTGGTTCCAAAAGTAAACATCAATAACCATTTGTGGAAAATTGGCTAAAAGTCCATATCTGACACTTTAAGTTCTGATCATATTAATTTTATTTGAATATAGAATGAGATCTGTAAATAGGTGGATAGACAAGCCAGAAGACTAGACTATGTCTATGTGTTTATATGTAAGTATATCTATACTCACACACACACATATACACATATGTGTATCTGTATGGTATACGGAATTACAATATCCACACACAGATACATGGGCACACATACAAGGAATGTAGACATGCATATTACACATACACATTTGTACATATCTATAAACATATGTATATACATATACACATATATGTATACACAGAGTCTGCCAAAAATGTATATACGCTTCAGGAAAAGAAAAATTGTGTGATGTTTTTTCAGTAGATGATGTTACCCTCATATGGGGGACCCTAGATGATGTCATATGTCACAAACAAACCACTACACTGACAGCTCTTAGAGAAGAAGTTGAAAATGCACGTGCAGCAATCTCAATGGACAGTTTGACCAAGGTCACCCAAGCAGCTGTTCACTCTACTAATAAATGTCTGGAAGCTCATGGCCTCCACTCTGAGCACCTCTCGTACCTGTAGAGGCTGAAGGTAACTTGTAATAATCTCAGGATGTCTCAGTAAATTTAGTATTAAAATATTTATACCAGCTTTTCTTTTCCTGAAGTATGTATACTTTCTTGGTGGACTCTGTAATATTCTTCCCCACAGAAAGAAGGAGTTACTTTGATTTTTCTACCAAAGCATTATTTCATGTTTACAAAACGAAAAAGAACTTGTTCCACCTTTGGACTTCTTGTCTCCTTCCTTCTTTCTTTGCACTAGGCATCTACTGAGCTCCACTATGTGCCCATTCCCACGGAGCCAAGTGATAGGCTCAGTCCCCTACTGTTCCAGTTTGGGACCCAGGCAACTAAAGTGACCACTGGAATTCAGTGCTTGGGTGTGTTGATGGGTAAGTGTAGGAAGTGAAATATCACCCTCCTTGGAGTGACAGATTACGGAGAAGATGTCAGCAGAGCAGAAGGATCCTGGGAGAGAGGTGAGCATGTATGGGCAAAGGTGTGGAGATTTGAGTGGGTGTGGCTCTTCCGGGAATCTCAGGTGGTTTTGGCTGAGAGTAAAGAAGGCAGTGAGACTGAGCAGGGAATGAAGGAAGGAGGGATGAGAAATGATGAGATGAAGAGACTGACAGGAGTCGGGTAATGGGGAACATTGGATGTCAGCATAATGAGATTAGACTCGATGCTTGTGGAAGCACTGGCTCCCTGCCTGAAGGAAATCAGGCTGGGCTTAGTGAAAATAAAACTTCAGAGATTTGTATACTCCTTGCCTGTCTATTCTTTTTCTTTTGGCTTAGTTTTCGTGTGTGCTGGTGTTCTGGAGAAAATTATTCATGCAGCAGTCTCATGCAGATGTTCGCACTCCACTGCTTGTTTCAGAGAGCTGTAAGAAGGGGTAGTTCAGGTTATGTATATTTCAGTGTATGTGTGGCAGATGTGGGTTCTGTGATTTGAGTGGAAGTGCTGGGGGAGAGATGAGTAGTGTGTGGCCCTTACCATTCTGAGTGGATGAGTGCAAGTGTGGCTCCAGGAGCGATGATAATTCCTGATGTTTGTTAGGACTGTGTTCATCTGGGAGCAGCCTTCTCTCCACTTCCTGGGGCGTTACTCAGAAAGGGCCTGGGAGGAGTCATGCAGATGGCTTGCTAGCCCCACTGTGTGGGGCAGAGAGCCCAAGTCTACTGAGATGACGGAGCCAGGCTGTCTCCTTAGTGATGCCTCAGCAGAGCCATTGTCAGCCCAAGTGCCTCCTAAGGATCTTCTCACCTTTTGTAGCTTCATTTTAAGGATAATTATGCTGTGGGTGAATTTAGGGAAAATATTCCCTTGGAAACGTAAAACAACCTTGCTGTAGGCATGAATCTGTCTGTGGCAGCAATGAGAAACAAAGTGTTCCTCAGCAGCTTTCTCTAGTAAACCAAGGGCTCCATCAATTCTCTGTGGGTTAGGGTCTGATATGTCAGCCCTCAGTGAATTTCAGGGAAGTTATTGTGCCAGTTCCATTTTTTTTTCAGCTGCATAGTTGAAAGTTCCCAGTGGCAGAGGAAATAGATAGGTTTGGCTTCCTAATTACATTAGGGAGTATTATGCGTGGCTCTGCGCTCTGATTCCTTATGTTTGCTGCCACAGCACAAATAAGAGATTGCTCTTCCTATTTTTGAACCTTTTAGCTTCTGTTTCATTTCCCACTCCACTCACCACCTTCACCAGCTCAAACAAAAACCTTCTAGTTACTTGTTTCTTAGACAAAATCCTGGAAGAATATAAAACCAAATGTTAACAGTGACCAAATCTTGGAGGTAGATTTAAGGTGGTATTTATTGTACATCTCTATTAGTTTATATTTTTTGGTAATGAGAATATATTTTTAATAAATAGAAAAATAATAAGGTTGGATTCTGCTCGGAAAAATAAAAATCGCATGCTTTCTAGTCTACTCACCAAAAGGAACACTGGTTGTGCGTTTTCTGTACTTTTTAAGCCCTGAGAATTCATTTGTTAGTAAAACTCAGGTGGAACCTTTAAGAAGGTCATCCTCTATGTGACAAAAAATACAGACAGGAAATCCTTTGGATACAGAATTCCCACTATTTTAATTGAGGATGGAAATAAGTCAGTGAAAGCCTGTGGGTTCTTACAAAAAAAAAAAGCAGTCATCGAGTGATCTCTCGAGGAGCCTCTGAGGTCCAATTTCAATGTGCTGACTTCATCCGATAATGCTTTGTGGGTACTGAAGATTCTTACAAATGTAGAGCTCCATCCCCTTTCTAGAATGATAGACATGAATGATGTCAAGTGACCATTTCTTTTTTTTTGGTACCGGGGATCGAACTTGGGACCTTGTACTTGCAAGGCAGGCGCCGGAACCACTGAGCTAAATCCCTGGCCCCAAGTGACCATTTCTAATGTTCATCCCAGTAGCATGAAAACATGAATAACCTGTATTCTTAGCCTAATCTTAAAAGAATGATTTGTTAGGATTCCAGAAGAATTTGAAAATACCCAGAATTGGAGAGGAAAGAGCTGTGATTAGACCAGTGAGGCCCTGGATCAATTTTCTATTTAGAAAAGGAAACCACATGTGTAAGAAGAACAGTAGTATATGTGTGCAAGAACTCATGCTTTTCATATGGTGAGACAGTCACCTTGGCCTCTTTTATTGACAAAACATTTTAGTATTATATTTACTGTATTAATACATAACATAGATAATTTTTATTAAAAATTAACAATAGCTTTATTCTACTAAAATAATAGCTAAAGTCTATTTTCACCAGAAATCTATAAATATTCCAAAGCAAACCAATGAGTAGTTCTCCATGTTGGAGCCTAGGTATGCAGTATGTTGAGGAGATCTAAATTAATTTGCATGATATGACTAGGTGCTGACAATAACCAGGATTGGGACTATAGGAGAAAAGACAGGATTTGGGAAAGTCAGGAGTTGCATTTTAGATATGTTGAGTTTCAGCATCCACAGTGATACCCAGGTAGATGTGCCCAATAAGTCACTGGGCATAGGGATCTAGATCTCAGAAAAGTTCTAGGAAAATGATAATTTACCTATGTCTCAAGGACCCAGGAATCCTTGTCTAATCTTCCCTTTTAGAAACCACAAAGCTCAGGATGTTGTTGCTGGTCTAGGATTCCAGGCACTGAGGCCAGATATTGAACAGACAAAAGCTGAGTTATCCAGACAGCACATCTGCGTTAAAGTCAACCTGGCCCACTAATCCAAATCCAAAAGGGTGGGGTGTGGAGAAAAACCCAGGGCCGACGGCAAACTGTGGGCAGGCAGTGGAATGACAGAGGGATGTGATCTGGAGGAGACCCTGAGCCATGAGAGCATCACAGGCGTTTTTTATGAAGTCCTTAGAACCCTGACCTTCGATGTGGAGTGTGAGTATACCAGTTTCTTGAGGCTGCTGTAACACATTACCAGCAACTCAATACCTTAAAGCACACAAATGTATTGCCTTGTAGTTTTGGAGACTGGTCTGAGCGCGACTTACATGCTGAATAAGGTGTTGGTAAACGTGCATCCCTCCTGAAGATTCTAGGGGTGAATCTCTTCTCTTGTCTTTTTTAGCTTCTAGAGGCTGCTCCCATCCCTTGACTCATGGCTTCTTCCATCTTCAAAATATATCTTCCAACCTCAGCCTTTACGGTGACATTACCTTCTCTGTCACCTCCCTCCTTCAAGGACCCTTGTGATTCTATTGAGCCTGTATGGCTAATTTAAGACCCTCAACTTCATTTGTAAAGTCCCTTTTCCCATATACAGTTACATATTCACACACTCCAAGGGTTAGGGCATGGACTCAGGGAAGCCATTTTCAGCCAATTGTAGACGTTCGAAGGCATTGCAGATTTAAGAAATACAGAAGTTCCTCTACTTATGATGAGCTTAAATCCTGATAATCTCATAGTAAGTTGAAAACAGTGTAAGTTGATAGCCAACATCCTACCTTAGCCACACAGTGCATTGGAGTGTCAGTGTTTCCCCTTGTGATTGTAGGCTGACTGGGAGTTACAGCTCACTGCTGCTGCCCTGCACCTGAGGGTATCACACCATGTGCTGGGTGGCCTGGAAAAGACCCAAATTAAAACTTGGAAGTACAGTTTCTACTGGCTATCTTCCATGTTTGTACCATCATCATAAGAGGTGTAATCAAACTATCGTGAATGTTTAAATTTTTAAAAATTGCCATGAATTCCACTCAAAATAGTCCTGATTGCTTTGAACACACCCTTTTATCTAGGAGTCCTCTTGGGTATCTTTAGGAGGTGTGATAAAAAATATGGTGAATGCTGCTGCTGTGTGCTATGCAATGGAAAGACAGGCTCATAAAAACATTATGGTTTATCTTCAACCATTTTATTCATCGGAACTGACAATGTATGACTTCTAGCTCTTTCCCAAAGTCAAAATGACCATGAAAAGTAAATGTTTTTGAGTAGATTCAGGACATCTAGGTCTCCACAACAGCACAACTAAAGGCACTCACAAAAGAGGACTTCCAAAACTGCTTCAGAAAGTGGCAGGAATGAAAGAATAAATGTATTCCAAGAAAGGAATATTTTGATGGGATTAATGGCAATGCATTTTATTCTAATAAGTTCTTTTTATTTACAAAGGTTTTTATCATAGCTTTTAAAGTTGAATATCATAAATCAAGCCATCATAAGTTGGGAAATGAGTCTACTTTTTCTATGAAACTATCATTTCTTTAGTGAACTGAATTATTCATTTCAGGTCAACTGTAGGCCACCACACTTTGTCCTTACTTGGATTTGGGGAATCTTCTTAGAGTAACACAGGATATCATGGAAATAAATTTTATTCTTTATTTTGGGTATCAAATATTGTAAATGAAGGTATGAATATGCTACTGAATAATATGTAACAGTGAGAAGCATGAAAAATATGCAGGAACACCAAAAATAACTGAAATAATGTGTGAAATGAGAAAATAGGTGAAAAGGAAATATATCAAATGAATAAGTGTTGCTACATTAAACAGGAAATATGTGCCACACTTGGTTCTAGTCTCAAATTCTCACGCATTCCATAATTTAAAAAAGGTGACTTAAAGTAGTTTTTAAGAAATGAGATACCAAAGAATTACTAAGTGTTTGATTCAGGGAAGAGGTCAAAGGAATAAGCCATTAACGGCAATTGTAGAAAGGAGGTAAAAAAACAATAAAAACAGAGGAGCTGTGGGATTTGGAGGTCAGATGGTCACTGGTGATTGCTGGTGGAGGAGCAGCTTCAGGGATGAGGGGAAACACGGGAGGGGACGAAGGATGATGTTGGAAACCACAGGGCAGGAGCTGGAGACCACTGCTTCAGGAGGGAAGACGACAGCCAAACATCATGGAAGCAGTGAGGTCAACTGAAGTTTGCCAATTTTTGTTCATTTGCATTAAGAAAGAAGAGATTACTCCTGACTCTTACAAAACATCAAACAGATCTGTATAAGAGCTAGACTACTTTGAATATACACTTTAAATTCCTAGGGTGACACTTTATATCTCATAGGCAAGTGGAGCTGTGCCTGGAGTGGAATGAATTGAGAGCAGCCCTTTCTCTCTCTGATTTAGCTGTGGGAAAGACACTTCCTTCAGACAAGCCTCAGTTTCTTCATTTTCAAAATGTGTGGTTTGGATCTGATGGCTTCTAATGATTGCTTCAGCTATCATATTTTATGCCCTTCTCTCAAACCTCTAGTTCTATTTAAAAAGTCTCAATTTCACTCTCTCTTCAGAATGATTAGACCAAAGCATAATGAGGAAGAAAAGAGGCTGGTGATTTGGTTTCATATCCATGTCTCATTCCCGTACAGGCTAAACAAGCAGATCCCTTGCCCAGATGCATGTTTACACAGGCAAATCAGCCACTGGAAAAAACTGGTAATGCCAGAGAAGCAGGACAATAAATTCTCCCTCTTACTGGTATCGGAAGGTGGATAAAGACACACCATGCACCTGGGCAGAGGATTGGAAATTACCAAGAAGAGAAAGATTGAAGAGGGGAAATGAAGTCACAGTGGAGACTGCATATTTAACCTTCTGATTCGAACTAGCCAAGGCCCTCTCAGAGGTGAACCCAACTGTGGGCGTGAAATTGTCAAACAGTAAAATACCAGGTGTTTGCCACTATGTGCTTAGGAGGAATGCAAATGGTTATCTGGACACAGAAAAGATCCTGTTGAGTACTTGGCAGAGTGTCATGGCAGACTGGACAGGGTTCAAAGAAAGGTAGAGGGAGAGAGCAGGAGGAGGATGAAAAGGCATTTGCCAGATCACATCTCCCAAGTAAAGGCTAGGTATTGTGGGGGTGTAATGGGAACAAAAGGGATCTTAAATTCTGTGTGAGCAAGAACAGATGTAACTAGTATTTGAGAAAAGTAGCTGTTGAATTTTGAGTGATTACCATGAAAGAAAAAAAAATCACTGCAGCTTCTAATAAATTTTATGGTAAAAGGAATGAATAGTTAGTTGGTCAGGGAGACATTCTGAGAACACAGGTCCTGAACAATGGAAGTAGAACAAAAAACCAGATTAGAGAAATATCCTGTAGTCACATCTTTATTAAAATTTCTTCAATTCTTTGTTGAAAAGATATCATCATTGATAATAGAGCCCTATCCTCTAACATTTGATTTTGATGCAACTACCTCCATGTTTGATGAAACTATATAGTAACTGTACAGTAAATTATAAATGCATTCACTCTGTAGTAGGGAAATTAGAAATTTCTATTAATATTATAAAAGTCGTGAGCTTCATTATTCTCCAAATATAGCAATAGACACATCTATACTTGGTGAACTTAACAAATTACATCTTTCCTTCTTTCTTTCTATCTATCTATCTATTTATTTATTTATTTACTTATTTATTTATTTTGGCTGCCAGCCTCAGCCTGCATGTTCTTTCCAAGGTCAACCCAGTATCCTTGCCAAGACCAAATACATAATGGGGAATAATTCTCAAGGAGGAATTCAGGGTTCTCTTGGAAAGATAATGGGCACTGTGGAAGAACAACAACAGCAAGCTGTCTTAATCACATTTCAAGCTCAAAAACATGTGACTTCTCTCCTAAATGTGGTCCTTCTCCAGCATCCACTGCATCTGTGAATGGTTCCTTGAGCTTCTCAATTATTCAGGCTAGAAACCTGGAGGTCATTTGTGCTTCTTTCCCTCCTCATCCCTAACCAAATCATTGCCAAGTCTTGTTGACTTTATCTCCTAAATCTCTCTCAGTTTCCATTACATCTTTCCATTCCCACTCTCATTGCCTTAATCCAACTACTATTATCTTTCATCTGCACCATTTGCAACTGGTTTTCTCTCATCCACATCTCATACATCCTCTGTATTTCATGCAGACTCATCTTGCATGGAAATCTGATCACAGCTCATGCATGCCCCAAACAATCCAATGGTTTTCTAGTGCCCTTCAATGCGAAAGTCTGTAAACTGATCAACTTTCAGCTTCTATTGTCTTCTGTCTCAGTTCTGTCACCTGTCTCTGGCCCATCTTTTCAGCATCATCATTAGTCACTGTCCCTTCCATGCTGTTCCACAGCTTCCTTGGACTTCCTGATTCCTGATTCCTTCATGCGTTATGCATCTTCTCTTCCCAGGGAAGGGCCACCACACATGCTAAGCTCCCCTGAACCCTATCAACAAGCAGAAGCTGGTTTCTCAGGCCCAATAACATCCTCTGGAGTTGGATCTGAGCAGAAAAATAATAAAAAAGACCCAGAGTCTCAGGACACAGTTTAAGCGAACACAAGAAATTCATCTTTGATAAGAACAGGGGAAGCAAGCGAGTTGAACTGAAGTCCAAGGAAGCAGAGAGAAAACACTGCTAAGGATCTGCTAAGGATCTGCTAATGATCTGCCAAGGATCTGCCCCAGAGCACAACCCAGAGGGGAGCCTAGGCTAGGAGGATGGAATGGGAAGTCTGCTTTTCATGCTACTTAAGATATGAGTTTGCTATAGACTAAGAGTGTGTTCCTGAGCAAGTTTACATATCAGAGAAAAAAACCGGAACCTTTGGAGAGGGTGTAAGACGATGAGAAGGAGTGAGCAGAGGGGAATCTGAAGTAGAAGAAATTGATCGGTGAGCTAGAAGAGAAGACTACCTAACATAGTCAAATAAGGAAAGAGAAGCGAAGAAGTCAGTAACAGTGGCAGGGGAATGAATGAGTGGCCAGTGAGCAGTCACACTGGAGACATGGGTCTGAGAAGAGAAGACAGTGGAGCAGTAGACGGGAGAGGCCCAAATGCCAAGGGAGGTGCATTGCCCTTTGCTTTGAGATGGGAATGTCTGGTCCATGATTAGCTTGGGATTTACCCTTTGCTCTTCCCTGCTGTGGAAGTGTTCAGATCTTCAATGGTTTATTTTTATCAAAGCAATTTACATAAATTTAAAAAGTCAAACAGCCCAAAGAGCAATAAGAATAAATATGATTCCCCACTTCAACCACCCATCTGCAGGACCTACTTCCCAGAAACACAGTCAACTTCTCTAGTGATTTTTGAGACCTACCATTGTATTTCTAAGAATGCTTATTTTCAGACATTTCTGTTGACTCGTCCCTGTGAGGGAAGAGGTGGAAGTACTTTTGGAGAAATCCTGTGGTCCCACATACATATTCCTTCCCTACTTTCCCAAGATGGTTGTATAATAATATTATAAATATTCAGTGTTGACTAATTATTATGCATGTTCAGCCACAGTACGGTATTATTGCTTTTACTTTCTTATACAGCTTGTTTTTTCATTAAATTTCTCTATGCTGATCATTAATTATTGCACAAACTCTCCAACAGAAGTGAAAACTACTCTCAGTATAGCCCAGAGCAAACTAAATCAGTTCCATTTCATAACACTGCAGTGGGTGCAGCTGTTCTGTCATCTTCCCTCCTTTCACTCCAGGCCACCTGTTTACTCTCTCTTAAGCAGCGCAAATTCTACATTTTTTGTTTGTTTGTTTGCAGTAGTGAGGGTTGAAGCCAAGGCCTTTGAACTGAGCTACAGCCATAGCCCCCTTTTAAATTTTAAAAAATTTTGGAACAAGGTCTCAGTAAGTTGCTCGTCTGGGCTAGCACTTGGATCCTCCTGCCACAGCCTGCTACAGTGCTGGGATTGCGCAAGTGTGTACCATCACTCCTGGTTAATTCATATTTCTTAGTGGTGCTGTTTGGCCTCCAGTCAGTAGATTCCTGAAGTCTAGGTGAGTGCTGTATCCTCCTGCCCTCAGGACTGTAATCCTCGGGAGAAATTCAGAGCTCACATGACTCCAGCAGACCCACACTGTTCAGTCTTCTATGCCTTCATCTACCATCTTCCAGGGAAATTCAGGCATCTCCACTTTGCTCAGGATGGACCGAGGATATCCAGGCTTCTTTAGCAGTCAATCTACCGCAAACTTTGAACCCCAAGAAAGTACCTCGAGTCAACTTCTTCTTGCTTATCTATTTTTATTTCTGGCCTCCTCGCTCAACTCACCCTCAAAATCTAATCTCAGGAGTACTTTGTTGCCCCCTCTTGATATATGCCCACTAATTCTTTCAGCTCTTTTGTGAGTAATCTTTTCCTTCTCCAGTGAGATGATGCTGGAATTTAATTTGAGTTATCTGGCTGCAACCAGGAAAGGAGGGAAGTGTTTGTCTTGCAGAGGAAAAGGCTTGCCAGAGTGTGTGAGCTTGGAAGAAGAAAGCTTTTACTAATGATGAGAAGGCCACCTTAGGATGCTCTGACTGTTCAGGGAGATGCTCAGGGTCAAAACCCTTGTGGGAATCCATCCAGGTATCCCCATTCCAGGTTTCAGAGTTCAGGATTTTCCTAACCAGAACCCTCACCTTAGTATATTCCTGCTTGTGCATTTATACCTCTCTGGAGGTCTGTAGCTCCCCCAGGACCAGAGTCTCTGTCCCTTGGCTGTGTCCATCCTGCAGCTGCAGCAAGAAAAGAGCCTCTGACTCTCACATTTGACCTTTAATTTTGCATCTATGGATCTCAGTTTCTCAGCATCCCTCTTCAGAGTGTCAGTACAAATTACTAATTACCAGCCAGCTCTGCTGTGGTTGTAGGCATTGTTCTTCACTTAGCTTTTAGATGCCTGATTATTTGGAATCATCATACAGAAACATTTGGTTACCACCAATGAATTCTTCAGCAACTGGGCCACCACTTCATGCCAGAAACTACTAGGCTCCATCTTGTAAATTTCTATCATTTCTTAACAACCCAGAGACTGTATGGCCCAATCACATCTCTAAACCCCCACCTCTAAACATTTCTGCATTGGGGACCAAGACTTCAATGCATGAACTTTTGGGGGACATTTAACTTTCAAACCTTAACGGAGGAGGAAGGAGAAGTTGGCAAGAAGAGCTTTTAGACTACAGCATAGCCCTGGTCTGTGACAAGAAAGAGGAAAGGGGGGATTGGGTAGGAAATTGCAGAGAAGTTTTGGGTGTGTCTTGGCAGGTTGCTGGGAAGACCCTGAGCAAAAATCACTTATTGGAAGAGTGCTCTGTTGGCTCAGATCCCTGAGATGTTCAGTCATCGATTGTATGTAACCTGGGACATATGGCTTCAGTGTGACTGTGCACTTCATAGGAGATTCTCTTGAAGGAAATAGGAGATGCATTTCATAGCTGCCACAGGTAGATATTTCTCAAAAGAAGAATTGTAGAGGCTGGGGAGGTAGCTAAGTGGTAAAATCCTTGCCCAGCAGGCACAAGGACCCAGGTTCAGTTTCTGGAACCTCAAAAAGAAAGCAAACATTAGAAACAAATCCCATCGTCTTCTTCCTAGGACTCAGTTCTGGCTGCCAGCAGCCTGTGAGCAGAGTAGGAGAAGGGACTGAGAATGCCATCATCAGTGTGCGTACTTTGGTTCCAGAACTCTCATCTCTTCTCTCTATTGGTCTCAGTGTTTTCAAGATTGGAGATTCTCCACTTCAATTTTTTCAGAAAAGAAACTACATGATTGCCAGGCTGGGATTTAGCTCAGTGGTTCTGCTGACTGCCTCATAAGTGTAAGGTCCCGAGTTTGATCCCTGGTACAAAACAAAAAAAAAGAAAGAAAGAAACTACATGATGTAGTTTCATTGGCTGTGAGTGTAAAGATGAGACCTAGGAATCTACCCTTTCTACAGCCAGCCCTGCTTTCAGCCATACTCCATCTCCTGGCTTGCTGTGGCACTAATGGATGTGTTTCTTGGTAGTGTTTCCCTGGGCAGACACACAGCTTTCCCTCAGCTAAGTCAACAGCCATTCCTCAATCCTCTTTCCATCTTCCAAACATGGTTGACATTTCTTGTCCACTGTTGTTTCCTGATTTTCTTCGTCTGAGTGAGTCTGTGCTATTTTTATTCTTTCAGATTTGGAGGAGGGAGTAGAGATTAAGAATATATGCAACCTTAGTCAAGAGGAGGCCCTAACTCTTCATGTGGCCAGAAGAAAGGCAGAAAGAACTGTACAGAAATGGGTGAGTAGGTGGATGTTGAGTGGGAAGTCGAGGCCATGACTTCCTGAGTGCTCTCTTTTTTTTGGTAAGAATATCTTCTGTCACACTCCTTCCACCTAGCAATAATACTAAAGAAGCAGATTCCATTAACAACAACATTTTACCTAAAAGAAATATCCATTTTCTTTGTGTTTTGCTCAGATTAGAGAAAAGCAACTTCTAAAAATGTAGTTTATCATAGGCACTAGGTGCAAGCTCTGTGTGTACAAAACCAGGAAGTGTTTGGCTCTAGCCTGTAAGAACCTGTAGTTGGGTAGATGATGTCGAAAGATTATTTTTATAATCTAATGGCATAGGAATTGAGAGCATTCCATAGGAGCACAGAAGAAGGCCTCTAAGTGAACCTGGGAATCAGGCACAGATCCTGAAGGGAATGAGCTCTCAGCTAAGTGTTGGAATGATTACAAGAAAACCAGGCAAAGGTGGGTGGGGAAGATATTTCAGCAAGAGGTGGTAGAATAATCAGCAAATATCTTGCACATGGAGAACTAAGATGCAGAGGGGGAAAGTGGGAGGTTGGAAGTGGCTCTAGAGGACAGGGGGGAAATACAAGGGCTGGACCATGAGATCCTTTGGTAGCATTTCAGGGAACTAAACAAGAGGAGTGATGTGTCTGATTTGCATATTAGAAGGACCACTCTGGCCATGAGCACCAAGGAGAGAGCAGGGCAGGGTGGCAAGCGGCAGGGAGGGCCTGTACCAGGCTGGTGATAGCAAGAATTGGGCAGAATCAAGGGTGACAACCACATTATCACTTCTCTGCTAATCAAATGTGGATGAAGACATCCCACCTACTTCCTGCAGAAGGGAAACCACAACCGCTGCTTTTTGGTTAGTTCCATGTATTAGAGAGGACAGTGACCTGGTCCACATGTGCCCAAGGTATCACTGGGCACACAGCACTCGCTTCATTCCTTCCCTATTCTATTCTGTGTTTTTAAGCAACTTCTAGTTCCCTCGACATCTTCCTTTTTTTTTTTGGTACTGGAGATGGAACTCAGGACCTTGTGCTTACAAGGCAGGTGGCAGAGGCATCGACGTCTTACTTTTGATTGACTGTTGTTTTGGGAAAATTGGAATGATATCTCAGCAGTGGATCTTTTGCTTCAGACCAGTTTACGCTACTGTCTATACATCCATTGTTACATTATTTTTGCAGATACTTGCACACACACACTTGTGTGTGCACATGTGCCACATAATACATATCTCCATTCCTTCACTTTTCAATCATATTTACTTATTTCCTAATGCTCCTTTCCTTCATTTTCTGGCCAACGATCCCAAGGAACTTTGATGATATCTAGAAATTGAACACAAATTAAATATTTCATAAACTTACGTATCCATTGTAGTCTATTTATTTGTGGATCCCTCTGTGCTAAGGACTATTTATTATTTATCTGTTATTTTAGTGCATGTTGCAGGACAAAATGTTAACATTCCTTGTGTGGAGTAGGTTCATGCACACAACACATCCCAATTCCTTTCTTTGTCTCCTTTCCGTCCCCTTCTCTTCCCCAACTATGTCTTGGTCCCCTTCCCATTTGAGAAAGATCTATCTCTCAACTTCCTATTATCTATCTTTTATTTTTCTCTTTATTTATATTTTGGGTTTCTCATATAAGGGAAACCATGCTATATTGAAGCTTGTGTGTCTGATTTATTTCACTGAACATTATGGCCTCAAGGTGAATCCATTTTCCTACAAATGACTCAAGTTTATCCTTTATGGCAGAGTAGTACTCCACTGTGTGTTAATACTGCAGAATAAGAAGTACAAATGACCAATAAATAAATGAAGAAAAGTTCAGTATCACTGGTCATTAGAGAACTGCAAATTAAAACAACATTGAGAGCCCATATTACCCTGGAAAGAATAGCCATCATCAAGAAGCCAAATTTTAACAAATGCCAGCAAGGCTGCAGGGAAAGAGGAACCTTTCTGCACTGTGGGAGGAATTGTAAACTAGTGTAACCACTGTAAAAATCAACATGGAATTTCATCAAGAAACTAAAACTAGATATTCCATTTGACCCAGCTGTTCCCTTTCTTAGATATCTTCCCCAAAGTTAAAGACATTATTTTACAGTGATATGTGCATAACCATTGTTATAGCAGCATGATTCATAATAAGCTAACTCTTGGGAGGGGGTTATAGGGCCATCACCCTAAAATGTGCTAAGGTCTCTTTTGGGCAAAATGGAAAGTATCAAGAAAGATCCCCCTCCCCTGCCCTCATGGAGATTTGGAGGAGGTGGAGAGGAGGGATAGGTTCTAGGCACACACACACTGATCTTTCCGGTCATTTGAAGGCCCCATGTTCTAGGAACCTTGACTGAAAGTGATGAGGTCACCAACAAGTACGAGAAGTGTACTTTTACTTTGCCAAAGGAATACTGTGGTAATTTAATTTTTAATCCTTACTATTCTATTGTAGGACCAATTGCCAACAAATTTGCGTTTAACTATGCTGTCTTCATATATAGACGCTTTCCTGATTCCTAAAGCCCATGAGCTCCTGAGCCAAGTCCAGAGCAAAATTTGGTATCTTTTCTAGGACTGGATGCAGGTCCAAGAATCTATCTTCCTGCAGTGGGACAAGACTTGTCACAAAGAGCTTGGATTTCTGGGTGCTTGTCTGCAGCAGAAATCATTTCACCTTTTTAAGTGACCTTTACAGAATCATAAAATCAATCAGTTTTATTTGACATCTGAATCAGAGCCCTGACCTAAATAGATCACTACCACTTTACCTGGAGAACAGAACAGAGCAGACAGGCATGGAACCCAAAGTTCCAGCGTCCTGGATCAAGAGAGCTGACACACATGACTCAGCATCAGGCATGCCTTGAGCACTCTGGGCTCCAGTCAGCCCTTCTTCCCACCATCATCCTGGTGGATGCCTCAAAAAATGAGTTCTCTGCCCTCTTCTTGCAATGAGCCACTGAACATAAACTGACAGACTGAAAATGAATTGTGTAGAGTGCCATTCTTCTTTAAATCCTGTTTGGTTTGGTGTCCATAGTGATCTGGGTAGAGGGAGTGAAAAGGAGGGGTGATTCCAGATGTATTCTCTGGAGACAGAAGAGATGTCTTTGTCTGGGTAAGTTTCAAAATATAAATGATTCCTGTAATGAAGATACTAAGAAAAGTGTTTAGGTATGCAAATGTGTGCATGTAGTGTATCATATGCACACTTGACTATAGGTATTTTCAAAATAAGTTTTTGTGGCTCTGATGATTTGACAAAACTGTCTTGAAAGGTGCCCGATACATGGAGAAGACCATGCAATACAGTGATTGGTAGCAAAATCTGCAGTATGAAGCTGATTTCAAATTTTAATTTCATAGCTTAAAAGCTGGGTGATTTTAGCCAAGATTCTTAACACTATGCCTCAGTTTCCTCAATTATGCTACTTTATTGCTGAGTGTTACGCGTGATAATGCATAAACATTGACAGTGACAGCTCATAGCAATGGCTGTGTATTAAATATTGTTATAATCAAATAAGCATAGTTGAACTCGGGAGAAAAGCCTAGGGGTGGAGCAGAGAGACAGCCTGGGTAAAGGTTGAGACTGGATTAACATACATTTAAATTCTAGTGCTTCCAATGTGTAACTTCAAGCAAATACTCAGTCTGGGGTCCCGTAACTATTAAGAGGAATCTTAAATGAGCTAGTACATATGTAGCAGCTAGCCTGATGATTGGTTCATACTCGGTACTCAGTAAATGAGATTGATAATTGTAACTATCATTAATATACACACAAGTGCTTTAAACATTACCGCAGACCTACATACAACTCTTAGATACTTCTCAGCATATAGGTTGTAGTATGAACTCAGGAAAGTAGGAAAATGGACATTTTAGTCACAGAAAAGTATTCCAACTGAAAATGGTCAGGATAACTCTATGATGTGCAATGTCAAAATGACCAGAATAGCCACTTACAGTTACGAGAACTTTGGTCCTAGTATTCTAATGCATTAAGCTGGCAGTTATTAGGATGTGGTTGCAAAGTAAGTAAAGAATGAATGACCAGATGCTTTTTTGTTAGCAATTGGATTTCTTTGGCAAAATGCTCTAAATTGAAGCCATCTTATTGGCATTAAAGTCGTGAAATTGAACCCACCGTTGTGATTTTCATGCTCTTATCATCTGTCTCCTCCAATTTCATGTTGGAACTTAATTCCCATTGTGGTGGTTTTAAGAGGTTGAACCTTTAGGGGAGTGATTCAATCATGGGGCTCTACCCTTATGAGTACATGTGTGCTTTATACAATGGCTGGAAGGAACTAGTGTAGGCCCTGTTTGTCTCTCAACTTTTTGCCATATAAAGATGCCACCGTGAGAAGGTGCCATCAATGGACACTTAACCTACAGGTGCCTTGAACATGGCCCCCAGGCTCCGTAACTGTGAGAAATAAATTTCTCTTCTTTATGACTCACTGAGTCTCAGTTGTTTTATTATAGCAGTACAAATGGACTAAGATGTGTGTTGGAAGTTCACATCAAACAGTGTGTCAGTGTTGCAAGGAAACAGCCTCCTAGAAAACCACCCCATCAAGCAGCCAATGAAATGGTGGGAGCACCTTCTAAACACACACCTTAGACAGAGTTTAGGACAGGTGATCCCAGCCGCAGATGGAAGGGTAGGCTGCAGGAGTGATGTATACTTCCTAATTTGAGCTTCTCACAAACACAACCATAAACCTGGGCAAATGGAGATCCTTAAATGCAAAAGACAATTGCATGATCATTTTGAATTCTTGGTGCCATTTAAGGATACAAAAAGTTTTCAATATACAGTAAAACATTTAACTTTGGCCAGTTTGAATTTCCTGAGAAAACTGTGAAAGTAGGGAAATCTTGTTTTTAAGACATTTCCAAACTAATTTGCCTCTGGTTGAAGACATTTGGAGAAGAGCCCAAACACTGATAGATAGAAATAAAACCATCATTTTCAAACCCCTATTGTTCACCAGTGTACATTGTTTAGTCAGATTTCTGTTGCTGGGGCAAAATACCTGACGTACATAACTTAAAGGAAGAGGAATTTATTTTGGCTCATGGTTTTGGGACTTTCAGTAAACAGTCAGCTGGCTTCAAGCAGAAACATTGTGGTAGACAGACATAGTGGAGGGAAGCTGCTCACATTATGGCACCAGAGGAGCCAGGGAAAAGAGGCCAGGGACTGGATATAGTTTCCAAAGTCATGGTCCTGTGAACCACTGACACACCTTGAAGTGTGCTTTAATAATGACCAAGGCTTTTTTTCCTATTTCAAATTATCAATTATTCATTTTAATCATTTTAACCCTTGTTTACACTCCAAAGATGAAGGAGTGAAGGGAGGGGAAGGGGAAAGGAAAAGAGGGAAAGGAAAAACTATGAGAAAAGAAAAAAAAAATGGAAATGAAGTCTATGGAAATAGGGAAGGGTGGAGGGGGTGAAGGGAGGACAGCTAATGGGGAAAAAAATAAGAACCAAGATTCATCATGTACAGGTACAAACACCTAATGATAAACATAAATGAATTGTATAGCTAAAATGTACCAATAAATTAATTAAAAAAAAATAATGACCGAGGCTTCTCTCAGGCTGATCAAGTTGAAAATCAAGATTCACTATTACATATGCCCAGTGTCCATCAGTGTCCGACAGACTTGCATTATTTTGTCTTTTATCAACTGTTGGGAGATATGAATGAAAGGAAATGAAACCATATGGGATAATTAGCTCCTCTATTTAATTTGGCAACATATTTCCAATAAGAACAAGGTATTGAGTTATCCCAGATGATGGGGCATTCAGCAATCTGACCCGGAAACACTCATGTAAGAAGTTCTGGTCCCTGAAATGCCCATTCACAGGAATGCTGATTAGAGGATAGCTCTGGCACAGCTGGCACAAGCCTGAAAGAAGTCCTGAACTGAGAAGCTGAGGGAGTTTAGACAAACTTTAGTCTTAGAGAAAGTCCAACAGCCTCACATCTGAGCTCTGGCTCTTTCTGTCTTTGGTGAATTGGGTTACACCTTACAGCTTCACTGAGCTTTTGTAACCTCCTACATGGCATGGTGAGAATAGAAAGAAATCTTACCAGGAGGCTCCTGCGAGATCAGATGAGAAAATGGACGAGAAAGCACTTTGCAAATTGCTGAAGTGCCATAGAAATGTTATTTAATTTAACATTTCTGTAAAACGTGACTTGGTAGTCCTTGAAAGAACATCACACCACATTCTATTCTAGATAAATGCTAATAGAAAATTTAGTCTCCGTGTGGTTATTTATTTACATGTTAACTCTTGCTTTTTATTATCATTTGATTACACAAATACCTGTAATATACCTACTGTGTGCCAGACACTGTTTAAGCACTTTTGCAACAGAAAACATGTGAAAAAAAATCCAACCCTTTATGGAGCTTCCTTTCTAATAGGGTAACAGGAAAATAAAAAAAGTTAAAAATTAAATAGAATATTAAAATATAATAAACTATGAGAAAAATAAATTAGGGAAAGGAGGAAGAGATGGGAATGGGAGTACATTATGTATATAATATTTCTAGTCCCTCTCATTTATATAGTATCTATTCTTTCTTCATCTTCCTTGTTCTTCATTTCTTGACAATTCTGAATAGTCACAAGGGAAATTGAATTTAATTTGGGGATTAATTGGGTTTGATGAGTTTTGAAGTTGATCTTTTACAATTTCTAGACCATTTTTTTTTAAACTATGGCGTATGCTAACATAAATTTTTAGAGCTTCTCTCTTTTTTTCTACTATGACATTACTGGTATGGCAATAAATTAGTCAATTTTAAGTCTGACAAATATATAGGTTAAGGAACAAATAATACAGTTCTCTTCTGAGAGATAGTAGAATGTACTTATTCCTCTGACCTCATTATTTTTATTTTGAAAATGGTCTTTAGTCATTGGAGCTCATGGAACTCTGAAGGATAGGAAAAGCATCACCTGTACCGCTAAGAGCAGGTCTATGATCCATGTAGACTGACTCACTTTTTGAATACTGAGATTCATGATTACATATAAAATTCAACCATAACTTGTGCAAGTGTGTTAAACAAACCAATTTATTTTAAAAGTCCATATAATATGTGAGTCTAATTTGAGGCTAATTTTACTTTTTGGGAAACAATGAAATGTAGACTTGTATAAAGAAAGGGAACTCATTCCTTATAGTTTTTCTTTAGTGCTTTATCCTCTTTACTTTTTAGATTTTCCTACAAGAACTTTTACTTTCTTGTTCTTATTCTTCAAATTCACTTTAAAAAAGGATTAATTAAAATCCCATGTTTGGACAATGACAACAGCAACAGGTGGAGCCAGTAGGTGAATCCTATAACTGAGAACCAATTCTGACCACAATTCAGTGTACCTGTCTCTTTAAACTAAATGTACTCTTCTACATACATTTTGTTTGATTTATTTTATTTAGGTGCAATTTGTGAGATTTCAAATTCAATGATTCTTCATTATTTTATTCTATTAGTTCATATTTTTATATAGACAGGTGGCTGCCCAATATTCTAATATTCAGTAGTTGAGCATTTTTTCTGTATTGGGTGACACTCGAGGCATTTTTCCTCTCTCCGCTTTGTTACTGGCAGCAGATTCTCCTGTGGGGAGAATCCCAGCAGAATCCAAGACCTTTGTAATCCTGGGACGTTCAGGTCATTAAGGACTTTCCCTTCTCCAAAGTGTACATTCAGAACTACCAAGAAGGGGAAAGAACTGTGAGAACTCACTCAGAGAAGGCCTGTGACTGGTCTACTGGTCTCACGCACACTTGACACTAAGATGAAGAGGAAGCTCAGGATCACATGAGTTCTTTCATGTGGGAAACCTGAAGTATAAATAAATGAGCGCAATAAAGGGGAGATGGTGGGGAACAAGAAGGCAGGCTCTTTGCAGATGGGGAAGATGGTGAAGAAGAGGGTAAGGTCAGGGAGGGGTAAAAGGATTGAAAATGCCCAAGATCCGTTATACGCATGTGCCGATTCCCTCAAACAAGCATCACTATTATGTTTTGCAAACATACACTAATAAAAGGAAAAAAAAGATTAAATTTATATGGACTTTTAATTTCATTTACTGTGGAAAGCTCTCAAGGAGATATAATGTTAATATCAAGGTCTTTCTTTAATTTCTTAAGAAAGTAACATGGAATCACAGCACATGATGGCCTTAAAGTTTATGAACATGTATTATTCTTTTAAGGAAAGGAATGTATTGTTATTAGTAGAATACATCTCTTGAATTTAAATAAAAGGTGAAAGAGATCGACTACCTGAATGTGTTAATACTTCTCTAGAAGAATTTTTAAAATTCATATGGTTCATGTGCTATTTTATAATTTGTTTAATTCAGGAAGAAATATCCAAAACAATGCATCACCTAAGTGTAAAAAATAATCACCCCATCTGCCCCTAATATTCTTTAACTAGTGTGGAATACTATGTTGATACTACAATGACACTTATGCAATGTTTTTTTCCACTCCTGTGAGAGCGCTAACAAACGTTGTGACTGCTACAGTGTTTGCATAGAAACTAGTCCGCATGATCACAAAGCATTTCTCCTTCCTTGTCTGAAAACATTGGTAAACAGTAGTGATAGAGGAGACAAGTACAATTTCAATCACGGAGAACGTCTGCCCAGAGAAACAGGTACATTTCCTAGGTTTGGGAATAGAGGTGAACTCTGTTGTAATGGCAAGTGTGGATTCTTTGCAGGGAAATGAAGAAAATTAGACAGGGGGACATATTTTCTAAAGCACATGCCTCATTTCAATAATATATCACCATATTCAAGCTCGAGATTTGGATAAACAGCATTCTTTTTGGGGTATCCTAGACATCAGAGAGTCGGTGGTGCTCAGAAGATGACTGTTGAGAATTCCTATTCATAAGGACTTATTTTTTACTTTCCATAACTTGTTTTATTAAAACATTTAATTATTTTTCTAGGAATCAAACCTTACCACAAAATTTTGCGTCTCAAACTACACATGTCCTGGACCTTCCAATTGAAATTCTGATTCACTTTCTTTTCCTCTGAATAATTAATTCAGAACCAACGGACTCACAAAAGACATTGAGAAAACGATGTCAGGAACAATTTTTTTTTTTTTTAGAAAAAGTAGCTCATCTTGGGTCAGTGCTTTAGATAATAGAGTTTAACTGTGTCACAGTTAGAGAAGAAACCTAATAGCAAAGCCCCAATTAAATTAAGGTGACATTTCCCCCTTTTAAAGGATTATTATAAAAACATTCATTTCTTCTCATTTCCCCTGAGCTATATTTTTGCATAGCCCCTTAAAGTTTGTTTTGCAAATAGAGCTTGTTTTCTTGCCCTGAGTGTGGGAACATAATGAGAACTGTTGGATTTTGCCCCTGGAGGCTCCTACCAGATTTTTTTATGTGGTCAAGGAGACCAGGTCATTGACAGGCACTAGATCAGGGGTAAAATTAGAACTAGAAGGCATTATTAAGAAATAGATAAAATTAATGACTTGCTTTTAAATGGTAAAAATTTGTCAAAATTTGGCACTCTCTAAAATGAAGATAGTATCAAAGTCAGTGCAGATGGTAGTTTTAAAAAGGTTCCTGCTAGGCTGCAGTACAATAATGATGCTCACACTGTGCCTTTTTTACCCCTCCCTTCACACCATGGCTGCTTCCTTACTCAAACTTTTCATTAAGCACTTTCAAGTTTTTCCTTTTGCGTGAACATTCCCAGTTGTTCATTCATCCATTCAGTCATCTGCTCATACTGTATTTATTAAGCACCTCTGTGTGCCAGGCTCTGTTCTGGGACTTACCAGTTAATGGTGGCAGGTAGAACAATCACAAGTCAGCAGCACCAAAAGACACAGAAATCCTAACTATGCAGTGGGATTACCACCTTGTTAAAATATATGCAAGGAATTGTGATCAGCTATTTGAGAATGGCTGTTGCATTAGTTTACTAGGACTGCCCTACAAACGAACTTCAACTGGGTGGCTTAAACAACAGAAATTCATTAACTTTTGGAAGTCAGAAATCAAGGTCACTGTGTCCCATGCCTCAGTGTCTCTGCAGATCTGAAACACTGCACAGAAAGTATTTCTCCCTTGATCTCACAAGAAATTGTTTGCATGTGTGATGATAACTGAGCCAATGTGAATGACCTGAGAAAAATTAGGAAGCCAATTTGGGCCCCCCAGACAGAGGACAGGGGGTGCCTGCTGCAAGTGTACAGGATATGGAGGAAGTTTACAATCATAGCCAGAAGAGGGATGCTTTAGTCTAATGTTGGGCATCCCAAATCACACATGTATTGTTTTGGCAGACTGGCTTCCCTAATATTGCTGTCTTCCTTCGCCATCTGTTCAGTGGTGATATTTGGAAAAATTGGGCTGGAAATGTAAGGTGTGGGGCTAGGCATCTACCTGGCCTGACACCCCAGAGTTCAGTTCCCTTTCCTGATCTGGGGAGTCCTGCACTGATGGTGAGTCCTGAGCCTGGACCAGGTTCTCCTCTGATTCACCCCGGCTGGGGAGTGTCACCTCTTTCTCAGACTCTGGCCTGGCATGCTGCCTGCACGGGAGGAGACACAGCTTGCTTTCTAACTTACAGGTTAAATATGTAATATCTGAGCTTAGATTTGTGCTCTTTTCGCAGCTCAGGAATATTGTATTCTTGAGAAGGACAGGGAGGGTAGGGCCAGATCATGAGTATCATCCCTCAAGCCACAGGCACTTTACCCTACTTCTATGATTTTCTTTTTTGCTTATTGCCTATTTTTTCTCAAACTTTAGAGTACACAATACCATCTTTGTTGTTGTTATTGGTGGCAGTGGTCTCTAAAGCTGATCATTCTTCAGATGAAGGTGGGCACATGTTCAAGTTGGCAAAGGAAATAGCTTTCTCTAGGATCTCAGTGTTGAGTCCTTCCTCTTCCCTCCATCATTCATTACCTGGGAAGCCAAAGATTCTTAAGATCTTTGACTCACCATCATTTATTTCTCCAAATGCCCTGACTCTCCTCTCTTCCCTGTCTAATCCAGCATCTTCTCTTGTCACCTAAACCTCATCTAGGTATTAAAAACAAATCTGTTTTATGTTAGATTTTAAAAATAAATTCCTGATACATTACTTTGCTCAGGTTTATACTCTTGGAATGATATGTAAAGACGGCTATGATAACTACAACCAATCTGCAGTGGCGGGGAGAGGCTCAGCTGCACAGTATCTTTTCTCCTCCCCCAATGACTGTCCCTAGCTTTTCTTGAGGACAATGGTGGAACAGTGAGCAGCATTAGGTACTGATCCACTCCAGAGTTTTAGAACACACTCTTCATATTTTTATAACTTCCCTCAGCCACAAGTAGCAGGAATTTCAATCATAAGACAAAGAAACCTACATATATGAGTGCACGTGTTAAAAGTAACAAGTGTTCAGTAGAAAATACACTCGCCTCTCCGGTCTATGAGCCTCTGCTTATGTACCTTAATGCAAGGTTCGAATCTGGTAAGCAGTCCGTTTCCTTTTCTCTTCCCATACTTTTCATCCTTAGGTGGGTATGATGTAGATTTCAGTTGACTACACTCCCCAACCCTTGTGTTAAAATACAAGGCTTTTTATCTTTTCAAAATACTACTCTTATTGCATTCAAAAAATGGACCTAAAACTTCCTATAAGTGTGTCTATTAATTCCAGCTAATTTTCACAACTTGGGCCAAATGAAGACACCGAAGATACTCATTTCTCAGCTACTTGTACATTCCCAGTGTGTCAGGAGTGCTTATATCCTATCAGGGTAATGGCAGAATTTATGATCACCTAGAGTGTGGTACTATATGATAGAGGGCACATTTTAGACTCTTCTAAGGTGATGTTTAAATTTATTCATAAAATTTTCCAGTTATGATAGTATTATAACAAATGCTATTTGAATAAATTTTACCTGAAACTATTTGAGCTCAAGATGTTACTACCATTAAGGGGAAGTTCCAATGTGCTATGGGAAATTCAGGCTTGAAGTCCAACATTGGAACCTACTCAAAGACACTCCTCATCTACCATGGTGAGGTCAGTTTAGTTGCATGAAGAGTTTAGTTGATGATTCTAATGGATAAGCAACAAGAGCCGAGCCATAACCAACAGCCTCTAGAGGTGGGTGGGCAAAAAATCGATGCTTGGCTCTTAGCAGATCAAGAGTATGGGGGCCGGGGATTTAGCTCAGTGGTTTCGCCACCTGCTGCACAAGCGCAAGGACCTGAGTTCAATCCCTGGTACCAAAAAAAAAAAAAAAGAGTATGAGTTTCATATAGATTCATTTTCCAATCAATGCCAAATGCCATTAGGAACCAGTTTGCTTTGGCTTCAGTGAAAGCATCCAAACTAGTGCTTCGTACTTTACTATGCATGTGAGTTCCTTGGAAATTTTGTTTAACAAAAAAAAGTTGAAGAGATTCAGTATGCCTGGGGTTGAGTCTGAGATTCTTCAGTTATGAAAGATTCCAGATTGTCCAGGCATTTATTTATGTGCTTTTCCCCATCAACCATAATTTGAGCAGCAAGGACTAAAACTGCCTTCAATAAACCATCAAAATTTCCGTCTTTGGTCTTAGACATAACATTACAAGCCAATATCTATCTCATTTGGAAAACTGAGAATTAACTCTTATTGTGGCACCAGAAAAAAATGAGTTTGAAGAAGTAAGCTGTCATTGAGAGAGGTAAAAGAAATCTCTCTTCAGCATGCTATAAAGCCAACAAATCTCTGACTGCACCCATGCTAATAAGAGCAAGTTTAGAAAGCTCAGATGCCTGACTCTCATTGTGAGGAGTTTATCCTTAAGAATGAAAAGCCTATGCCAATAAACATGGTTAGCCCAGCTCTAACAAAACAGAGGGACAGCTGCCCAGGCTGCAGAGAGAGACAGGATGCAAGTGTGGCAGGCAGATGGATGTTGGCCAGCCAGGACTCCTGTGGTTGCCAGCACCCATCTGAGGCATGCCATAGAGCATGGGAGAGCACACCCACACTCAGGGAACCAGTGGGCACTGGTGCTGGGCCTAAGTGGCTGTTAGGACCTCATAAATTACTTTCCACAAAGCATAATGGCCCAAGGCTGCCTTGAGTTATCCACCCACAAAGCCAGAGGGATTAAGGGCCAGGATCCAAAGAAGACTTAGGGACACGATATTTTAAAGTTTCAAAGATGTCTTTATATTCTGATCATGTGTCTTTTAAGCAAATTTATGGGGCCACCTTCCTAATGTGTGTGTGTGTGTGTGTGTGTGTGTGTGTGTGTGTGTACATTTTAGGTGCATCACGAGCAATTATTTGAGTTCATGCTACTTTATTTCTGTACTGAGTTTTCAGAGGGTTAAGTGCAAAGTAATGCAGATAGGCAGAAAAAAAATAGGCCGTGTCTGCTCTTAATTTCTAGTAAGAAGGAGGCATGCTGTTTTGGTAGACCTACATTTATTCTTTTCTTGAAGCAATGATCCATTTCAATGAAAGCAGCCCGAGATTTATTGGTAGGGTTTATTCTTACCTTTTACAGTGATCATGCAAGCAGTGTTTACAGCAAGGTGAGCCGCATGCAGTCTGGAATTTCTTTACAATTTCCTTTAAATCACACAACTTTTTTGAGAGACAACTGTTTAATTCCAGAAGGTCCAATCACCTAGAGGTGATATTATAACAGACATCTTTCCCCTAACAGCAAAAGTGTCTTTAAAAACCTAAGGACATAGCTCCCTTTCCAGAAAATAGAATGACTTTGGAATTAGACAAGGGTAATATTGAGTGGACAGGGACTTGATTTTTGGACGGAAAAAGTATTTAAAACCTGGATCTAAAAATACGTAGTAACCATTGGTAAAGAGAACAACCTGGATGAGAGAATGGAAAACGTGTTTCCAACTGAAATAAAAATAGCTAGCCCCCCAAATCCCAAAGCTCATGTATGTAATTAGTCCCCTGGTTCCCTAAATTTAAACCAAGGAAACAAAAATCTCTAAAATGAGCCTTTTTGAAGAGCATGGCTCCCAGAAGTCTGTACTCATCTAAAAATTATACTTACCGTAGTGGAAGGGGCTAGGATACTCATGTTATGGCTCTAGAGGAGTCAGAGAATCAGATCTGCCCAATAGATTTCTGGTTTTGGAAAAAAAAAGTTCCAAATACTTTTAGAATCACTTCCTCAGTACTACTTACACTGTCTCCAATCCCAGTCTTCTAAATCTTGGAATTGCTTCCTTTAGTCAAGGTAAATTTCAGTTGAATCAGCTTTTCCATCCATCCATCCATCCATCCATCCATCCATCCATCCACCATTTATTCATTCAAGAAGTGTTTACATAGTATCAACCCTGTGTCAAGGACTCTGTTAGGCAGGAGGGATGAAAGCAGAACAAGCTACACTCCTCTTCTTTGCTGCCCTCCCTGTTACATCCAGACAGATTTAATCACTCCTTGTTCTGTATGGCTGATGCTATTCCATACGCTTTAAAAAGCAACAGGGTAAAAATAGGGTTAAATGTTCTTGTAAAAGCTAAAAGCCCAACTTAAATTGTTTCCTGAGAATTAGAATGGCAGTTCCTCTTCACTCTAATATTTTTACACATTTAATTCCCTTTCATGCCTCTGGGCTCCAGGAGGAAGAAATTCTGCCTATCTCCGTTATCAAATTTTCCTACCTTCTAAGCCCATCAGATGCACATGTTGGAATAAATGCAGGAGCGAATGAATTGCCTTTTGTTTGTGAGCATACTGAACATAGTCTGACAGAGTATTTTCCCATAGAAATATTTACTACACAAAACCCAGTTCACAAAGTTGGTATCTAGGGGATGAGATAGACTTAGAAATGATCATTGGAGAGTTGGGCAAGTTTCTTCAGCACAGGAGTATTTCAAAGGGTAGTGGTAACATGCAGGAGAAATTTATAGGCCCAATTTATCTGGAAACCAGGACACTGACACATTGCTCAAATGTTAGGGCATCTCACGGGAATTCAATAGTCCCATTGTTGCTTATTTTGTTGCCTCTCCCTTGTGAATGGTACCAGGACTTAGAAGTTGCACATTGAACTTTATGTTTTGCTTCTGCCAAGAGTATCTTACTATCTTCTGTCTTAGTTACTTTCTCATTGCTGAGACACAGTGCTGGCTACCCACAACTCTAAAGAGGAAAGGTTTATTTTGGCTCACAGTTTGTAAAAGTTTCAGTCCATAGTTTCAGCCTACTCAAAGGTATGATGGCATGCCAGAGGATAAAAACCTCATAGCATGGCAACAGGAAAGAGAAAGAGGGAGGGAGGGAGAGAGAGACAGACAGACAGAGAGAGAGAGAGAGAGAGAGAGAGAGAGAGAGAGAGGGAGGTCAGGCCCTGGCTCCAGTAACCCACCTCCTTTGACCAGGCTTTATCTCTCAACGTCACATTTAGCCATAAACTCACCAGCGGACTAATCCACTGATGATGATCATGCCCTCATGATCCAATCACCTCCCAAAAGCACAGAGGGTTGTGGGGGGATATATAGATATAAACCATGACATCTTTTATTCCAGTTATTTCAGGGAATATCAGTGTGGTGGTTAAGCTTGAGTGTGTCAAGTTGATCGTCTTGGGAGCTGCTCAGGGTATTTGTATACACACTGCTGGGTGTGATTCAGTGGGTCGTGGAGTTGTAAGTTTGTGTACTATATCTGTTCCTTGGCCTCTCCTCTATGGTATTTTTCCTCAGTTCTGCTTCTCAGCAACAATGTACTGAGCATTTTTGCTCCAACACACCGTACTTCCACCATGACAATTCTTCCTTGGAGGCAGCATGAAATGAATCCCCTGAAACCATGAAACAAAGTAAACCTCTCTTCTTTTAAGTTGAGGATGTCAAGTATTGTGTGTCTGTGATAGGAAAGCTGACCAATACAATCAGGCATTCACAGATTGTTGTGGCCTTGTGTCTTACTTCATTTTGTCCTGCTATAACAGAATACCTGAGTGTGGGTAATTTATAAAGAACAGAAATTTATTTCTTACAGTTCTGGAGGCTGAGACTTGGAAGTCCAAGTTTGAGGGGCCACATTTGGTGAGGCCTGTTTTGCTATATTATCCCATGGCAGAAGGCAGAGGAAGGGTAAGAAGGTGCATAAGGTGGCAAAGGGTAAACTCATTCTTCTATCAGAAACTCATGTCTGGGCTAACCAACCTAGTCCACTGATAAGGATATTAGTCCATTATGAGAGCAGAGCCCTCATGACCTAACACCTCTTAAAGGTCTCACCTCTCAACACTATTGCACCTGTGATGATTACATATATATTTTTCTAATTTGGAGAGAGATTGCTTAGTTATTTATATATGAGTTGTGACTTGATCTTCAAACTTTTTACCATATATGGAAATATCCTCATTTCAGACACATAGTACGTTAGTAAGCTTTCCACTATCTGGACAAAATATCTGATAGAAGTCAACTTTGAGAGAAAGATTTATTTTGGCTCATAGCATCAGAGGTTTCAGTCTGAGGTAAGTTGGTTCCATTGCTCTAAGGCCTGTGGTAAGGCAGAAACATCGTGGTAGCAAGTGATGGTAGAATAACGTTGCTTACCTCATGGCATTCAGGAAACAGAGAGAAAGGGAAAGAGCTAGAAAAGGAGGGGTCAGGGAGCATATATGGTCTCCAAGGTCACACCACCATGGTCCACTTCCTTCAGCTAGGCCTCATCTGTTTCTATCATGTTCCAGTAAGGTCATCAAATTGTGGTCTCCTCAGTGGATTAATACATTTGATAAAGTTAGAACCCTCGTAATCCAATCACTCCAAAAATCCATTAATAAGCAAGGAAGTCTTCAGCACAACAAACTTTGGGGAGGGTGCATTTTAGATAACAACCATAATATACATTCAATCTGCTATTTATTTTTCTCTTTTGAGATATTTCTCCAGAGCCCGCTGGCTCCTTTTCCAGCCTGGAGTTGATGTCCTGGTCCTGCTGAGATGTCATTCTGGGGTCTCTCTTCACCATCATCTTGGGAGATTTCCTAAACTGCTCTTTGATTGTTTCCTGGATAAAATTTTTTTAAAAATTGGATATATGCTACTATCTTATATTAGGGACTCTTTTTCTCCAATAGATTCCTGAAGATATGTACAAAGGGGGGAAGTTTTGGACCTTGAATGTCTAGCAGTGTCTTTGAAAATCCTCTCACTTAATTGCTGGTGTGGCTATGTCTAGAATACTATATTGGAAATCATATCCCCCTGAGAATTTTGAAGGCATGCATTGATCATTTGTCTTTACTTTCCAGCATCATATTGCAAAGTCCAAGTTGCTTTGAATCTTGATCATTTGACTTTTACTTGCTGAACGCTTAGATGTTTTTTCCTTGTCTCCAGTATCCTGAAAGTTAAGAATAATGTTCTTGGACTGGAGTTTTTTTATTTATTGTGTTTATACTTCATAGTACTTTTAATGTGAAAACTCATGTATTTCAGTTCTGAAAATTATTTCATTTCTGGGGTATTTTTCTCCTTTGTATTTTTCTTTCATTCTTGTCATTTGAATTTGAAACATATGAATTAATAATCTATTTAAAAATATGTTTCTGTCAGTGTTCATTTATTTGACTTTTTTCTTTTCTGGTATGTTTCCTAAAGTTATTTTTTTTCAATTCCTTTATTGAGATTTTCTTCTTTCCTATCTTTTTTTTTAATTTCTAAGATTCCTTTCTACTTTATGAATAGTTTTTAAAAATACTTCCTTTTGTTGTTTTATGAATATAATAATAATTATCATTTTTGAAGGGTTATTTTATTTGCATTATTTCTTATTCAAAACTCATTTTTTCTCTCTATTTTCATCTCTGATTTTTAAGTTGCCAGATTTTCTAAAATTGCTACTCAGTTTTGGATGTCTGCCTGCAAGTAAGTGGATCTATAATGCACCTGTGAAGATATATATGGTGTAGGCTTATTGTTGGACAAAATTCACTATAGAGTCATGGTTACCCAAGACTATACATATTTTCAGGTTTCTTTTATCTTCCCCCAACCTGTTAGATTATTCAGAAAGAAAATCTTCCAATTATAGCCCAGAAGGTATTATTATGGCTGCCTGAATACGGGTATCAAGTAGAGAAAGGGGATAAATATGAAAATTTTCTCGCAGTTTAGTGTGTTAACTTCTACTTAATTTCTCTATTTTCAGCCTACTCCACAGTCCAGGAGATAATTGTCTCATTTCTCACAAAGCTGTCTGTGGGCATCTCTTTCCAACTCCATGACTGGGAACTCCGTACAGTTCTTGTGAAATTAGCTTTGGTGGAAATATTACACCTCTACAATTGGCAATGACCACAAATTAGCCCCCTCTGCTGTTCCAAGGTGATTATTAAACAACCAGTAAACATTCAACACGTTGTGTGGTGCTTCTCCACGCCAAGAATACCTCCCTTTTTTTTTTTCCTCCTTCCAAGAAATAAACTTTCTGTCTCCTGCGAGGGCGGAGAGAAAAGGAATATGATCATGGGTTTCTGCAGAGTAGAATGGGAATCTAGAGTTTTACATCTCTTAGACTTTCAAACAATTCTCCTATTTTCAGTCCCTTCTTCACTCCTGTCCTTCCTGGTTTCCTGAGGCACAATTCAGGTTGCTTCTTGGCTTCACCTGCTGCTGGCCAAGTTAGTGACCTTTCATCCATTTGCTTCTTGACTTGCAAAATCAGGTTTCTGTTGCCTCTGCCCTCTTTGTTGAGGGTGTGTAGCTTTTTAATTAACTCTTTATAGTCATTTTAGAGGTTCAAGGAAGGAGCAATGTAAACACAAGCTCAATATGCCTTTTTTACCCAAAAGTCTAAGGGACGACTTTATGTTCTGTTAATGCATGCCAAGAGTCCTGAATAATCAAAACAAAACAAAGAAAACAACACAGAACACAAACCTCTTACTTCTTGGCCCATCCCAGAAGTAACTTCAAAGACCCTGGGCACCTCTATAGTAAAGAGCATCTTTCTTGGGCTACAGTTAATGACTGGTAGCTTTGTGACTCCAGGCAAATGAAAAGCCCAGTCATTTACTGGTCTAGATTTCCCTTGGGGACAGGTTCAGGAAGACATCAGGTGACCATGGAGTCACTGTGTACAGCTAAGTATTTGCCTGACTATATTTGAGACTTGGCTTCCTACAAAAAACCTGGTAACTCTTTAACTTCCTGACAATTCACTCATACTGGCTTTTGCAATATATATCTTCTGGAAAAGTGTCCAAGTCCTAGAGCAACCTGAAGAGATCATGTGGATTTGAGCCATTGCCCGTGGGTCTATAAATAGGTTAGAATGTATTTGGCAATTGAATAAAAGCTAATCTTGCTGCTACTTCATGCAGCCTCATGGTTCGCACCATCCATCTTATTAAGTTCAGTTTTTCAACTCCAAAAGGTAAGGAGGCATCACAGCATGAACAACTCTGAATAACAAATGACATTTTAGGCAGATCACTTAACACAGTGAATGCTAGGCACGTAAAAAGCCTTGCTGGTGTCTTCCACTCTGTGCCCTATGCACCTACCAGTGGTGAGTGTAGAATGGCTGATTACCGTGGATTGGAAAAGTTCTGTACTTTTGGTTACAAAATTGGCAACAAATTCTGAAGCAAAAAACACCCTGCCATTGTAGGCAGCCACGCAGCTCCAAACTACAGAGATCAAACATGGGCTAAACTGTTGGTCCAGGCTCTCAGGTAACGTTGTTCCTCATGATCTGGTAGGGGATATATGGTGGTGTTCTTCAAGGCAATTACTTCAATGGGTTTCCCGATTTCACTTCTGGGAGAGAAACTCTCCCACAGATAGAAGATGAAAAGACATCCTTCTTCTTACGAAAGTAACTTTCAAGGGTGGGAACCAGGAAGACAAATGATATCAGGGAAGAGCAGTGCTGTCGAAGGGTAGAAGAATGAGCTGTCTGCCCATTATATAAGCACACATTTGCAGTGAGAAATCTGCAGGTTCTAATCTCCGCCACACCAATTTCTAGTAGTTTGTCTTTGGTCAACTGTCTTTCTCTTAACTCCATTGTCCTCTTCTGTCAAATGGAGGTGATAATAGGAGCCACCTGGTGGAGCTGCTGTGAGGAGTCGGCACAAAGGAGGTGAAGCTCCAGGTCCACAGGCTGCCCCATGAGCCCCTTAAGTATCTGCCGTGGCAGGCGATTCCTGGATGGCACATCTGCCTGCAGTCAGCTCAGAGCCACACCAACTGGGCTCCTTGTGAAGCTAGGGCTTGGGAAACAGGTCTCCCTTCTGAGGGAGCAAGGAATGACTTGCTGAACCTGAGGAGGATGTAGAGTTGACATTAAATATTTACTGAGCATGCACAGCATACAAAAAGCAATGAATTATCTCCAGGAACTCCTCACTTAGACAAGGCATTAAGCATCCACCCGACATACCCTCATTTAATCACTAATGAGGGGGCACCTTAGGAAGCCTAGTGTTGCATTCTCTGAAAACCTCCCAGGGCAGAATTTCATCTTATCACACACGCCCCGCCCCCATTTATACCCACACCGCTCACTGGCAAAGCCCTCCATCGCCAAGATAAACAGCCTCAGTGGCAGTGGATCCTGGCGGCAGAGCAGGCAGGTCTCATCACACTCAAACACCAGTAAAGCATGGAAAGTCCCTGGGTTCAGGGTTCAGGGCTGGGATGGAGCCTTGGTTCTTGTCTAGACATTTTAAATTTGTTTTTGAATGGAGAACGCTCACTCGTGTATGTATGTGTGTGTTTGTACAAGTATATGCTAATGCATATACAAGTGCACATGCATTCACACTAAGAATATGCTAACACACTTTTACTTTTAACAGTAGAAATTATTACTACAAAGTATCATTTGGATTCCATTCTACCCTGTGAAGAATATTCACCAACTCTGAAAAAAGTAAGGTATACTTTAGCATACAGATCTTGAAATTTTCCACAAAAGATGGTAATATTGCTCCATCTTTTAGATGATACTGTCTCTTAATCGGTATGACCATGGGTTTCGTTTTCTTTCTTTTTAAGTAGGCTTTATTTTTTAGAGCACTTTTCAGTTCACAATGAAATTGAGCAGAAGGTAGAAACATTTCCCATATGCCTCCTGCCCCTGCAGATGCACAGCCTCCCCCACTGGTAGCATCCCCCACCAGAGCAGGTTGTTTGCTGGAGCTGAGGAGCCTGCACTGCCATATCAGTGATCAGTCTCACCACAGTCTACAGCACACGTTAGGACTCGTATGGCCTTGTATATTCCATGGGTTTGGACAAATGTCTAAAGACATGTGACCATGGCCCGTGTAAGTAATTCTTTGACTTTACCCAATTGAAGGGATAGGACACTGCCATAGACATTTCTTTCTCCAGGTTCCATGGGCAGAATTTTCTCAGCTGAGAAACAGAGTGACCTTCTTTGCTCAGAACATTTTCTAAGGAAGTAACAAGGCTCCAACTTTTTCTGAAATTTTCTTCACAGGGTCTTAACTGAACATTGTCAATAAATGAATGCATTTTTCAGAAATCGAATCTGCCTTGTTCTTCTTTTGCTCTTATATAACCAGTTGCTCAGCGTCCTATTTCTCGGCCATTTATCTTGAACTGTGCGAACTCCTATGCTTTCCAAGGTCAAAGCTATACTTTGCTGATTGAGGCTGAATAGAGCCTTGGCCCTTACCTGACTCTTGTGCCATTTCTTCTTTTCTCTTTTCACTTTGCAGAGCTGGGAGTCCTCAGACCTCCTTGTCCCTTCCCCACTGCTCCTGACTATGTTCTCCACTTTCCTTGCTACCTCTTACCTCTTAAACTCACAGGCTCGTCTCCTTATTTACCATCAAGCATCTCTTTTATCTTCAAACCATGAGTTTCTTCTTTACCACTAATAAAACGGGCTCCAGATACCAGGTAAAATAAAATCTTTACTTCTGCTGTTTACCTCCATGGCATCCTTCCCTGGGCACCTAAATGGATGCAGTTTGTTGCACTATGCATTTCTTCTCTGGATATGGTAGGCAGAGAAAGCTATAGTTTTCATTGAATTCATTATGTTTTTTTCTGTGCCAAACATGTCCTAGACTCTAACCAATATGAAAAGTGGATATGCAACAGGTCATTTTATTTTCGAGATGAAGAATCAGGTAAATATAAGGCTTTCTTGACTTGGTCAGTGGGAAAACATTCATTGCATACTGTCAAAGTGGGGCCATTCCCAGCACCTGCTGTGCTAGTGCTTCACATGCAGCTGAAGTGCTGCAAGGGAGGTATGACTATGGCAGTAGAGGTAGGGGCAACTGCCAACATGAACATACATGCTATAAGCACAGCTAAATTATCTTCATACTTTTTGAATTTAGAACTTTCACCAAGCCGTAGATGAAAAACATTCCTCTGTATCCGAGACTAGGATATTATGGAGTGAACGAACGGTGAATTCAGCAGCATAAGCACTGTTGGTCATTTTCAAGCTTCATGCAGCTTGCCTCCTTCTCTAGCAACCAAAAGAACAAGAGCTCCAACCACGGAAGTTAATTCACCTTTTCAAGTTTCTACAGACTGTTCTTGTCTCTGCTTCTGTTTGGACAACAGCCATAATATTCTCATTCTAATATAACCTGGGGTCCAACAAATCTCTTCTGGATATTTCTCCCTCTTACCTTCTTCCTGCCAAAGTATTCAAAATAAATAGGTGGATCATGCTGTTTAGAGCAAAGCAAGAGTCCCTTGTTCCACCACAGACAGACAAAATGGGACTGCCTTTTCAGCTGAGAGATGACTGGTGTGCTGTTGTTTGAGAGAGAGAAAAAAAGAGAGACATCAAGCTAAAAGTAGCCTGCAAGGTCATATTTTGGTCTTGATCACCTCATGCTAGACATAAAGAATCCTGTGACCTTTGGGTGACTGGCCATAGTTCTCTGGGAACAACTTCAGCCTGGGCATCCCCAGCAACTGCTCTTGGCTTTGAGTAGGCAGGGAGATTAGCCACATATGGTGAGGAAAATGCTAGGATGTTACTTAGGATTCAAAACAAGAGGAAAGCTTCCTATTAAGTCAGAGATTTGCACAATTGTCATGTCCCAATCATCCCCACAAGATTAAGGGCCCTTTTTGACAGAATCCTCTCCATAGATCTCTAATTCCTCAGTCATCATTATGAAAGCCAACCAGTCAAGTGAGATCCATGGCCAGCAACAATCTTTCTGCATTCATTTTTCATTCCTAAGTCATATTTGTAAGCTGCAGACCTCATTTAGTTCTGAATGAAAAGATAATTTCATACCCAATGATCAGATGGGCTATTAGAGGAGGATTATATCATCTTGTTCACAATTGACAAGATCTGTAAATTGGAAAATCCTTTTCTCTTATAAACAATACTTTTATGTGTTAGTCACATTTCCATCATCATGAAGAAATACCTGAGATAATGATCTTAAAAGAAAGAAAGGCTAACTTTGGCTTCTAGGATCAGAGGTTTTAATCCATGACTACTTGGCTTTGTTAGCTTTGACCCTGTGGTAGCACAATACATCATGGTGGGAGCACATGGTGGATGATGTCTCATCTTACGGGAGACAGGAAACAAAGAAGAGAGGAAAGGAAGGGCCTGGACTCCAATTACCTAACTTTCTTCCATTAAGTTCCACCTCCTAAAGTTCCCACAATCTCCCAATAAAGCCATAAGCTGGGAACCAACTTTTCAGTATATGGGTCTTTGGAGGATATTTAGGATACAAACTATAGCACTTTTTATCCAATAAAATCTTATGTGAAGACCGCTGCGTACACCCAGTAAAAATATAATTGCTCAGATGAACAGCAAGGTAGATCAATTACTTGGTCTGCCTCACCTTGTGTCAAGGGGACCCCCAGAAACAGCCGGGTGGAAACCTTACAGCTTCCTCAGTGCATGGCCTAAAGAACTCAAAACCAGATGAGTTTCTGGACTCTTTCTTGCAATAAACTATTATTAACTAATATAGTTGGCCTCTTCAGGGTTGAGCACCATTCAGTGCTCATACACCAATTGTGGCGTAACCAGTGGAATACTAGCTAATAAATACTAATAAAATGGTTCAAAGCACACAGCCCATGTTCTCACTTCTTATGACAAGTTGCCGCTGCAGATACACTAGGCAAACATCCTTGGTTGCCTTCTTTTTCCTTGATCACTTATTTTTTTCTTTCCACCATGTTTTGCTTCTCTTTCTATTTTTTTTTTAATTTTAGTAGTACACATGTGTAATACGTAATGTTCACATTCCTTGTGGGGACTTGGTACCTGTATATAACATATCTAATTCCTTTTTTCATCCCCTTTCCCCTTTCTATTTTATATTCCCTTTTGCTTTGCCCCTTTTTCTGTTTTCCTTGGCCTCTTTCTTCATTTAATTCTTTCACTTTGTTTCTTTCCTGGTTACTTTTGGCCTTTTCTCAGCTTCTATCTGCTCCTTCTGTATCAGTCAGGCTTGGTATGGTTACACTGCAGTAACAAATGTCCCTCAAATCTCAGATGCTTAAAACAAAAAGGGTATTTTCCACCTTTCCATGTGTTCATCACATTGTAGTCATGCAGATATCTAGGTAATGGACCAATCATCATCTTAAATGTTGCTATGAAGAAGTGAAAATTTGGGGAAGCATATATTATTTCTTGAAGCTTCCACCTAGACATGAGACATGCATCATTTTCTTTGTATTTGATTGCAAAAGCAAGTTACTCAGATACACTTGACACTGGTGGGGGAGAACATTTCTATCATATGCCTATAATGATAGAAAGTCCAAATACATGGAAATACCCCCAAATGAGCACAAGTAACAATGTTTGTGTTCTGCCCGTTTATTTTGTAATCCTTCTCAATAGTTTGCTTTTAATTTTCTTTCTTCCTAGCCCTGTCTCTTGCCCTCTTTTGTTATCCCTTTTTGAGAAATATCCATTATTGGCAGAAATATGAACTTCATGGTTTTTAATGCATAAAGTCTGTTTAAACACGATAATAGTCCTCTAAACAGGTGAGAAGTGGTGTGTTGACCCACAGTTCCTTGGCCCTAGTTCAAGGTCCTCCTTCACTAAAGGATGCTGGACTGGTTGACACTGCTGTTTTCCAGGTGCTGGTGTGAAGGCCAGGCCACTTAGGACTCACCTGAGCTTGCTCTACCTTCTTCCTCTCTATGTGGCTCCATATTAATAAAGGTACTCATCACTGAGCTGCTCCCAAAATAAGAATACAACCATTCAACTATACTTCATAAATATATAGTACATGGACAAAGTAAACATAAAAAGTGTTTCTTAGCATCAATTATAGTTAGCATGACTCTCCAGAAACAGCTGCATTGTAAAATTATCAGAAAATCCCAAGGCAAAGGTGAATCTTAGCAATAAAACATTATCTGAGTGTTGAAGAAAGGCAAGTACATTTATCTGAGTATAAATGTTATGGATTTCATCTGTGCCAGGGGCCAATAAAGCAGAATCAAGTACCCTTACTATTCCTGCCACCTGTTCTCCTTGCTGAAGAGTCATATGCAGGTTTGCAAGTTGATTCTCTTCCTGAGTAGCAGTATCTCTAGGTCATTAATGAATTTGGGAGGTGCTGATGGCAGGAAGGTCCTTCAGCAAATTCTTTCATGTTATCGCAGTGTTGAGATTCAAGTTAGCCAGTAATGATGTGGCATGTGATTAGTCAGCTTTCCTATTGTTGGGGCAAAATGCTCGATGCACACTTTAAAGGCGGTAATAGTTTATTTGGCTCATGGCTTCAGAGGTTTTGGTGCATGGTCAGCTGGCTGCTAGGTAGAAACATCATGATGGAAGAGTCTGGTCATCTCATGGCAGCTCATTTCATGGAATCTGAGAAGCAGAAAGCAGGGGAAGAGTATCAGAGAGGAAGGAGCCAGGGGCCTGATATAGGACTCAAAGTCATGCCCTCCTGGCCCATGCAGGTACACTCAGAAGTGTGCTTTATGTCTCTCAATCAAGCCAATCAAGTTGACAAGTAAAATGAACTATCACAGGTCTGGTCCAACACACAGTGGTCTAATATTGGGAACAGATTCATGTAAATGATTGTTTTATGATGTCATAAAGGACTTGGGAAAGCTTCTTCAATGGCTTCCTCAATGTTAACTATGCTAACAAAATTTTACAACTACAGAACTTTTTCTTTGGGAGCAAAGGCTTTTAGTTCTTTAAGAGCCAATAAAAAACAAAACAAAACAACAACAACAAAACAAGCATAGCTAGAAGTCACACGTGGGTTTTTACACTATCACATACTAACACCACATTGCAGAGTTCACTGACAGCATGAATCTGCCTAGCCAGGTGGTTGGATGAGAGGTGAAAAAGTCTTTGGCTCTAAAAGGATATGATTGGTGCTTCTGTGGAAAGAAATAGGAGCAAAGATGCCACCTTCTCATTTTTTCAGAGGAGCTGCTCTGATTTTTCTCAAAGAAAACCAGAAAATTTTCTGTGACAAAGGGACAAAAGTAAGTTTTTCAAAGCTGCATGTTAGTTTTATTCCTTGAGCTCCTAGTTGTACGTCAGACTTCCTCTCAGGGAAGTCAATAGGTTGCGATTTCCTGGAGAGTGTCCCTTCAAATTGTTAGTTTGAGATGGAGGAGAGCAAGCAGAAGTGGAGGTCAGGCTGAGAGGAGGGAATTATGAAAGCTGAGAGTGTAGGAGAAATACAGGTATGGGCGTGTGCATGACCCATTGGCAGCCAGCCAGTCACGACTATTTCGAGACAGCTTCAGAGACTTGCTCAGGTGGAGGGGTGGGGAATGTAAGGGTGAGTGTCTGGCAGTTAGTCTAGGTTTCTCACCTCTCAGCTGCAAAGAACTAGGACTTGATCACTGCTGAGTTTCCGTAGCAGTTATAAACACTTTCAGATGTGTAACTTAGATGGAAATTGTTTATCTAAGGCTCTCACAGCCAGCATTTTGAGGATTCTATTTACACCAAGAAGAAATCAAGGGTAAAATGTTATGTCAACAAAAAAGCTAAGTTCCCTCCTTTGGAGGAAATCAAGTACTACTGATTAATTGAAAAAAATGCAAAAGCACCAATACCTTACCTTTACTAAACTTTTCTATTAAATCAACCACTTTCTACTCTTTCATGTGCAGCTAACAATAAATACATACAGTTATAATATCCATTAATTCTTATTCAGTGAGAAAGTTAACATCCCTTAGGTTTGCTTTTTTTGTTTCCCTTCTTCCCTTTCCTCCTTTGTTAATGTTCTACCTAGATTTTTGGGTTTTTTGTTTTGCAAATTAACCTTCTCTCTAGTTTAATCCCTTAGGTAGAAAATATTAGCAGTGCTTTATTTTAGGGAAGTGAGTACTCTGAGATGTAAAACCCAAGGAGAAAAGGTGATCAAGCTCTGGCCTGCCTCTACAGCGTGACTGCTCCTGAGGTCTTCGGTCACAGCTGTCTGTCCTCTGCAGAAATCTCTGCCCTCCATCTGCCTCCTAAACTGACAAACAGCTCTGGGAGATGTAGTAGCTAAGAACTCCAGTTCTGCATGGGAGTGACTCACGTAGCAGAGAATGTGAGTCATTCTGTGCTCCAGGGGATTGTACATGCACTCACAGCTTCGAAAGATCATTTCTTTAGCTGGCCCTCCCCCTTCCCATAAGATCTTGGAGAACTTCAAACAACATTAAATGATCCTATAGAGTGAAAGAAAGTAGTGACAAGGTGTATGCAAATTGTAATGGGCACAGATGCTTTAAACCAATCAAGCCATAATATATTTACATTTCAAGACAGGAAGAGAAAAATATGAGTGCTACTTTTAAATGAGGAATATTCCGTGTCGAAATCAATACAAAGAATTCTAACATGTATTATCTCCTCTAAATGAATATTACTTCCTCCAAAAGAACTGGCACAGTTGCTTTTGGGGGGATTTTTTGAGCTCTTGCAGATGCTTTAAAATTGATTTGCATTTCATGTGGTTTTTTGTTGTTAAGTTACTGGACATACATCATGTACTCAAACCATTACTAAATGCCAACCTCTATTCCCTCCTATGAGCACGCTCAAGAGACTCTGCAACTAGAGCTTGTGTCTAAATGTCAGAGGTAGGACAGGTATAAAGGACAATTTTGACGGCAATTCAGGATTAAAATAGTTATCTTTGATTTCTTCTCCTGTAATATCTCTTTTCAGAACACTTGTATCTTTTCCATTGCTCAAAATAAAGCTTATTATTTTTCATGAAAGAAAAAACTGAGTTTTAAAAATATTTCCAAAGATGTTAAAGTATAGTCACTATATATTATTAGAAGCAAATATGTTCTTTTCATAAAGGACAATATGAAAGCCTTTCTAGACATTATTTTTGTCAATCTGCTGGAGAGAGAGAAAGAGATTGAGAGAGAGAGAGAGCGAGGGAGAGAGGAGAGAGATGGGCACATGGAGTATTTCTCAGAAGCCAAACCAACGAGAAAAATCTTCGGAGAGATAAACATTATGTCATGTTTCTGAAACTTCCTGATTATACTTAAAGCAGACCATCTGTCCCCAGTGACGGAACTCAGTGCATGAGACCTTGAGGAATGTAACTTTTTGTAACATTTCTGAAACATGGAATTTGTTCCCTGGTAGTCCAACTTTGTAGCAAATCTGTTACCCAGGTGTAAATTTAGAAGCATCAGAGTTCTTGGCTCCATGAAGGAAGAATTTCAATTCAGAGGAGGCACTCTGGACTCTAACAAGAGAATGGCTTAAAATCAAACTGCGCAGGTGCAAGGACCCGAGTTCGATCCCCGGTACCAAAAAAAAAAAAATCTAAATTACTCCAAACAAACCAGGATGCAACATAAGGGAAGTAAATGGAGAATTCGGCAACAAGGAAGGTGAATTCCAGGTGCTCTTACCACTGGGAGGAAAATACTGTGACTACAAACAAAAATGAAGCTCATCAACAAGGTCCAAATGCCAAATCTATGGTCCAGTATTGAAGAGCATTCTCTTTTTCACCAAACACATTTTCTTAGGCATTGTTTACTACATGAGTAATTCAAACTTAACATGACATTCACCAAAGGGATGTGTGCCTGTGTGTGTGTGTGTGTGTGTGTGTGTGTGTGTGTGTGTGTGATCATCAGTCCTCTACAAAGAGGCAGATGATGATACTGGGGAAAAACAGGTGTCAAACATAGAACTGCAGTAATAAATCATGGTAAAATCCTGAAGGAGAATAAAAATGGGATAATGGGGTGAGAAAGTCCTGCAAGAATTCAACAAGAAGACTTTGAAGCAAGAATTGGTAAAGTGGTGGGCAAAAGTGCAAAGTGGAGCAGGCTGGGAAAGTTGAAGTAACAGAAACTCTTGAGCTTCAGATTTCACGTAGCTTTAAGAGAAGCAAGAGAACAGGTCCAACCTGCAGCTAAGAGTAGAGATGAATTTAACAGGTGTGCTGCATGTAAAAACCAAAGGGGCAAGAAGGCTGAACGGGACATAGAAGAAGGCCAGAGGAGACATTGCATGGTCCCTCCCGCCTTGGGTGCTGCTTCTGCTCTCTCAGCTGGGGCTGAAAGTCAGCCCTTGAATGGGCTGGACGGCTTCCACATCTGCCCAGCAGAGGCCCCTGGCTGTGGTGTCCCCAGGGTCTGAGACGATGTCCTCTGCATGCTTCTAAAGACGGACCACACCACATAAGAAGATTCTTTCCATTTCACATTCAGCATCTCCCTCAATGCACTTGACATTGTGGTTGGGCATCAGAAGGACTGACCAAAATGAATCTGACATATTCACAATATGCTTAATAGCCACTGTACATGTGGCAATTATCCCTAAATAGGACTTATAAATCATTACATTGCTTTTACACTGCCAAACCTAGGTTGCAATTTTCCATTTCATTAGATTTATCATAGTCAACATGGTATAGTATAATGAATGCCATATACCCATTGCTTAGAGTTTTAAAATGTTAACATTTTGTCGTACATACTTTATTATTTATCTTGATGCAGTGTTTAAAGTAGATTTCAGACACTGTGACATTTTACTCTTGAAGACTTTAGTAGTAGCTCTAACAACTAACATTTGGCTATATAATAATATTGTGATGGCACTTAAAAAAGTAATACCTGTGTATCATATAATGCTTATTATAAACTCAAATTTCCCCAGTTATACCCCCAAATGTGTCTTATGACTTGTTTGTTCAAAGCAGGATCCAATCAGTATTCACAAATTGCATTTGGTTGTTTCCTGTCTCTCACCATTCTTTTTTTTCTTTTTTTTTGCTTTCAAAAAGTAACTCATATTTTTACTTATTGCTTTGTTTATATACTTCCACTTGAAATTAAGCCAAAAAACAGGACATGAATCCCAGGAAACTTCCATCCTAATCTCAACAATCAAAAAGTGTTTAAGACCTAAATGGGGCAAGAGCACTAAAAGCTCCGATTAAACCTCTTATATTCAGAAAACTAGAAAACTGGGATAACCATTGTATATCTCAGAATGTTCTTAATAAGCTAATGACTTAACCTCACCAAAACAAAGACATCTTTATACCAGCCCTTCATCATATCAGTGAAAATTTTATCAAGGATGAGCAGCAGGGGATATAACATAACCCAAAATCTCACACTTTAATGTTAACTGAATTTCAGCGCAGTAAAACATGACTAAGAATCACAATGGAACAAAACCCTGCTCTGTTTTACAGCTGCACATGTGCTTTGTCCTTTGAGTCCCTTCTTTAGACAGACTTGTACAGTAAGCCACTGCATTAAATATGGTTAGATTCTCAGTCTAAGACCTTAATTGACCTTCTTAGGGCCAATATTCTTATAAAGTATAGCCAACTACAAGTCTTTCCTCTGGCTTCTGTTCTGTGCTTTGTAAATATGTATATCTTTTTCACGATCATAGTGAATCTTACTCACAATAAATTGCCATTCCATCATAGCCAAGAAGTTGTTATCCCATTCATAGTGAATTTGGGAAGCTAAAAGAATCACAGAGTGATTGGTACAAAGATATTCCAGTGTCTGAAGAAGATCTTCTAAATATATGATATCAGCTGTGAATGTTTCTTCTAAGGATATGATATCAGCTCCAAGTATCAGGTGAAATTCTCCAGGTGAAAAACTCCAAATTTGATCCCCAAGTCAGCTCCTTAACAACAGTTTGACATGGGGAGATAAGTTGGCTTGGACATTTGATTTAAGAAATTCTAATGTCGATCCGTGACAGTCACATGAGCACCCAGCAGGGCAGCCACGATGCCCACCAGCCCCGTGCCGGCGCCCAGCTCCACAGCAGAGCGGCCCCTGAGCTCCACAGAGCCCATCTCCAGGGATGTGGACAGAAACAACTCCTGCGACTCCCAGTTGCCGCCAGTCCTGCCGCACCCAGATAGTGTGGTTTGCAAAGGAGAAGGTGGCAAAGGGCTTGTGGAATTTCTGGAGCCCCACTCCAGTGACCTCTTCATAGGGCACGAGTGCCATTTTGTCTGAGCCTGGCCCTCTGCTAAGACCTGTTCTGCACAAGTGTCCCAGGGTGACACGCCGGCCAGAAACTGCGTCATCTCTTCAATGAGGCTCGGGCAGGCGTGCCAGCTCCTGAAAGTGCTCACCATTCTTTTCTAATCTGTGTATGTGCATGCATGTACACTGCCTCTCACTTGCTAAGCACATGCTTACATCCTCAGACCCTCTTTTCATCTTAATCAATCCTGCCACACACTCTTCACCAGATTTTAATTTTTGTGTTGTTGACTAGTAGAAGAGATTGGCAGCATCTTACAAAATACCCTACTTTCTGAATTCATCTGGTTACTTGCTCAATGACACATTGACATTGGTTCTTTAATTCCTATATTTCCTACAGAGTAGAAATTAGACGAAATTCAGCTCATATTTTTCTGGCAAAACTGCTTCATCATTGAGGCTGCACACTTCATAACAGACTGGATCAAAGCCCACAGGGTGGCCCACACTTTATGACGCTAAGACAAATCACTAGATTGAAGTGGTTATCATAGCTGCAAATCCCACTCCTTAAAATTCAAACTTGTTGAATGAACTGTCCACCAGCCAGGTGTTTTACTCTCACAGCAGAACTGAAGCCCAGGCCAGGGTTTCCTTTGTCTGGCCTTTTCTGTACCTTATGCCTTTCCTTTTCTTGGGCCCTTCTCATCAGTCTAGACCAAGAGATTATAGCCTTATTTCCTGTGCTTTCCACAAGATAGGCAGGAATCAAGGGTGGCTGTACATATTTTCAGACTTCCAGTACCGAGTGTGCCAAAGCAAAAGGAAACTAACAGAGCATCAGTACTCTTTGTTTTGGCTTTGGCGTTTTCTAGAGGGTCGAGATGCTATAGACCAAATGTTTGTGCCCTCCCAAAATCATAGGTAGAAACCTAATCCCCAATCGGGTGATATTAAGAGGTGAGGCCTTAGGGAGGTGAGTAAAGGTTGCTATTAATACCTGTATAAAAGACCCCAGAGAGTTCTCTTGTGTCTCCCAACACAGAAAGACACAGAGAAGATGTTTGTCTGTGAACCAGGAGACAGGCACTCTTGGACTCTGAATCTGCTGGTGCCTCAATCTTTGACTTCCCAGCCTCTAGAGTTGTGAGCAACATGTTTCTCTTTATGCCACTGGCCTATGGTTTTTTTTCATTGTAGGAGTGAATGAACTATGACAGAGGCTTTAAACAGAAGAATATGAAGAAGTGGAAATTCACAGGAAATGGAGAGATGAAAAAATAAAATAAAAATAAGCATTTTGAGGGAACTTTTTTTTAAGACTAGTAGTGACATAGATAGAATAGTACCTGAGAATGGAAACTCTACAATCAGGAGACTGGGATTTACACTCCAGCTGCCTCATTTTCTGGCTTTAAGCCCTTGGGTTCCTAATTTGATATCACTAAGCTAAGGCTTCTTTCCTCGTCAGTAACTGCAGATAACAAGGACATTTCCCTGATTTAGTTTCTTGGGAAACTAATGTGTACAAAGTGCTTAATACAGTGCTAGGAACAGATCAATGTATAGAAGTTACCACTATTGCTAAATTCTTCAAGGAATTAAGGAAGCACAACAATCAGATAAATATTTATAATTCAGCTTTCAGATACTTTCCCTGAGTTCCATCTTTTACTAATTATTAATTAATTATCTTTTGTGGCTCTGGGGATTGAACTCAGGGTTTCACACTGAGTGTCATCTCACCTTTTTAAAAAATTTTAATTTTTTATTTTGTGATCAGGTTTTGCTAAGTTGGTAAGTTTCTCAGGTTGGGGTTGAACTTGCAATCCTCCTGCCTCAGACTCACAGCATGCAGGGGCTTCAGACTTGCACCATCACGCTCAGCTCTAAGTTCCATCTTCAACATTGAGTGGAGCAGAATCTTGTTAGAATGGCTGGTCTCCTTTCACTGGAGCAGTGACTATAGGGGTTTAGGGATCAGCTCGCAAAAGAAGAGACATCCAACTCAGAAGATTAGGCACTTACTACAGACTGAACTTAGTTCCCAGGCACAGGTGAGTGTCCCCAGGGTCTTCAGAAGGCACTTAAATCGGGAAACATTTCACCAATCTCCAACAGCATGAAGATGCGTGTAGGGAGGGGTGGAGAGGTTGGAGAGCAGGATGGTGGAGATGATCATCCTCTCCCATCTACAGCAGAATGGGAAGCCATCCGTCCTTATTTCTGTAACAACTCACCAAAGCAGCACCATGCGGCCCCCTGTTCTTCAGAGGCAACCCCTTTCCACTGTCTTAACAGGACTGCATGGAGCCGGTGAGAGTGGAAAGAACCAGTAGCCTGAGCCTTATGATGCCTTAGCACAAATGCTAATGGATGTGGTAGGTATTCACTATGGACTACAGAGCTTCTTATTTTTTATTATTATTTATTTATTTTATTTATTTATTTATTTATTTAGGTTTTCTTATGGTATTATGGATCAAATCCAGGAATAGTCCACCACTGACCTACATTGCCCAGCTCCTTTTATTTTTTGTTTACTTTGAGACAGTCTCGCTGAGTTGCCCAGGAAGATTTAAATTTCTGATCTTGCTTCAGCCTCTCCAACTGCTTGGATTATGCGTTTGTGTCACTATACAGGGATTATTTCGTTTTTAAATGAAATCATTGTGAGTAGATATTTTTCAGTATTGAAAAAATAATTGCTATTTTGGGCTCTTTTAGAGCTTCTGGTCACTCCATCTACAGACTTTTTAAAGGCTTAGTAGCTGCCCGATCATTTTATTTCTTGATCTCACTTTCTCTCTATCACCTATAGATAGTATCATGGAAAGTGCTTAACTATTTCTTGATGGGTTGAACAGAAATGGTTAGGGATGTGCAATGAAGGATTCTATATTTCAGTGATTTAATATTTACTATGTGCCAAGCACAAGTTTCTTGACCCACATGATTTTGCTAGCTTCCCTTAAAAACAAAGTGAACTAGTCATCATCCTCATTCGAGCCCATAAAAATGTTTATTGTGGATGTTTCCCACAGGTAGAAAGCAACAGATCTGGAATTTAAACACAGGTTCATCCAGTTCCAAAGCCCAAACATCATGAGAAGATAAGGAGCAAGGCAGGAAGAGGGGAAAGAAAAATGTAAATGTTGCCTTTAAGAGATTTGTAATCTTATCAGAGAAATACGACACATTTGTATGAAATAATAAATAATCATGTAGCAGAGAACACAATAATATGCCTCCAATAGGCACTCAGTTTCAGTTAGTAAATGCTAGGAGAGGTCAAAACTGGGATAGAGTAATGCTTGCCTTGGTATGCCCAGGGAGGCAGTGAGATTTAAGATCCTAAAGATATGCTTTTATGGACGGTAGTATAGTAAGGGACTGTTGAGGGGTGGCAGGAGGACGGTAGAACCACACCAGCAGATGTGTGGCAGCTGGTACCATTCAGATGTCACACTCGGGAATAATCAGCAATTGGCATCAAGTAGCAGTGGGAAATTAATGTACATAAGGGGAAGAAGGGTGCTGAGGGTGAACCTGAAAGGGTGAGAGGAAGTCTGTGGACCTCAGGCAGGAGAAGATGCTGCACATCTGAACCAAGGAAGCTGCATGGTTCCAGGGGGACTCCACATGTGGTAGTGGGCTCAACTCACTCTAGGCAGGGAGAGAAAGCACCTTCCAGTTTTTTTTAGCCCCAAAAGCATTTGCAGAAAATCAAAATGTCTCCTTCTTTAGCCATCACAATGGGTTTTGATAACTCTATGGAGAAGGTACAGACATTTGCCAGGGCTGAGGCCAGAGTAAGATATGGGTAAATATTTGCTTTGCCTCAGCTGGAGAAGATGGATTTTAAATAAAGAGACAGCATGACTCATGTCACAGAGTGTACCAACAGTTCAGGAGAAAGCCACTCTGGAAATTGTCAGAATGGCAGGCAGTGTGTGTCAGTGATCTCCCAGGAAGGACCCCCTCACAACTCAGTGTATGTACACACACAGTGAGTTGTGAGCTCTTTATATAGACTCATGTGCACACATAGGTGCACAATACACATTCACACACACATTTGCACTCCCGCACATACATACTTTCTCCTTTCAGTGACACTGGACCTCTCCGTCCTTTGGTGTCACTGCTGGCTTGACAGCATCTCATCAGTTATTGTTTAGCCTTTGCAGACCAAGGTCTCCTGGCAGCAGATCAGAGGGGTGGGCTGTGGTTAGAGGAGACTGAGGACCAGCTGGCCTGTCACCTGTGACACTCTCACGGTGAAATCCACAGTGACACCTAAGAGTCAATTCTAAGATGGCCCATGGTCTCTGTCCTCTAGTGTTGTGCCCTGTATGATCCCTCCTCTCAAGTGTGTTTGTGGCTTCTGGACTTCCTTCTAACTCATGGAATATGGCAAAAGTGATAGGATATCACTCCTATAAAAAGTGTGATAAAAACACAGTGACTAATTTTTTAAAAAATGTATTACGGTAAAAGACACATTGCCATTCTGCCCCTCAAAATACCACCCTTGGCTTTAAACACTTTTATCTCTTCATTCTTGCAATGTTTTGAAATAGTTCTACAAGTTCTCTTTCATGTGTGTTTTTAGCTATGCTGTCACGGCTGCCTCAGTGTCTTGAATTGATTCAAAATGTTTACAATTTATGATCATTTTGACTTTGGAGAAGACCCGGAAGTTGCACAGTGCCAGATGCGGTGAACAAGGTGGATGAGGACACACTTCAGTGTTTTTACAAACTGGCCTTTCTATTAGTCGACACTCTCCAGAAGCATTCACTGTATTTTTATCATAGTTCGTAAAGACATTCAAGTTGTTTTCATTCTCCAGGGTCCAGTTCTCTCTCCTTTAATTTGATATCATTTATAGTCTCTAAGTTTTCTTCTACTTCTAATAGATTCTGATTTGCAAAATTGATGAACATGTAAATTTAATGTTTGTTTATCTTCTATTTATGTAGCATTCTAAACATTACACTTTATCTCATTTAAACTTCAAAATTTATCTTGCTTAACTTTTTTTTTATTAGTGCTGCTTGTAAAGATAAATAAACTGAAATTTAGAGAAATGTAATACTTTGCTCAAAACCACATGGCTTGAAAGTGGGAGAGGAGGGAATCAGACTTCTGATCTTCTTACTGTACTATGCAGGACCAGAGCCTAGAAGAAAGTCTATTCAACTATTTAACTAGAAGCAATCAGGGAAACAGAGACAGAAACCTTAGAAAGGGCTTGGAGTTGCAGTAATCAAGTGAAGAGCCATGAAAGTGGTAATTCAATCTGACAGGCAAGACTGATAGATCCCCAGTGATGGCTTTGAAAAAGTGAAGTCATCAAGAAAGTTCATCTGAGATCATTTTAGAGCAGGGAAAATGGAAGAAATAAGGAATTCATGAGAATATCTTTCACCATACCCTAAACACTGGTGGCTCGAAATTGCTTTTATTGTGGCCCAGACCCATCTCTTCAGCTCCAGATTTCTCTCTGTAGTCCTTCTGGTGGTCCCAGTTTCCAAAACAACACATCCCCAAACTAAATTCATCGTCCTTGTACCCAAAGGCACCTTCATTCTGGGTCCCCTGTTGTGAAATAATTTATCATTTACCCACAAGGCTTTAAAGCCAAGTTACTCCTTTTGTGTATCTCTCAAACTGTAGTAGTCACCTAGATCTATGAATTTCACCTCGGAAATTTCTGGAATCAATATTCACTTCATCACCCTAACTCAAATTTCTATTTCTATTTGAGCTATTTCAACAGCCTCCTCACTAATCTCTCCATTCTCTAGCCCACCACTCTCCCTACCCCTTCCCTGCACAAATCCATTTCCCAAATTGACTGCAAAGTAATTTGAAAAACACAAGTTAGTTCCACATTTAAAGCCTTTTAAAGACTTCCCAGAACTAACCAGATGTATTTCAAATTCCTCAATATGGCATGGAGGATGCTTCCTTGTCTGGCTTTTGCCTCCTTCTGCAGCCCCACCTCCTGGCATACTTCCTCTTGTCCACTTAACTTTATCTTAGTCATTGGAAGTTCTCCATTTTTATCCTATCATCTGGGTTATTCCTTGCAAGACCCTTCTATGTTTTGCCTATCTGCTCATTGTCTCAAGGCCCAACTCAAATGTCTCATCACCTAGGAAGCCTTGTTTTGATCCCTCTCAAAGCAGTCATGTTGCACATCTCCAGGGGCAATTCGCATCACTCCCCTGGGCTGCCAATCACAGAAAAGTCATGTGTACCTCTCCCAGAGATGTGCGACAGTGTGGTAATGCAGGACATCCTAAGTCAACTTGATTTGTCTTCCAATATGACTACAGCTCAGCCGTATGTTTGTCTCCTTCTCTAGGCATTAAGATGAACTCTGTGAATATGAATGAAATGATCTGTTCTTCTTTGAATTCTTAATGTCCAACAGTGACCCATTTATTATCAACTCAGAATTAATCTTTGAACAGTCAGATGAAATCTTTAGGAGTCTGCATGTGGAAGGGTAAGAACCTGAACTATACAATCAGACTTAGAATCCAGAAGGAACAGATTTCTTGGGCCAGCCTAATTTGAACCCTGTGGTTATACACACACAAGAGAGCAATGGCAACCAATTGATTGAAATGACATTAGTCTCATGATACTAGTATAGAAAAATTCAGCCAGTTCTTTCCAACTGTTTCTGATAATGCATACAAGATATTTTTTTGTTCATGGTAAAAAATCTGTGTGGGACCGAATTCAGGCACATGGAATGGATTTTTTTGTCAACTTAGGAGAAACTTGGCTATTTCAGCCAATCTAAAACATGCCTGTGGAAGATAAATCAGTGTTGTAGCTTTCTGGGGGAAAGTAGGTGAAAACTTGGTGGTGGCTAAAATATCCAAATCTAAGACTAAAGAAAAACTTCATTTTATTTATATATCAGGAAATCAGGCTTCCTACTATCACTATTTCTTCCAGATGAACAGCTGAGCACATAGATCTCATATTATAGTATTATCTGAGACTCTCCAGGGAGCTTCAATTCAGCCACATAATCAGAAGCACAGCCACCTATATATTGGAAAATTGATTATAGAGTTTCTAGCCCTTCCTAGTTATTTATCTGTTGGCCACTTGGTGAGTGTGTGTGTGTGTGTGTGTGTGTGTGTGTGTGTGTGTTCACTTCAAGGTCCCCAAACTGATCTACTTTAGAAATTCCACTGCCATGTGCTCTGATCCAAAACAGACCCACTGTCTGGGAAGAATAGCTTCAGAATTTCAGGGTATATGCAGCTTCTTCATTCAGAAACGTAGAGTAATCTCCAAGATCTCATTGCTGGAGTCATTGGGCTTAGAAATGGAATTCACTGAACTGCTCTAGTTGGGGCACTGGTATAAAAAAAAAAAATAAGACTTGGCCTTTACCCTCAAGGAGCTTACTCTAAAATACTGATAAAATATTTCCCCCTATTTTATTTTACACATCTCCACTGTTCCCATTTTTCCTGGCTAGAGATTTGGAATCTTCAGTAGTAGCCTGAGTTCCAGTTTCATGGGTCCCTCTGAGAAGTGCATACTAGTCTGGCAGATATGGCAAGTAAAAGTTTTCAGATCAAGAATATCTTCAGGAAAGGAAATCTCCATTAAAGAAAACAGTACCTTATGTACTGGGTATGCTCTTTGCCTAGGGACTTGAAGGTCAGGATTACTGCTCATTGTCAAAAGTCCCCAAGACTTCCTTATATCTCTATACAAAAGCTGACAGTGCTAATTCAACTAACAGACTACACTGACTTGGCCATTTAGGGCAACGTACATGGATTCTTTGGGAGATACAGCAATTATTATTTGTACACACCAGCTAAACAGATTTACAGTTATGACCAATGACTTTGGGTACATGGTAGAGAGCACTGTGTGTTGAAACAAACCATTGCTCAAACTTCTGAGAGATGTAAGCCTTCAAATGGAACAGATTAAGTCTGGTAGGAATCATCACCTGAGGTGAAGTAGACAGTCTTTGGGCACATGAATGGAGGTGCTGAATGCAGGGAGAATTCAAAGTGAAGATAAAGACAATATTCTAAAGAGGCAAGATAATTTCCCAATGAAGCAACGATGTCCATATGTTCTGGAGGTGTAATGGTGATTCCACTTACCTAAACACAAATTTTAAAAGGGCTGAGTCCATATATTTGTATTATGTTGCATGATCTTTAGAAAGAGCTCAATGTACTGGGAAGTATGTAGGACTGGAAGATGTGAAGAACAGGATTTAACCTGGTTTGGTGCTAATTAGCTAGAAGAATTTAGGCAAGTCATTTAATTTGTCTGGATCTCATGTTTTCTTATTCATGGACAAGATTTTTATACAGAAGTCCTTTGAGACCCTGCTCATCTTTATGTTTGGTTATTAGTTGATTTCCCTCCCATGTACTCTGTTTTTATTATTGCTTGATCAATCAAGAATGAATCTTATTGTTCCAAGCCATGGAAGAGAGACAAGGAAAGATTCATAGTTTATTCATATTTAAGACAAGCTCCTTGAGATAAGTGCTGGATCTCAATTATCTTTTTATTTTGAATGTTCAGAACTGTGCTGCATACATTTTGAAAATCTGAAAAAGTGAGTACATGGAAGAACAATTTCTAGTTAGAACTGTGGCTGTGAAACAATTACACATCCAAGGACTCCATTTCCAGCTCTGCTTGATAAGAAAATAATGCACAATATGACAAGGCCTTTTCTGTTCCTAAGCCCCTCCCACATCTTTTTGCCAGGAATCATAAGACGTTTTGTTAAAGCCACCAGCACTGCTTGAACATGTATCTGTTCAAGCTGCAAGATGTTCCTACTGATGTTTCAAGATGTTCTGTTAACTCTGCCCTTCCACTTCTGTAAACATCCTTGCCTGGCATGTAAATCCAAACCCTCCATCCCATAGATCTCTGTAGAAATTCCATTTCTGTTTGAGGCTCAGACTTCAGAGTGCAAACTCCTCTGGGCCCACTGGCCTTATAAAGTTCCCCCCATCTCTCCGAGTTCGTCTTGGCTTCTTCGCCTCTGGAGACCTTCAGATAGCTGCAACACTTGGCTCCAACACAGCTGTAACACTTGGCTCTACCACTGAGCTGTTGCCCTTTGCAGTAACATGCTTGCATCTGAGTTGGGCCACGTGACTAGTTTTCCCCATCTATATATGAATTCTAGTGATATGGCGGAAGAGCCTTCTCTACCATATCTTGGAACCACATACTAAAGATGTTAGAAGTTCCTGGGTCCCTGAATATCCACGTGGAGCAGAATTCTCCACTTGCATCAAACTTCTAAGAGGGAGAAACAAACTTACATTAAATGAAACCACTGAAGTTTGGAAGCTGATTTATTATAGAATTTATTAATTTATTATGTTTGACTTCAAAGTGTGCACACAGAGTAACAACTGCTTGAAAGCCAAAGCAAATTAAATGTGCAAGAGATAGTAGAGGATAGTTCTAGACATAGCACAAACCTGGTCAGAAAGCCAAGGTCACTTTCTCAGAGTGAAGGCTAGGAGAAACAAACTGGAATTTGACATGCTTTTCTAAAATTAATTTTTAACTGATCATAAAAACATGAAGATCATACCTATTAATAGGAAACCATGTGATGTTTTAATTCATGTACATATTGTATACATTTAAATCAAGTTAAACATGTCTACACACATTTATCATTTCTTTATGGTGAAAACATTTGAAATCTTTTTGTCTAACTTTTTAAAATTTACAGAAGGTTGGTTATTTATTTATTTATTTATTTGGTACTGGGGACCAAACTTGGATCCTTGCACTTTCAAGGCAGGCAGTGGAACCTGAGATAAATCCCCAGCCACACAGAAGCTTTTTAAATCTATAGTTCACCTACTGAGCAGTAGCACACCAGAATCGGTGGCCTGTTAATATGGAAAATACTATCCAGAAGTTCGAGTATAAAACTCATGATCTCTTTTATAATTACAAGGGAATTAAGGCTGGGAAAAATTTTTCCCAGACACAGAATAAAAGTGGCATTACTAATATTTGAGTCCAATTTGGCTCCAAAGCTTGTATTCATTGTTCACAAGAGGCCTGGCTTCATTCTAGCTGACTTTAGAGTAGTAGAACTGGAAGCTTTCATCTATAGGCCCTGGGGACTCCTTCATGCCTATCCAAAGTTCCATGTGGAAAAGAACACAGTCCTCTCTGTTCCCAGAGAAGCCCTTGCTGTGTCCCAAGCCTGCTCTTGACCCTAGAGCTGAGGGGCTTTTTCATTTCCTGCTGGAGCAGACGCCTGGGTGGCCCCATCATCAGCAGGCCAGTATTAAGGCCACACCCGTGGCCCTGAGGCCCATTAGAGCTCCAGCCACTTCCATGTGAACACAGGATGTTCAGCTAAGACCAGGAAAGTCTTGGGCAAAAGACAACATGTGGATCACTTTACAAATCTCTTCCCTACCCAAAGGCCAAGGCAGGTGGAAGAAAGAGCAGGGACCATTCTGGGTGGGCATAGATGGGTAGGGGTCTCTCCTGTGTAGCAGGAGGGGTTTGGAAGCCTCCTTGTAAGCACAGAGTTACATAATGGCATGAAGATGGCTATGAGTCACCCTCACCAGGAGTGGAACACACATACACCTAAATATAATTTACAAGTGACTCCTCTTGATGGTGTTGCACAACCGAATTAGCTCCTTAAAAAAAAACCCACCCACTTCAAAGCACAACAGATGATCTGTACTTATGCTCCAAAACATCCAAGTTTGCTCTGGTAGGAGAAGCGGCCTAGACAGACTGGACAGAATTTAGATTCAGTTCTGAGTGAATCATCCTTGTTACTGCCCACTACCCCAGACGACATCCAGGACTGGACTTCTGATCGACCGTCACTTGTCACAAGTGTGGCCTTCACACGACCACTTGTTGGACAATGCACGAGATATTTCCAGTCCCCACCCCAAGCCCCAACACAGAGGGCTGGTAGGACGCGAGAGGGAGTGTGTAGGGTTTGTGAAAGCTCACATCTGGCAGGGGAGAGATCATACTGTATTTCAGAATGATTGATTCCTCCAGGGAGCAGCAGGCTCATGGAGGAGGATTGTAACCATCGAGGGTACTGAATTTTCAAACACCTCAAACTGCCAAGAGGGTCTGGCTCTGTGGGCTCCTGGAGTGCTACCCTGCTGAGTTTATTTTGGAAGTCTGTTTTGAATTTACAGCCCTGCCTCTTTCAGAGGGTATTTTAAGGTGCTCCACCAACCCGCAAGGGCTCCAAGTTGCTTTTGTTTCTATACTCACACAGATGAGGAGCTAAACTAATTGAGAGACTGACCCAAATTTGTAAGTATCACAGAGTATCACGAGTGGCCTGGATTCTTGCAGCCTTGTGCATGTATCTATCTTCGCATTCATTTGGAAGTCGTTTCTGGATCTCTTGCAAAAATGTCCTCACCCACATAGAATCAGTAAATCAATTATCAGTTCCCACTCCCAAGTGGGGATCCCGCAAGGTCCCACCAAGAAGAATTTCAGGCGCTAAACTCTTCCAGAGGCTTTTGTTCACATAAACACAGCTTAGCAAAACAATCAGTTTTCTTCCTTTTGTTCAATAACAGCACTGTGCAGCCTGTGCTCCGATATCTTCCTTTAATTGAAATAATTTGGATGTCCTGGGGTTGATCTACCCAAGGTTGTGAGGGAGGGAGATTTGCTTCACAACCTTGGAATGTTTTCATTTTTAACTCCTCCAAGTGTAGTTTTCTAGCCAAGAGCACTTCAAACCATTGTCAGAATTCATGGAAGAATATAAAAAAAGAAAGAGTCCCTCCGCTCCCCTGCCTCGCTCCCACACACACACAAAGGAAAGAGAGGAGGCGGTGAAGCTAATGTGCAGGGTGCGGATGCTACCAGGGGGCCTGTTGGAATCTTCTCTTCAGACGGGCATTTTCCATTTACTTTATAGGTCTCTCTCTCCCTTTCCTCATTCCCAGCTTTCAATCTCCTTCATGATTAATAGATATGCCACAAAGCTTCTTATTCTTTCTTTGGGAATTATGCTTACAATAAAGAGTAATTTGTGTGAAAATGGAAGTTGTTGAGAGCGAGTGGGCAAGTGCCACCCAGGAGTGTGGAAGGAAGCACTGGCTGTAGCATGTGGGTGGCCTGCCAATTGCGGCAGGTGGTCAGGACAGAAGGCGTCCAATGACAGGCCTCCCTGTGGGCCCCTGGTCACACAGGCACCTGCACTGCCTCTAGCTGTGTGCTGCTTTGCTCAGAGTCCCTCTCCCAGTCACCTGAGTGGCTGACCAAATCCAGAGTGCATTACCCAGTCTCTCTGTGGCTTTTTCTTACCCATAATTCAAATGAGGGTTCTGGGATGGTGTGTTATTATGGTGTATTGGGGTAAATAAAGACTTTGGGACAAACACTACACAGAAACTTGGAAGGAAATGTGAGAAGGAAAAAAGAGGAATACTAAACTTCTTAGAGCTTGCTCCTTGAAGTGAGATTCCCTGACCAACACCATTGAAGTCTGCAGGGAGATTACTGGAGTTACTAAAAAGAGACCTGGAACTTAACGAGGTTCCTACACCCAAGAAAAGACTAGATATGCTGACCTAGCACACTACCTGGGAGGTTTAAAAAATTGCCTCTAGCTATTTCCCATCCACATGCAGTGCTTCTTGACTAGCTGGTTCAGGTTAGAACAGTGCTCCTAAAGCTCCTCAGATGATTTAAATTGGAATTCAGTTATGAGAAGCAGTAGTATACAAGAAACTGATGAGTCTCAAAATGTGGTCATATGTGCATTAACACGTATGACCACAGCATCAGTGTCATCTGTTGGAATGCAGATTTTTGAGCTCCACCTAGACCTGAATCAGCAGCTCTGAGGCTGTGCTTAACAATTAGGATTTTAACCAGAACTGCAGGTCCTTGACCAGGTGGAGAGCTACTACTATAAAGGGATCCCAAAGAGGAATAATAGCTGCAAATATATTTAGTTCTACTGTAAAACCTGAAAAACCTCCAGAAAATATCTATTACCTGTAATATGGAGTCCAGACTTTTCAGATGACATTCTAGATTCTCCATAAGTTACTCCAACATGCCTTTCTACACATATCTTCTGTAATTTTTTTTAAAAAACTGAACTGTTAAAATGAGTGGTTTACAGTCTAGGTTTTCTTCTAGCTATAAGCCTAGTGATTCTGTACTTCTAAAGCTGTAACTTCAGTCAAATTCATTGTATCTCTGAATACAGCCATGAAGATGTTAACTTGGTTTGCATACAAAGGTCTCTTGCTCTCTCTTCCCATCTTCCCAGGTCAAGCCTTGCTCATTTTTCAAGGCCAAATCTAAATGCTACCTCCTCCACTCTTTGATTTTGCCTGCCAGAATAAACCTCTCCCCTCATATTTCTTGTCACTTGCTCATACATTCACTTCAGTATTTTCTATTAGTTATTTGCCTCATGTATTGGCTCTCAGCTATATTTACTATTTCTTGAAGAAGAACAGTATTCTATTGTTCCTTAGCCATTCCCTATTTCCAGCATCTAGCTCTACCCCCTGCTCAGAAAATCTGGCTCATAAGTGTAGAATGAACTGAAATAAATGGAGCCAAGGGCTCTTAAAACAATTTGGACCATAAAATGAATTGTGACTGGTTTTTCAAATGAGCCAGCAACCACAGACTGGTAAACTGGCCAAGAAGAGCACAAATACCGTAAGTCTAATAAAGTTGTCTCTGTTGTAATGATTTATTTACAAAATAAGTCAAAGTCACTGAAACATATAAAGGGAAATGATAGCAACTTTTACACTAGCTAATACATATTAGTCACTCAATAATTATTTTGTAGGGTGAAGAAATATTGGTAGAAAATTTTCTACATTTTTAAGCCAGTGTATATTCATGATATATTTACAATAGTCTTTACTTCTCAGGAATCCCTGGAGTGTATTCCAATCTCCTTCTTGGTACTACCTTCTACCATGAAAGGCAAAAAGAAAGACATAGAGACAGAATCTAAGTGAGAAACAGGGAACTGGGATGGTCAATGTTTGAGCAAGCAAAGACCCTGAACAGCCAGTAATGCTGATATTTATTGGTGACACAATAATTCATCAAGTTGGGGTAAGGGGGTCATGTGTGGTTGCTAGGGATAAGTTGCTGGTGCAGGCAAGGCTTGTAAAAGGACAGACAAAGCATTCTTGTGTTAGGAACAGAACAAACGAAATATAGATTGTGGTTAACAATTAACCTTGTCTTTTTAGTTGAGCAGGTCTTAACTCTAGGAATGGAATTTGGGTGTAAGTCACCCCGACCTTGGCTGCCATGTTATCTTATACCTCTGCTGTGGCCATTGCAGGGGGTTGGTACTGACCCACTTGCCATATGCAGTGCTCCTATGAGTCATGTAGGCTTTGGCAAAACTGACTTCTTTTAAAAAAGCAGTTGTGAGGTTAACTCTTTATAGCCTGCAATGCTTACAACCTGGTTTGGGCCTAATCAACAGGGTGGTCTCCCACAGTTACTGAAATTTAATTTTGCTTAAAGCTTTCCAAAGCATATTATAAACTTCATCTCCTACTCCTGACAATCCTTAAAGGGAAGTATGTTTATTTCCCCTTTCCTGGATAAACTCAGGCTCCAAGAGGTCAAATAGCTTACCTAAGGTCATCCAGCTAAATGAGAAGCAGGATTAGGACCATGCTCAGAAAAATACTAAGTCTAGAGTCTCTATTCTTTCCAACATATAAAGAGACATTATAGATACGAGACAGTGTTTCAAATCTTTTAAAATATCAGTTCATCCTATGTTAAAATATCAGTACATCCTATGTAGAATGTGTGTCTTTTTTCTTTTCATATGTAAGTTATTTACCACCTCTGTGTGGTAAAACAGCACAGCCTCATGGGAGTGGTCACTACTGAGAGCTTTCTATAAAAAGATGAAAGTGGAAAGAGGAAGGAGGATGAGAATGCAGAAAGAACAAAGTCTGTATTCTATGTAGATGTGGCAGATCTGCATATGCATATGTGTGTCTCATCTTTCCCTAAGAATGTGTACTACATAAAGAGGATTTAAATTGCATCTGGTAACACATAGCACAAATGCAGGCATCAGCAACCTGCCACCACATGCTAAGGGCAAAAGACAAGAGGCAAAGGTGCAGGTGCCAATGAGATGAAGTCTGCCCAATATGTGACTTTGCCCTCTTGTCTCCCTTTGTCAACAGCATCCCCTGTTCATACAAAGTACTAATTTCCTCAGGCTCTAGTGCCTGTATGTTTTAGGGACATTTTCCTACAAAATCCTCTGCATCTTGCCTTTTAGTTTTCCACATTTAAATATGAAGCCCTCCTCCCTCTTCTCATTCTTCCACCTTTTTTTCATGACCACCAGTTGGTCTTTGGGTAAAAAAAAGTCATATTATACTAATGATTGAATGTCGGGTACACTTTTCCAATCAGAAGAATGCCTCTGAAAAGAAGATGTATGGCTAAATGAAAAATAAATGATAATTAAATGAGTTTTCAATTGGTTAAATGTGTAGAATTATTTCAAAAGATAACATTGTATGTGTATGTTTCTATTAGGAAAGAAGGGTGGACTTTCCTTCTTCTTTTCTTTTTTTTTTTTAACCTAACTTGTTTTCCAGGCAAGAAAATTAATGGTTACCACTTCCAAAAGATCTGGCCCATGACAGGACAAGGTTTAAAAATGTGGCATTGATTATGATTTCTCTGGCTGATCTGAGAACAAAACTCAATATATGAAAATTGAGTGCAGAGAGAGGCTGGGATCAAAGTCAAGCACAATATGAAAACAAAGAACCTGGAAAAGGAATCAGGAATGTTTAGGTCTAACATGGAAAGAAGAGCTCAGTGCCACAAAGGAGAGAGGAAATGGAGTGATGGAGTCAACAATACCACAAATGGAAGTTGTCATGGAAACCTTCATTGGAAAGCAAGCAATTGGATTTTGGAAAATGACTGAAGCAAGTCTTGATGGCAAGAGAGAGGAGGGAAAGGATGAAGCCCTAGGGTGAAGTCAGATAGTAAAGAGAAATGGAGTCATCATGCTGCCATGGTGCCAATGAAAGTAACACATCATCGTTACAAGACCGAGCATGACAGATCTGAAAGGCTGATCTGTCCAGCCAGGAGGTCTGTGAGTAAGTGTGTTAGAATCTGCCTTTTGTAGCATCGCAGTACTCATGACTCATCCTGCAGAACAATGTGATAGGTGGGTGGAATCGCTTTTAAAATGTTTCCAAGAGGAATAGGTAGCATGTCCATATCTGGCTTTTAGCAGACATCATTTCTCCACACAAATATTAAGAGCAGAAGCAAGCAAAACAATTGCTGCTGTAATTTTTTGTACAAAGTAGTCCCTTATGAATGTGGACATGAGGAAGTGCAGACATCCCAAAGATTGATTTCCCTGTCTTCTGGCTGAAACAGATCCTGAAATTATATGATTACATGGGCTTATAATATTGGCACTCGTACTGCATGGATCGGTTTTCCATAAATTACCTCTTAAAGAAGAGCCTGTAGGACTAAATGTACACATAAAGCTACAAAAATTTTCCAGAGAGGAAAAGCAGAAAGAATGCCAGAGAAAAGAAAGAACTCTTTCGGCATCACAGAGAACTACTGAGGGCTCATACAAAAGCAGAGTATATGTGTACCTGATCCCTGAAATACAGAATAAGAGGTTCTTCAGGGTAACAAACTCTTGGAAGCAGTGAATGTGATGAAAAGGTAAAGCAAGTATCAAGATGTAGTACATCACAAGAAAAGGGCACATGACTTCAGGAATATGAGGTTCTGTCCTGAGTAGTTCTGACCAAGGTAAGGCTTCTATATTAAATAACCTAACAACCACGCATTATGACCTGAATGATTTCCTTTTGTTTGGACATGAATTGATAAGATAGTAAAATACTATGCCTTTAAGGAATGCTATGTTGTTAGCTTAATGCTATTACATTAATAATCTTAAAGGTGTGTGTGTGTGTTTGTGTGTGTGTGTGTGTGTGTGTGTGTGTGTACTTTAAATGTAAACTCGTAGTAAAAAGCAAGAGACTAGGGCAGAAAAGGATTAAGAAGACCCAGGGCAAACTTAGTAGCATACTTGGCTTATGATCTGTCATCTGACAAGATGGAGGAGTAATGTTGCAAAATAAAAAATAAAAGAGGCTGGGGATCTATCTCAGTGGCAGAGCACTTGTGGGTTCAATCCTCAGCACCCCCTCCCACACAAAAGAATTCAGTAATCAACCTACATCCACTTTTTTGGAGTCAAAAAGTGAATATAGAATGAGAAAAGCTTCCAGGCAGTCGTGAATATCAAAGTTAGCTGATGGTAGCCCTCTGGCTCCAGGAGAGGTTGTCCGATTCATAGCACTTCAAGGGGTAGAGTGATCAAGGAGTGAGAGTTAAGTTCCCTTACATGACAAACCAACAGAATCTAGGAGAGATATCCAGGTCTGACCTAAGTGGTGTGGGACCCATCAGAGGGGTTTAACTCTCGCAAAGGATTCAGAATCCAACTCAGGAATTGAAACAGAAATGGAATCCTACAGATTCACACAGTCACAGATGGAACCAAAAGGCTGAATCTCAGAAAGCTCAAGGCTGAAGCTTGGCTTAAACTCATTCCCAAATCACAGGTTACCTGACTTGGTAATACAGAAACAATTCAGATACTTCCAGCAGAAAATATGGAATGCAGGGAGTTCAAGGCTTACCAAACCTTGGAAGGCTAAAGAATCAGAGATCAGGGAAAGCAGCTTTTATAACTCAGGAAATCTTACTTGCATCTATGATCTATTAGTGAATAATTCTTAAAAAGTAAAACAATAGAATTTAGGAAATCAGGCAGTTGAGGGATTGCAGGAACCAATAACCTCAGGTGTTTCCAGCAGTAGAGGTCAGCTACGGGAGTCCTGAAGGCTGTGGTTACATTACACCCAAGCCATTTGCAAAATCCTCCAATCTGCTTTCTGCTGCTACAAGAACCACATGCTGACTACTCTTCTACCTCTCATTCCCACTTGAGATCTTTGTCACTGGCAGAATCTAAGTGGGGAACTTTTGGTAAAGCTTCTGGAAAATATAGTTTCCAGACCTTGCAGCTCCTGTGATTCAGGAAGAACACAGAAAGGGAGAAAGAAAACATTTGGCATAAGGACTAAGTGAAAAACACCAATAATACCCTAGTTTTAGGTGGAAATGTGATTTCTTAGAGGCAGCAAAGTGCTTTAAAGATGCTTAGGTAGATGGAAGACAATATGAACCCATAAGGGAAAGACAAATCAGAAAGGGGGATGTGGCAAGTCTAATGTTAGGATCTCTGAGAAAAACATTGTTCACTATGTGTTTTAGAACTTTCACTGGAGTATGAAGTATAAATGCAAGGTAGGAACCACAATTAACTAGGGGAAAAGCAAGATAGCAGGATGATTTTACCATAACTCAACTGATAGTTATTGAAAGTGTTCAGTGAATAAAACATTCTTTCAGACTAGGCAAAAATTAAAATAGCCTCAGTTAGGGTTATTTTAGTGTTAGAACTGGAAAGAAAAGGGTGAATATGTGTAAGGAAGTTGAAATGGACATTGATAGGTCTTGACAACTAAACGGATACCAGCCAGAAGGAAGAGGCCAAATAGGATTCTCCAATTTGTGACCTGGGTATCCATGAGAATGGTACTTCTAATTGAGATATGAAGCATAGAATTAAAATTGAACTTGGGAAGTTTTGTTTTAGGCATAGTTAATGCGAAACTTATTAGGATACCTAACTGGAGTTGTCCAACAGTGTCAAGTTGGCTTTTCCCAGTCCTGCTAGATGTACAAGATAGGTCTTACATGCAAATGGAAGTAACAGAACACGTGTGATTTAGAAAGGACTTACAAAAACTATCCATCTAAAAAATGGTGTTCTGAGTCTTGTTTCCTAACTCAGTTTGATGTCTATATCCAACTATTAGTATGTCAAAGTTATCCCAAAGCCTTTAGACTTTTGTACAGTGTACCTTCCAACAGAGTAGAACATTAGGGCTGCCTCATTCAGCCTGAAGACTGTTCCAAGAATTTGGTTGCTTCTTCTCTCAGCATTCAGTGTGTGGTGAAGAATCAAAACTAGAAGAACCTTTGGGTCCCATACAAAGTGGTGATGGCCAGAGAGACATGAAGTTTCCTGGGTTAGGAGAAACTTCCTATGACTTGAGTTTTCTGTCTTCATAGACTTTCTCATTGTTTTATTTCTTTATTAATAAATTGATTATTGAGACCTTCTTAAATTCTAAGCCTATTTCTTCCATCAAAATGAGGGGAACTTATTGGATAAAGCCACAAGTCCATTAAGATTGAATGGTGTATCTCCATTAAACTATGATTTGCATTGTAAAACAGATTAATAAAAATGGAAGCATCCTGTTGGAGAGGAAATATATAAAAGAATCTCATAGGGCTACTTGAATGAACACAAAAATAACAATGTTCCAAGCACAGAGAGAGAGAACAAGAGACAGATAAAGGTATTGACTGAGAAAAAAGTAGGGCTGAGACCTGCAGCCAGTTAAGTGGTGTGAGTCATAGCTCTCAGTTTTTGGTAGATATCTGAAGCCAGAGAACATTCAGAGCTTTAGACAAACACTGAAATTAGGCCTCCTGGTGGAGCAAAGGCTCCCATCGCAATGGAGAGTCCTACAGTGTGTATGAGGTCATTATTAGTATGTTGGTTAATAGAGCTCCTGAGAGCCCCTCCCAGCTGAAAACATGGGTTTACAAATGGTTCCAAATGGATGAAAATATTTCTTATTTCAATCTGTTCCAAAGAATTCAAGAAAAAAATCATTTATCAAGAACCACATCACATAGTCCACAGAACTCTGAGTTGTTTCAAGTCATCAAAGAGTGGGTGAGGAAAAAAAATCACAAAGCAGTGATTTCTAGATTTCTCTACAACTCTAGGATAGGGTGGGGCCTAAAAGCTCCCCAGCCTCTCAATCAAACTGACACTGCTTTTATCCACTTCATTTCTTTAAGTAAACATCAAGACCTTTGGCCACCAAAGTTTGGAAACCACTGGCTTAAGGACTTGGTGTGCCTGATGGCATGAGATAGCAGATGGAGGCAAGATACAGAAAAGGACATGAAAGCAAGCAGCATTCATCTCCCCCAAGGAAGGTATCGCTGCGATGGTGTGTTCAGGCCAGTTTATACCACCTCACAAGAACCAGCCGTGCCTCCCATTTAGTTCAGTGGCCTCATCTTGGGAGTTTGAAAGTGACCGCAGTGGGAATATTTACACCTTTGAAACTGCAAATGCCACAAGTTGGGATTTTTCTTTTCTATTCTTTGCTTTTCTTTCTTTTTGTCTTTTTTTTTTTGTCTATGTGAAAGACTGTTGTCAAACATTTGTCAGAAAACCACTGGAACTTAATCTAAAGATAATTTTGCCAACAAAACAGCCGAAGTCCTCAGAAGATCTGACCAATGGCCCTCTGCAGAGTCAAGATAGGGACTGAGGGATCTAGAAAGAGGGAAGGAGTTCTGGAAAATGCAGCTTTGTTGTGTAGTCATGGAAATGGTCTCAGAGGAGACTGGAGAGCCAGGACACAGAGGTCTGAATGGTAGGTGTTACTCATTCGGTGGAGACCTTTCTCCCTTGACCAGGGACTGCAAATAAAGGGAGAAGGTAGGAGAGCCAAGAACGCCGGAACTCAGAAGGGCTAATTTGCATGGAATTCTGACAGCTACCCTCTGATTCCAGAAGAGTTCGGACAAAAGAAAACTGGAGTTCCAAGAATGCATTCCTTAGTCCCCCAGACTTCCCCAGAGCAAAGACCAGCAACCTTCCAGGCTGGGTAACTGAGTGGTATGGCAGAGGTTCTTTGCATTGTCAGTGTCTGTCTTGATGTCCGAGGCTTCCACTTGGCTAAGGCCAAGACCAGGAAATTTCTTCTGCTCCCTTCCTGGGTTTTAGGAGTCCACTGATGAGCCACGCTTTTCACACTGAAGTGGCTTCCAGCAGGAAGGAGAAAGAGAAGAGCAAGAAATCCCTGGAGAACAAGGGGAGAAAGTTTCACTCTACTTGGTGAGAGAGGTTGCTTTGTTTGGAGGAGTCCGAGGACAGCTCTGCCTTTGCCTGAAAAGCCCTCTCTCTAAGTCCCTCTAAGCCACATGTGTTTAAGATGTAGGGCATCAGCTCAGGAGATCAGTACACAGCACCATGAAACCAGGGAGCGAGTTTCTTATTTTAACCAGCTGCCTGACAACGATATGTCATTGTCACAGGGCAGCCAAGCATGAGAGTGTGGGTGACAGTGCTTGTTCGTCTCAATCCTGCAGCCCCAGCTCAAAGGGAGTTTCTTCCCCCTGAAGGCTGAGGGGCAGGGACATCTTTGTGGAGGGCAGCATCCTTGACCGATGGCTTCATCTGTAAGAGGAAATTTGCTTCCTCAGGAAACAATGACTTAGTTACACATTTAGGAAGAGATTTGGAGTCCATGAGGCCAGGTTTAAGATGAAATATTCAAAATAGTGAGCAAGGAGTATAATGGGAACAGGGACCAATCAGAACAGCTGCTGGGCTTGGGGCTGGGGTGGGCTCCTGGAGACCCCCTATGGGCTGGCTTTAACCACTTGGACCCTGGACTGGGGGACCCCCTGCCCTAGGGCCCTGCAGCAGCTGGTACTTCAGTGGCTGGGAGGCAGGAGGACATGCTCAGAAAAGCACCAATCAAGAAATGCTGTGATTTAAAAATGTTTAAAAAAATTTTTATTTTAATGTACCAAGTAGATATTAATGAAGAAAATATAAAAGCCCTTCTACAAAAAATAATTTTTCATAACAAAAATATCTAGAAAATAACAATGATAAATACACTGTGTATCATGATCTTAAAAGAATATATTTTCATTTGATAATCCATCTCTCAACTCATTTCCTAATAATACTGTATCTTTTTTGCATAAAATATTTTAATTATTAACAAAGTATCTCAAGCCATGGAGCTTTGCTTGTGCTTCTTGGCCCGGGAAACTGGACTGTGCAGGGCCGCCTGAGTCAAAGGGAAAGTCACACCCACTTCTGGCCCATTTGTTTATGTTGCTGATAATCAGGTGTCTGAACTTGTTAGCCTTGGGGTGAAGAACAGGAATCTGGGGTTGAAATTTCTCAAGTACATGTTAGACTTCAAGTAGCCTCTTTATTTTCATTTCTCTCTTTATCCTTTCCATTTTTCAAGAGTGCCCTTTGATGTCACTCTGATGACGTCTACTTATTACCTTCCCCAAACCTGCTACGACATAAATACCTTTAGTCACAATACTGATTCACACTCAGTGCTCTACGTTTAGCAACTCTCCACGAAGGATCTGAGTCTGCATTTAGCCCTAAATAGCTACAAATACCGGAGTAGCAGCAGCATCCCTTCTAAAGCCTTTTTAGGAAGTGTCACGCAGGGGTGGCATGACATGCCAGGAGCCACAGGTGTGGACAGCCACGGCAGGAGAGGAAGCCAGGGTGGTAACTGAGGAGAGAGACCCAGTTGTACACCTCAGAGCAGGTCCCCCTGCTCGAGATGGATTGAAGGAAACATATTAGCATGTTTATCTGTCTGCCCAGCCCTATTTAGTGAAAAATGATTGCTCTTTGCTTCTTGTTACCATGCTCAAATGATACTATGGCAACCAGGCTACATAAAAGGGGAAGGAGGAGGGCAGATGCTGCTTAGCAACTTGAAGATTTTTAAAAGGCAAGTACTCATTTTAACAGCAACAGTTTTTAAAATGCCAGCTTTGAGGAGAAAAAAAGAGACGAATATTAAAGAAAGCAAGTGAGAAGGACAGAGTAGAGGAATGAGTGAATGAGGGGGCGCGGATTTGCATAGCACTTTTTCAGAACTTTCCTGGGAATCTGTCTGGGTCTTTCTCCTCTGGTGGAAAAATTGCGCCTCACAGGAGTGACTGATATCACCAAGGCTGGGCTAACATGCAGCTGTCTTGATCCCAAATCCCACATTCTTCTTATGGCACCACATTTTAGAAAACTGTCCCCTGAAAATCTGAAAAAGAGGGGAAAAAACCCCCACATGAAACTGTCAACAAGGTGAGGAAAGAGGAACAGCTGTTTGTTGGGGAGAAACAAGAAGCCAGGCTTGGTGGTGCATGCCTGTAATCCCAGCGCTTGGGAGACTGAGGCAGGAGGATCACCTGGAGTTCGAGGCCAACCTGGGCTATATACTGAGTTCAAGGCTACCCTGGGTTATATAGCAAGACTCTGTCTCAAAAACAAAACAAAACAAAAAACAAAACAAAACAAAACACAAAAACCAAACCAAACCAAAACAAAAACTCAACAAGAAGAGTAAAAATACAGAGGACACAGGAGGTGAGCCGCTCCCAGTGCACAAGAGGAGGCTTCTGGTCTGCTGTACCACCCCTGCCAGCACACAGGAGGTGAGATGCACAGGCGCCAGCAGCCCGCCCCCCAAATGAGAAGACATGTAAACAAGTCTCAAAAACAGACTTCCAGATCACCTACAGCAACCCCAAAGGGAAACAAAATGGAACATTCTGATACTCAACCACCTGGACTCCCTGAACTGGCAACAAAAGAGGATCTGGAAAAAATGAAATCAGAAATAATTTCTCAGATAATAGCAGAGGTTGTGCTCATAGCATAAGACATGATTAATAAATCTAGAGAGGACACAGATAAAAAAAATAGAGGAGCTGAGGAACATGATGGAATCTCAACATAGGAAACAAATGGAGTCCATAAAACAGATACAAACAGATTTCCAAGATATTAAAAACTCCATTGAAAGTCTACACAGCAGTATGAGCCAATGTGAGGACAGAATTTCAGATATAGAAGATAAGATTGCAATTAGTGACCAGGAAAAGAAAAATTGCTTCAAAATTGTAAGGGACCATGAGAAACCAATCCAGCAGCTGCTAGACAATGCAAAGAAGAATAACATAAGACTGATCAGAGTCAATGAAGAAAGAGGAGAGAGTGCAGATGACATAAAAAGGCTGTTCACAGAAGTGATGGCAGAAAACTTCCCAAGCAGGGGAAAAGAACTTGACATAGAGATAAGTGAGGCATATAGGAATCCAACTAGCCTTGATCAAAAAAAATCTACACATAGGCATATAATTGTTAAGATTCCAGAAACCCAACAGAAGAACAAAGTTCTACAAGCAGTTAGAGAAAACAAACAAATCATACACAAAGGAAAGCCCATCAGAATCACAGCAGACTTCTCAATGCAAACCCTCAAGGCAAGAAGAGCTTGGAGTGATGTATTTCAAGCCCTGAAAGAAAACAGCCTCCAACCCAGATTTATGTACCCTGCAAAATTATCTTTCAAAATTGATGGAGAAATAAGATACTTTCATGATAAAGAGCACCTTAGGAACTTCATGAATACCAAACCAGCACTCCAAGAAATTTTAAACAATATCCTAGGAAAAGACAACAAAGATCACAATCCCAAGAAGCCCAGCAGAATGAATCCATAGGGCACGACAAGAAATTAAACGCAAAGGGGGAGAATCCAACAAAGAGAAAAAGTCATGACAATGATAAGTCAATATGTATGAGTTATAACCATCAATGTTGAGAGTCTCAATTCACAAATCAAAAGAAGTGGACTGGTCGAATGGGTCAAGAAGCAAGATCCAATATGGCGCATAGAAGAAACACATTTAGTTCAAAAAGAAACTCATAGTTTGAAAGTTGAAGGGTGGAAAACTATACTCCATGTGACCTTAAAAAAAAAAGGAGTGGATTTCAATCGAAAATCTGAAACACTCTGTTCCAAAGAATTTCAGATAAGGGATGGTCAACTTGTATGTATAAATCTATTGTGAACATGTGTTTTCATTCCTCTCAAGTAAAAACTTAAGAACAGGACTGTTGGTTCTTAACAGTAATACAAGAAATTTCTATATTGTTTTCCAAAATGGTTTTATCATTTTACATTCACATTAGCAGTATTAGAAAGTTCTAACTGGTTCACACCTAAGCTGACATTTTTTCTTTCAAAACTTTTAACTTCATCTCCCTAATGAGTGTATAATTCAATCTTGTTATTGTACTGATTATTATTTTTCTGATTCTAGAGTTGTACACTTTTCCTTGTGCTGTACTGGCTATTTATCATCTTCTTGCATCTACTTTTTAATTGGGTTGTCTATTAATGATCTGTAAGAGTTCTTTATATATTCAGGTCATAGGTTATATGCATTATAAATACAGTTTGTTTAGGGACTACTTTTCATTTTCTTAACGGTATCATTTAAAGTTCTAAATTTACTCTTGAGTTTCCTGTATATAAATAATAACTCATCCTTACCCAACGTAAAAAATAAAAAAAAAATTAAAAAGTAAAGTTCTAAATTTTGATGGAATCTCATTGATCAATTTTTTTTCTTTTGTACATCATGTTTTTATATCCTAGGAAATTCTTGCCTACCCTAAATTCATAGACATTTTCCCTTATAATTTCTTCTTAAAGTTTTATAGTTTTAGTCTTTCATATTAGGTTCATAGATCCTTTCAAGTTATTTATATGTATGGAAATAAAGGGTTGAGGTTAATTTTTTATATATGGATACCAGGTGTTCTAGTGCCATTTTTTGAAAACATTATCTTTTCCTCTGCTCTTGAATTGAGTTTATGTTCTATAAAATGTTAATGTTAAATAATCTTTCAAAACTCAGTGGACCATATATGTGTGGTCCTATTTCTAGATTCTCTGTTTTATTCCAATGATCTATATGTCTTTCCTTACACCAACACTGCCTTAATTACTGTAGCTTTAGAGGAGCTTTAAATGTCTTCCAACATTGTTTTTTTTTTCTTTTTCTTTTTACTTTTCTAAGTCCTTTGTACTCCTACATAACATTTAAATTTCAATATCCAATTCTTCATTTATAGCAAGTATTCATAGACCTGAATTTTTATATATACCTTGTGTTTTCTATTCCTGCTAAATTCAAATACAAGTTCTAGGGGCTCCTAGAGATTTCTTAGTGTTTTCTCTGTAGATGATCATTTCATCTACATATAAAGAGTTGACTTCTACCTTGCCAATCCTATCCTAATTGTGTGATTTTATTGCCAAACTATTTTGGTTTGGGCCTAGGTTTCAAAGTTTAATGGACAGATGAAGAGTAGGGATATCTGCCCTTGTTTCCCACCTTAAGGAGAAAGCATTGTAGCTTCTCCATTTATATAAGGCATTTTTGCTGAAGTATGGAGTACATGTCTTATCTGTTGAGAAGGTTCTGTTCTACTTCTAGTCTCCTGATAGCTTTTACCATGAAAAGCTGTGGAATTTAGTCCAATACTTTTTCTGCAACTACTAACAGGATCATATGGCTTTTTCCTTTCCTCTGTTAAAATGATGACTTCTGGGGGTGGATCTTCCAATGCTGAACCAACACTGCCATCCCCATAATAAAACCACTTTCTACACACTGCCAGATTTGACTTCTAATAGTTTGTTTTGTTAAATAAATTTCTATCTATGTTCATACTTTTTTCTTCTATTATCTTTATCCAGTTTTAGGATTAGCACAATGTTGATTTCCTAAAATGAGGGGAGAAGTGTTCCTTCTTTTTTCTGCTTTAAAAGTTTGATATAATTCATCATTTAAAATGTATATGAACCTGTTGTTGTCATATAGGTAGGTTTTCAAGCTAGGAATATACTTTCTTTAATAGGTAATATTCAAATTTTGTATTTCCTCCAGAGTTAGTTTCATTAATTTGTCTTCCAAGGTACTTCTTAGAAGTTGTCAAATTTATTTCAAAAACGATTTTTGTAATATGCTTTCTATATCCTTTTAAATTCTGCAAAATCTGTGGTAATGTCTTCTAGATCTTGATATTGTAATTTAAAAAATGTATAATTGATATTTTGTAATAGGAAGAAAAGGTTTAAAGGAGCAGGGGAAGTGGGAGGGGTAGGGGAAAGGAAAGAAGGGAAAAGAAAAAATATGAGAAAAAGACAAAAATGGAAACAAAGTGTTGCAAATAGGGAAGAGTGGAGGGGGTGAAGGGAGGGCAGGGCAAGGGGAAAAAAATGAGAACCAAGATACTCATGTAATGGTACAAGATCCCAATGATGAATGTAACTGTATTTTATACCTAAAATGTACCAATAAACTTAATGGGGAAAAAAATGGAAAAATAAAAAAAAGAAGAGTAAAAATACATTTGAAAGTGTTTCAAATTGATAGGTGTTCTATATATAAATCATTCATTCATTCATTTTATGGCAAAAAGGAGGTTGTGAGCAGTGTGAAGTCTAGCATCCCCTGCTTGAACTAGAGGTGGCCTATTTCTGGAATACTTACTTGGTGTTTAGGGGATTCCTGGGCACTGGAGGATCCAGTGTCGAGGGGGGAGGAGAAGGTATAGAGGGGAAAAGAAGGGAAAAAGTCTCAGGCTGACTTAGGAAGAAGCTGTCTGAGTGAGAGAAACAGGCCTCAAAACACAGGACCTGGTCATTTCAACCAAGCCTGTGTAAGGCAGAGATGGCCCAGGTCCCAGCCCACACTCCTCACCAAGGGCTGCGTTTCCCAGCTTCTCTACCACCCCAGCTCCCCTCTCAAAGCACAGTGTCAAATGGCTTTAAAAACACAGCTCAAATGTGGAACGATCGCAGGGTTGAGCTTCCATGGAATGACCATCAATAGGCAGCAGGGACAATAAGAAGAAAGCCTGCTGTGTCAGGCTAAGGACCCTTCTCCGAGGCAGAGCTTGCTAGGACAGGCTGCTGTCCACTCTGCACTTTCCTCCATTAACTCAGTACTTAAGAGAAGCCACTCAAACCAGACCTGTGGGCCACATGACAGCCACCCTGTTCCAAGCAGGTGGAGGACTTGTCTGTAAGGCAGGTAGATGGAGGTGCGGATGGACTAGAGTTTCCTGCTCCTCGCTCATTTATTTCAGGGCCACCATGGAGGGCTATCATGTGCCAGACACTGAGTGCCCCCTGCCCCCGGCTGCTCTCCTGCTGTCCTGCTTTCTCTGACCAGCTCCTAGAGGACCCACAGGGCCCAGGCTCCAGGACGTGAGGTCCTGACACAGGCCTTCCTCTTCCTTCCTGATTAACAACAGGGTGTTGACAAGACAAGAGCTGCTTTGGGCTCCAGCGGTCACAGCCCAGTTACTGAAATGCTCATCTCCTCATTGTTTCTGCTTGCTGCTAATTGCGTGGATGCAGGGAGAAGCAGTAAACAGACAGCCCTCCCCTGCCCTCCTGTTAACTCGAAGGGCCCAGGGTGTTTCTGAGGTCCCTATCTAACCAGACACCAGCTAGCAATGGCCCCAAAGAGCCAAGGTTTTGAAGGATGGGGTGGAGGATACTCTGCTCTTAGTACTAACCCAATGACTATGGAACGAGTGAACTCCCTAGTTCCAGTCCTTATTTTGCCCTTGGCTCTCTTGTCTGTCTTTTCCATCACCCCCGTCTCCATCTCGATTACAGGCTCCAAAAACACAGACTTCCATCCTCCCCTCCATCCACATCCACATGCCTCTCATTTCGAGATGTGTGGCTCAGTACCTCACACTGCCCTGGATCCCGGCACCTGCTGACATTTCTCCAGTGTGCGGACACTGTCACATTATTATCTCACAAGTGGAGAAAAACATTCACAGCCCAGGAGGACTTAGAGACCCCGCTCCACTGTATAAGTAGCAACAGTCAGAGAGCAGTCCTGGAGCCGAGTCCTTCCCACTGATAAACAAGCAAGGAGGTAGCAAGGTTTGGATTGGGGCCAACCCCACACCCCTTGTTCTTTACAGGATGTGAAAACCTTCTCTCACTGCTCGTATTAACTAAACCTAATTTAGTGCAAAGCCAGGTAAATCCACTCACTCTTTCAAATAGTGGCCCTCCAAGTATTTGGAGACAGTTGCCCTTCAGGGCCTTTTCCCACTCTTTGCAGTCCAGAACTCCTCTGGGGGGCTGGGAAACTGCAGGTTAGGATAAGCCAGGTCTAGGGTAGGGTTCTTCCCTGTCCCACCACCTCCCAAATCAGGTGCTCACAGGAGAATAAAAAACTGCCTGTGGTCTTTCAAATTACAAGGCTCGCTGGGGATTTAGCTCAGTGTTTCTGCCACCTGCCTCGCAAGCGCAAGGTTCAGAGTTCGATCCCTGGTACTAAATTACAAGGCTTTCCCGTAGCCTTTGTAGTTTCCCGTCCTCCAGAGCTAATAAAAGTACTCAACTTAAGTCAGACATTTAATAATCATATTGAATACGTTTGGACGAAGGAGCCCCCCGCCCCGCACTTTTCCATCCAACCCCCAGCTCTGGTTTAGAAAGAATCTTTGCCTCTAAATAACACAGTCATCTTCTGGGAATTGGGAATAATCGTGAAAACCTTCGTGGGTACCGAAGGGATTAACTGTAACCTGGCTACAAGGTGCTCAACTTGGGGCTGTTCAAAAAATTGTTGGTCCCTCAAAATGGAACCAAAACAAATAATAATAAAAAAAGCAGGCACGTATCAGTTGCCAAAGCACTGTGTTCTCACTTAAATGAGACAGGAAAAATGCTTCCATGGAAAAAACACACACGCTGCAAAAGCCTCCTGACTCTTTCCCTAAGGGGCTCTAATGTCTCAGCTCGCACCGGCGGCGGAGGGGCGACGCCGAGCTCTGCTGCCCCCTGCCGGGCGGACGGAACGCCAGGCCCGGACTGAACGCCAGCCTGTCTGCTCCGGGACCGCGTTCTCGCCAGGCAGGTTACACAACAGCAGACTGCAACGGAATCAGGTTCCACCGAAGGAAATCACCGCCTTCATGGCGCTTCGATTACACCTGAGATAAGAGGAGGGGAAGGCAAGAAGATAGCACAGCCTGCCGGGCAGTGGAGGTGCTGGGCCGCGAAAATGGCTTTAGTCTGTGCAGGGACCGGAAAAGTAAGGAGTATTCTTCCTGTTTCGAGGACGAGGAATCCCAGGCTTAGGGGAGATTGGTCAACGACCTTTGAATTGAGGCCATTCGACTTCAGAGGCCAGGTTTCTAAACCTGGTCCTGCTACCCCTGAGCTGTAGAAACTGGACCAAGGTGGCTCGGGTGTGTTGTGACTGGGTGCTGTTCATTTGTTGATGGTTGAGGTGAGCTAGGTTTTTTGTTTTGGTTTGGTTTGATTTTTTACTTACTACGTGCTGGTGTGTAGGAGTAGGCTACGCGTCTTACCAAGCAGAGATCCTGGTGTTCAACCCTCATACTCAGTAACGAGCCTCGGCTCTTGTCTCCTTCCAAGTTACGTAAAGGCTGTGTTCTCCGAACTAATCTTCAGATTGTAAAAGTCTGACCACTGGTACAATGAGCCAAAAACTAGCCTTTCTTGCCAAGATGCATGGTGAATGTTTCACAAAAAGGAATATTTTAAACTGAGCATATTCATCCTGTGCTCAGCAGGGTCCAGGAAAGTTTTGTGTCCATGGGGTGAACCCAGGGTTTGCCACAGAAGGAGCCGGTTTTAGGTCAAGTTGCCCTCGGTCTGAGCCAGCCTTCCAGGAGTTTCTGTTTGGTTCTTTTCTGGTATGAAGGGGTGAACATTTCGCTCTTGTCTAGTCTGTATATTGATTTATGACATTTTTTGATTTCATCGAAATCTCCAGGCCATGAAGTATTTTAAGGGATTTTCCTCCATGGTACTACAAGGAATCTCTCCCTTTTAGAAAATTTAATGCAAAATTTCAAAATTCCAGAATCCCCAAAATGACTGCACCTTGGAGTTTATGAGATCTCATTTGTGGTGGATGATGACCTAGAGTATTTGTCCAAACAAGCACAAATGTCTGGAAACAATAAACAGATGACTGGGCATCCTTTCCTGGACTTTGGATGTACCTTTCATACACTGGCAGGAAGCCACAAGGAAAGCTGAGTCAGCACAGAGAATAGGAGCAGCTACCAGAAAGTTAGGAATCAGCCTGTGATTCATATGCACCAGCTAAAAGGAAAAAAAAAAAAAGCAAGTCTAGTGCCCAAAATACACCAGCACCTTTTCCAGGGCCCTCCCTCTGGATGAGCATGACACCTGGAGAGCTTGTAAGGTCTCATGGAAATACTGCACTTCAAGTTATTTAAGAAGGGTCCGAAGGACGTCCAGCCTCTTGAAGTGATAATCAAATGCAATCGGACTTCCTTAGAAGCAGCAAAGTTACAGTCGTGGACCATATCTGGCAGGGCTTCCAGACTTACAGCACATGCCAGGCATAATTGAATGTGAGTATGATAAACAATGATGGACCACTGACAGTCTATAATGCTGTAAAGTCAAGGGTCCCCAGCTGTTCTAGAAACAGTGAAATACTGCGAAGCCCAGCTGCATACCCCAGATGTGGTCATCTTGGCTTGGAGAGAACTCCTACTCCTATTTCCTTCAAAAAGTAACCACTTCTTTTACTTTTTCTCCGTCAAGTATTTTCCCTATCAGCATGGAGCTCCTGTGATTTATCTTTTGTTTCTTTCTTACCATTCAGGGTACTGAGAAGACTATACAGAAATTGGGATTGGCCAGCACTCAGCAATCCTTTCAGCTGAGGAATGTGTTTAGGGCAGGAGGGGGCATCAGAAAGTCCCAAGATGAACTTGGCCTACGCTCTAGAAATATATTTTTAGCTCACAGCTTTGTGGGTGGAGCAGAGAGGGGAAAGATGACACAGAAATATTATAGCATAGCAAGAAAATTTTGCGCATTTAAAAAGATAAAGCACAGGGTTTTAAATTATGTTTAAAATTTTAAAACTATGTTTACATTTTTACATTTTTGTTCAAATTTTAAACAAGATTTCTTGTTTGTTCCTGGTTGCTTCTAACTATATACGGACCTTTGACCTTTTGGACCTGACATACAAAAAATCTAAGATTAGATATTTCATCCCATTTAATTTTTTGCCTTAGAAATATGATTACTCGGACATATGGTTACTACTATTGTGACTACTTCTATTAGTGCTGATTACTAAGATTACCACTACCACTATTACTAATTCTCTGATGCGAATAATCTAGTGATACTAATAAACTAGTAAAACTAATACCGATACTAATAATCACTGAAAACAATAAGAAACAAGAATGCAGGTCAAATTGGCCAACATAATGGCCACTAGTGTTTTCAAGCTTGTCCAAACCCACCCAGCTGTCTGTGCTACCCTCTGTATGACCTGCTGGGGTGAATGGACCAGTGGCCATGGGCAGAGGTCTGGGTACCCTGGTCATTCACCTCCTACTCCACCATCACCTTAGAAACTGAAGGGAACAGTATCAAACCTGTGCCCTGCCTGTAGTACACCAGGGCCAAGATCTGAGTTAGCCTTTTCACAGCAGTAAATAATTTTAAGTTTTTCATTTACAAAACCAGAAAACGCCTTTGTGGACTGATTAATTAATGATGTGAAGGAGCTTTTACCAACACGGTCTGAGTGTCACAGCGATGATGCAGAACTCTGCTTTTTCCCCCTTCTGGGTTCTATGATGCTGCTTGTTAGTGTTCCCAAAAGGTGTGACGCTGAGCTCAGCATGGTTAACTGGAAAAGACTGTCACTCATTCATTTAACAAATGTGTATTGACTTCCTGCCATGTGGTGTGCACCCTGCAGGTGCCTCAGATATCATGACGACCACTCCTCACCATGCTCCCTCCACCATGGAGCTTTGGTTCTGGAGCAGGAAACAGGAAACAGAAGGAAACACTAGCAAATGCAATGCCACCTAGCTGAGCTGTCTAGCAACATGCAGGGCATAAGAGCAAATCCCAGGTCAGGCCTTGGGAATTGGAGAAGGCCTCCCCAAAAAGTGAAGTATCCATGCTGAAAGCTCATTGGACAGACACACTGGAGGAGATGGTGGAGAGAAGACTGCAGGCCAAGGCAGAAGGCACTAGATAGCTCTGGGTGAAGTTGGCCGTGGAATATGAAGCAGAGAAAGGAAAGTGTCATGTGGTACAGTAAGAAAAATGCATGGGTTTTCTTCCATAGTTCCTCCACAGAGCTCTTGAAAGGCTCATAATTCCCTGAATGAGAGGGGTGAGGGAACTGTCTGTTCTTATTCACAATTAACCCATTAGAACCATTCCTAAGTTTATGTTAATGAGATGACTGGTGGCCCCATCCCCTAGAGAACTTCCCGATGAGATGGGCCTACCGGAAAGACCATCCATGTGGTCCTAGGGTGGGAACTTTCAGCCTGACCTCTTGGGAGGGGAGAAGGCAGAGAAGTGAGCTAATCACCAATAGCCAGAGATTTAATCAGCTGAGCTTAGGTCGTGAAACCTCCACGAAATCCTCCTGAGATGACAGGGAGGTCCAGGGAGGAGCTCCAGGCTCTGTCCCAAGAGGGCCCGGAAGCTCTGGCCCTTCTCCATGCCTTGCTCTGTGAGCCTCCTTCATTTGGTTTTTCCTGAGTTGTATGTACCCTTTCAAAATGACCTGGTAAAAAGAGATGAAGTGTTTCCCTGAGCTTTTTGTGAGCTTTTCTCATTAACTAGCGAGCACAGGGCAGAGTTGTGGGAACCTGCGACTTCGTAGCTAGCCAGCCACGACAGTGGCCTGGGCCTGCTGTTGGCATGGGAATTGGGCCAGGCAACCCTGTGGGACTGAGTCCTGCACCCGTGGGCTCTGTGCTAACTCCAGGTAGTCAGGGTCAGAACTGAATTGGATTGGAGGACACCCAGACGGTATCTGGAGAGTGGGAAAGTTGATTGGTGTGAAGAAAAACCCACACATTTAGTGTCAGAAATGTTGCGAATGAAAACATTTCAGAGGTTGGAACTTGCATCTGCATTCTCAGGGATATCTCAGCCCCCCGAGGAGCCAGGCTGCCGTGCTTTGGGTCTGTTTTCCTTTCCTGCGTTTAGCTGGGGAGGTTGGGCCCAGCTCTCCACTGTCACTGTAACATATGAGCTGGTTCTGTTGGGTCCACATCACGGATAAATACTCAGTTGCTGGAAGTGTGAGACTGTGTGAATAAACAGAAGGCTCCTGGTAGCTGGGTTAATGTCAGCAACTTTTCCCTTGACTGAGACATCCAGCTCTGGCCTCCCAGCTCTCACTCAGACCAGACCATGAGTGGGAAGAAGGGTGACTGTTAGCTCAGCTGGAAATGTGCCTGAGAGCAAGCAAAGCGCAAGGCCAGGGCTACCCTGCTCTGCTCTCTGCTCTCAGCAATGCACCATGCTTTCAATCGTTTTTATTACTGTGTATCCTTCAAAGTTAGGCAGCATTGGCATAAGAATCTCAAAAGGGCTAAACATTTCTGTTGACCTATGTGAAGTCTGGTCCAAATAATCCAAAGCAGAAATCTGAAGTTTAAAGAGAGACAACAACCTGAATCAGAGCAGACCTGGAAACTCGGGTCACCTGTGTTGATGGTGACTATCACCTTTGTGATGCTGCAGGAGCCATGATCCATTTTCTGTCTCAACTCCATCTTTTCCATCCTGAACGCTGGGTCCCCCTTTCTCATTTTCTTCTGGCTTTCAACGAATAGTTTTTGGGAACATCCTGCATGCCAGATGCTATGTTGAGAGCTGGGGTAACCACTGCTAGTGCAGAGTGGAGTGGTGCAGCTGGGGTGAAAAAGAGACTGGAAGATCCTCAGAAGGTTAAACATAGAATTACCCTAAGATCTAACAATTCCCTTAGAAATGAAAACCTATGCCCACACAAAAGCTTGTACATGAATATTCATAGCAACGTTATTCATAATAGTCAAAAAGTGGAAAGAAACCCAAATGTCCATCAGTGGATGTTTGGCTAAATGAAACACTGCATAACCATGCCAGGAAATATTATTCAACAATACAAGGGGAGAAGTATTGATTCGTGCTACAACATGGGTGAACTTTGAGAATACGTTTAGTGAAAGAGGAGAGTCACAAAACACCATACAATTCCACTATGTAAAATGTCCAGAATTGGCAAACCTATACGGACACAAAGGAGACTAGTGGTTGCCTAGGTCTGGAGGGTGGATGGGGAAATTGGGGGTGATTGCTGAGGAGGTGAAGGGTTTCTTTCTGGAGTAAGGAAAGATATAAAATTGATTGTGAAGATAATTGCCCAACTCTGTATATATACTTGTAGCCACTGAATTGTAACCTTAAAAGGATGAAAAAATAAAGTAAGAAGATTTAAAAAAAAGTTTGGGGATTAGAAAAAAGAGTAGAACTTGGATTCTATTCCAGAAGCTTGTGTAGCAGTTCCCACCAGAGTCCCCAGTGTGGCATTGTTTGGGGTATTGATGTCAGAGCAGATCACCAGAATCTTTTTAACTGTATAGTCACATATGCTTTCTGAACAAAATTTGTATTTATATATTTATGTCTATTTCCACATGTGACTCTGATGCATAGGTGTGCTGACACCTCCACCTATATGCTTTTGGAAGGCTTTGTAAGAATAGCAATCTTTATTTGCTTTCCCAGTTTTATACCCCCGTCTGCCCTCAACACGGCTGATAGTCCACGTGGCCTACTGTACTTTCTCTTCACTAGGCTTCTCTTCTTAGCTTTGCAAGCTAATTCAGAGTGATTCTTGGGAGAAAGAAGGAAACGCCAGTGGATGAACAGTGTTTTGGAATCTTGTGTGGGCCTCCGCACCCTGCACCACAGCTACAACAGCTTGGATTAAAATTCAGAATTGAAATTGTGTGTGTGTGTGTGTGTGTGTGTGTGTGTGTGTGTAAGTACAGAACATGGCCTAATACCTGTAGTGAAAGTCCTAGGATATTGACTAAATATGTTTGTCCTGTGCTGTATAAATCCATCTCAAACTTAGTCTTGGATACTGGCAAAAGTTTAAATGCAGCTTGAAACTTGGATGATGTTTTCTTACACATACAATAGAAAAAAGAAAAGAAAGGGTCAAAAAGAAATGAAGGTAAAAATATCAATTTCATTGTACTTCCATGTAAAAAAATCTGTGAAGTTTTAAGAAACTGCAGTGTTAGGAAGATAGGAAAAAATCGAAAGAGACTTGTATTTGCAGTAGGCCAAAAGAAGAAGACAGTTGTAGGTGTCAACAAAAGGAAAGGCTATCACAGGGGCCGGGGATTTAGCTCAGTGGTTTCACCGCCTGCTGCGCAAGCGCAAGGACCCAAGTTCGATTCCCTGCACCAAAAGAAAGGCTATCATTGAGAGAAAAGGGAGGGTATTGGGCCTGGACTGAATTGATTTGTGGGAAAATGCATATTGTTAAAATTGGCATTGGAAGTAGAAATACTAAATAGTGGAATTATCTTGACAGTTCTTAAAAACATCAAAGTATTAGTTCTTGCATCAGTTCTCAACCATCAGTTTGACTGGATGAAGAGGCTCCTGGAGAAGTGGCTGGGCCACGGAGACTGTATACTCGCCAGTGGATTGATCCACTTGTGTCCATAGCTGAACACCCTGTGGGGAGGTAGGGCCGGGTGGAGGAGATGGTCCATGAGGGCATAGCTTTGGAAGCTGTATCTCTTGCTGATATTCTTCCCCTGTGCCTATTTTCTTGTTGCCATGAAGTAGGCAGCTTTGTTCCACCATCTTCTTCCGGCATGATGTACCTGCCTTGGAATTAGCTAACCATGGACTGAAATCTCTGCAACTGTCAGTGAAACAAACCATGCATGCATATCGGGCATGTTGTGCTAGCAAAAGGAAAGGTGGATAATACACCTCCCAAACAGCTTCTGGACTAATTTTTTTTAGGTATATTATTTCAAATACTGAAGGATGTAATTCCTACTATTCATAAATATTCTTACAGTGTAGAAAAAAGTAGACCAATTTGAATTGATCTAATTCATTTTTTAAAGTTATAATAATTCTGTTAGTAAATTCTAAAATATTTCTCTCTTTTTTTCTATCTCTCTTCCTCTGTTCTTCCCTGTCTTCTTTCTCTCACACATATAAAACTATTATAGGAAATTAACTGATAGCTCAAAATTTCCTGACAGTTCTATCAAAAATACTAGAAAACTAAATTTTTAAAAGATGGTAAAGTAATAATTTTCTATGACCAAAAACATCATTACAATTTAAGATTTAAGAACTTTATGCTATAGTATATCAATAAATATATAAGAAAAATGTATCCAAATTAGTAAAATAAAACATGGATGCCTTTTTAGAATGCATAGGTGAGGCAGTAAATGAATATGAAATAAGTTTATAAAAATGTGTTTTACATACATCACCAAGAATTTAAAACATAAGGAATAAAGTTATTCATGTCAACCAAGTTGTAAACTATGTAGGACTTACATCACATCAGCTATATAAAGACCTACATGAGTATGAGCTCAGATTTAAATTCAGAAAGGTGCTATAGCTCTGAATGGGAAGACAATATTGTAAAGACTTGAAGACGTTTACTAAAACCTAGGGATTTTGTTTTATAATTTGGCAAAATGGTATGAACATATAGAAAAATAAGTAGTAAAAATAGCAAGAAAAAAATTAAAAAGGGAAAATAATTACATTGGACTAACCTGTCCCCAATAAAACATACTATCATTTATAAGAAAATCAACATGCTGTCAGTGAAAAAATGTGCAGACAAATGAAACAGCATGGTACCTTATAGGTTAATTATATATAACATGTAAATAAATGAGAGATAAAGCACCTTGAAGCAATAGGGAAGGAAATTATTATGCATCAGTGCTAAAATAAGCTGAAATTAGGAGAACTGATTAGTGTGGCAGAAGTCACAGGTTGCTGCCCAGCATCTAGCCTCTCCTGCCTGTAAGAGTAGTAATATACCTGCTTGTATATTTCCCACATGTGTTAGTTTTCTGTTGCTGGGACAAAATACCTGACATCCACACCTTAGAGAAAAAGGTTCATCTTTGCTCACAGTTTCAGAGTGTTCAGTCCATGGCAGGATGGCTCCACCACAGAACTATCATGGCAGAAGGGCATGGCAGAAGGGCATGGCAGAGGAAAGCCACTCAACTCATAGCATCCAGGAAGCGGAGAGCAGGGAAAGTGCCAGAAAAGAAAGGGCCAGGGACCCGATACTTTCTCTAAGTCATTCCTCATGACTCACTTTCTCTACCTAGGCTCAACCTCCCTTATTCCATTCAGCTATGAACTGACCAGTGGTTAGCCATTGAGGAAGTTAGCGTCCTCATAGTCCAGCCACTTCTCCAGCATCCCTTAATCCAGTCAAGTGACAGTCAACATCAACTGGCTCAACAGCCTTCCTGTGTCAAGCTGTGGTCATGCCAGTAACCCTAAGCATGGAGATATGAGTGGAAAAGCTGAGGGAGATTTTGAAGAAGACTGTCATAAAGGAATCTGCTTTCACCAGGAATGGACCTTTTTATTTTTTTCTTTTTCTCTTTCTCCACTGGAATGGGCAAATGATGGCTGAGCTTAGATATTATATAAGGACTTCAAAAAATGAATCACTAACTAGTACATGCATACACCCGCACATACGCACACACTGACACTGGAAAAAGAATTAGCATTTGGAATATACACAAAAACCCCACATGAATTAATAAGTAAAGAAAAATAATGAAATGTAAAATAGACAAATTTTACCCAAGGGGAAACATAAATATGCAATTTGAATATAAAAAGACTTCAAACTTTCTATTAATCACAGAGACATGAGTTAAAACCACAGTGTGCACTTTTCATACTACCACATTGGTAAGTATCAATATGCGTATCAGTTCCTAGCATTGTTGAGAGGGATGAACTGACTGGAACTTAATGATACAAACAATCTGGGAAACATTTTGTCGTTATCTGAAAATCTGGAGAGTCACACTACCTAAAATTCAGCATTTTCACTCTTAATTGGGAGAAAAACTCTTGCACATTTGCACTAAGGGACACATATAAATAGTTGTAGACATTTTACCTGGAATAGGCAATATTGGAACCAACCCAAACGAACAAGCCAGCTATGGAATGAATCATGTGATATCTTCTTTCAATAGCATATAAAACAGCAGTGAAAACAAATTACAGTTACAAGTACTAACATATAAGATGAATCTTGAAATTGAACATTGATCGAAGAGATCAAATCATAAAAGAATATATATGCAGTGAGTTTTCATCTTATAAAGGTCAACAAAGCAAATCCAAATAACTTATACTATGTGGGTGGTAATGTTATACAGAAGAGCAAAATAATTACATCTTCTTTTGGCTTTTCACTCTTAACCACCACAGATTCTATAATGGCCATTCATTACTTACAGAATATAGAAAAGAAATGGAAGTTTTGGCATTATCTTTACACCCCATTCCTCAGGGACTACCTGCCCCTCGATCTGGAGTTCATATACCAAGACTTCTGACTCCCACTTTCTCTTCCCCCTTCCCTTGAAGTTTATTTTGTTTGGCCACCATCCGAGGCTTGGGGATTTTAGGAAGTCTTGGTTTATATACTACCTGCCTGGGAGGCAGTGAGGGTTGACAACTAATGAAGTCCCTTGCTCCCTGATTTGGAGAAGAGAGAGGGAATGGGTGAGGAGACAGACAGAAACACTGCTATGCACAGAGGTTAAGTTCAGGATGACATAAAATGCTTCCTGGGATCCAGAGATTTGAATTATAAGAGAGGTCATTTAGAATGAAGCGATTGCTTTATCTTCCACATGCTCTTTCCATTTTCTGATTAAATCAAAGTCTGTTTTGTACATAAAAGCTTGTCCTGTTGCTTTGGAGATAGGAACTCCAAGAAGCTTAAACTAATCTTGCTTTGAATCTGAACAGTCCAAGTCTTCCCTTATCACTGATACAAATATATATCTCCTCCTTTTGGAGGTTGTTTCATTATATGTGAAGCTGAAATGCTCCCCCTTCTCCTACAGCTTTGCTCTTGACATAGTTCTTGAGTGTTACTCAAATATTTAACAAATTTGCTTTTAGGTATTTTTAACACATTTTAAGGAATTCCCTTAAGGTTTTGAAATTTTTATTATTGCAGAGGTTAAAATTCAAGAAATTGCTAGATGTGAATCAGTAGTTCTTGATTGTGGTGATTTTTACTCAGGGACTATTTGGCAATTTCCAGAGCTATTTGGGTGGAAGGAGACATTTAGTTTAGTGCAGGCCAGGGATGCTGCTAAACATCCCACCGCACGCAAGACAGCCTCTCCGAGCAAAGAATTACGGAGCCCCACATGTTGGAGGGCAGAGGCTAAGAATCTCTCCTGTGGGCCTACAGGGGAGATAAAACTAATTGCTATGTCTGCCTTTTTCTTTGTTTTGAATATTAAAGCCTTCATGTCAGACAAAGCACACTAGGCTCATCACTTCCTCCTTAGACAACAGCTTTTTTTCATGGTTGTAGTCAGCAAATAGGTCAAGGCTATTTATGTTTTTCGGTAGTCGAAGGATGGCGTTTCCTAGTGGAATAGCTGACTTGAGGACTTTTGTCCTATGCCACTTCATCTGTTGGCTTAGGTGGTACCAAATTTAGCTGCGTAACTCTCCAGGTGTCACAGCGCTGGTTGCGTTTCATTTTACAGCACTGATGAGATGTACCAAAGACAGGGTGAGCATCGAGCAGCACAGCGATTCAGGGTTTCACTTTTCTTTTCAAAGTCTCAACATTGTCATTTTCTGAAGCACTTTAGTTGGGTTTAATTTGGATAATGAATGAAAAAAGTTCTAATTAAAAATAAGCAAAATCCGTGTTAGAATTAGTTCTCAGACTGGAAGTGCGCTGATCAAAGCCTCCAGTAGCTTCTGAAAGACAGTTGCACTTAGCCTAAAAATCAATTCTCTTAATTAACTCTTTCCAGAAGTCTGGCAGAATATTCTCTGTGAGTTGCATACTACAGATCATGAAAAATAGAACCAAAAGGACATTAAAATATCATCTTTTGCAGGGTCCTCCATCTTATCACCTCAGGCTGGACAATCATAACTAAGCATTATTAGTTTTTGTAGCACAGCTTTTAAAAGCATGGCCAATTCCCAGGCTTTGCTTTCAGAGGCTCAAATTGATTAGGAGGTTCCCAGTGGGGGCCAAGAATATTTAGCAAGCATCCTCAGGCGACCTTAAGCAGGATGGGAAACCCTAGTTTAGAACACATGCATGTATTTCCTCGCAGTAAGTTATGCAAGGAATTTCCCTTTTCCTGCCTACTTTGGTGCATAGATAGCAATAATGATGTGTAAGAAGTGGCCTTGATTAACCACTCAAGGGGAAAAGTTTGGCCTCAGCACCCTCTCTTTGGCTAAAGCAAAATCAAATTAGATGTCACCTGTGAATATGCTTTCAAAATTGTAAAGAGGAAAGAAGCCTATCTTCATGCACTCGGAGGTTGCTTATATGTTGCATCTCACAAAACAGAGAGCCCAGTGGCGTGACTAAGCAGAGAAAATCTGCAGAAAATCAAAATGTCTCTTTGCCTTGTTCACTCTCTTCTAAAGCTCGGGAAAAAAAGCCAGATCCATAGACACAGACCAACCAAATCCATAAAAAGGACTTCATTTTCAAAGAAGTCCTGTCTATCCAAGACTATCAAAGTAGCAGGTGTAACATCTTAATGAAGTCTCAGCAGAAATATAGCTCCCTGCTAAGAGTCCATCAGCAGATTTTTCAAGCAAACCTTTGGATGGAGACTCGGAAACCTTACGGGCCTGACTGAGCTGTTTCCCCCTCTTCAGAAACTTCTCATGTGCCTGATCTTCATCAAGGCCCTTAGAGGCTCTCAGATTGTGCAATGGGAACAATTGTATATATCTCAGTCACTATGAAGATTAAAAGAAAGAGCATGTGAAAAAGAAATGCCTATAAAATAAAACAGCCTGTTTTCTTCTGCTGGAGTGCCACGTACCTGCTCACCAAATGGGACAATGCTAAAAACTGATCAAGTATATCTAAATCCAATTCATTATTGTACACCAAAGCAGCAACCTGCGACAGGAGTTTGACAAATGGGCACTGAATGTTTGTCATGCTTAATGTCCAAATGTTAATATTGGAAGTCTTCTTTAATTGATGTGGCCCATTGTTCTGAGTTTTCAGGCTCTCTTCCTTTGAAAACACACACACACACACACGCGCACACACACACACACAGGGCAGTGGGGCAGGGATAGAAAGCACCAGCCTCATTCTCTCAAGCAGAGACGGCTTGTATAATAGTGTACATTCGACCCCTAGGGATTGATTACATCTGTTACTTAGCCTCTTTTAGTCTCACAGCTCCCCACATGCTAATATGTGCTGGAGTGAAGTGAAGACTAGCTCAAAGTAGCAAACAGGGCTGATGAAGATTAATACAGGAAGCTTGGCTTGGCCAATTAGCATGCCCCCATCCAGGGCATTCCTATTGTCTTCTGAAGCACTGAATATACTTCATTCCTCCACGTGAAAAAAAATGGAAAACAAAAGCCAAATGTGACTGTTGCATAATTGGCTTTAAAGAACACTATTTTATATATCAAATAAGGGTAATAAAGCACATTGAGGGTTAATCTATTCTTCCAATAATGTTTATTCCTATTTAGAATACTTAATATCAGGTTTCTTGAGCTATAAATTGCATAATACAGAATGTGCCCTCACGGGGGTTCAATTTGATGAATGTGGACAAGTGTATGTGGTCATAAAACCACTGCTATCATTAAGAGAAAGGATATTTCCTTCACCCCCCAATTTCCATGTGTCCCATGGAGTCAGCTCCTTCCATCCTCCAGTGCTTGGCAGTCACTGATATGATTCCTTCCTGCAGTTTCGCTTGGTGCAGAATGTCATATCACTAGAACCATACGGCGCCATTTATGTCTGTCTTCTTCATGCTTTGGGGACTCATCCATTTTTTTGCACACATCAGTAATTAGTTGCCTTTTATTGTGTAGTAATATTTCATTGAGGGATGTAAGATACTGTGTTTCTCCACTCATCAGTTGATGGACAGTTGTTTCTTGGCAAGTATGAATAAAGCTGCTATACACATTTGCAGGTAGTTTTCTCATGGAAACACAGTTTTCATTTTCAAGAGTAAACACTCAGGAGTAGAATTTCTGGGCTGTATGCTAAGTGTATGTTTCATTTTACAAGAAACTGCCAAAACATTTCCTAGGGTTACCAAGATATTACCCATTCTGCCCTGCGATGTATCAGAGTTTCAGATAAACTGCATCTTCTCTAGCACTTTCTATTGTCAGTTTTTTAAATCTAGCTATTCTAATAGTTTTCTCATGTTGACTTTAGTTTGTCCCTCTCCATTACTATTGAATATATTTTCATTTATTTATTTGCCTTTTGTAGCTCTTCTTTCATGAAGTGCCTGCTGAAATCTTGCCTGTCCTTTAATTGTATTATTTTCCTTAGTGCTTTATTTAGTAGCCATGCAAATTGTTTATTAGATGTTTTTATTATTTTCTCTTAATACCTGGGATGTATTTTAATTTTCTTAGCAGTAGTTTTTCAGAGAAAAGAAGCTTTTAACTTTGATAAAGTCGTTAATGACATTTTCTTTTTGGGTGCCCTAAGGAGGTATGTTTCAAACCTAAGATTTCAAAGATATTCTCCTGTATTTTCTTCTAGAAGCTTCATAGTTTTTAGTTTTCTCCTTTATGTCTATGAAATATTCTTTTAAAAATTCATTAAGTTTATTGGTACATTTAGGTAAACAATATGACATTCATCATTGGGAATCTGTACCTTTACCTGATATATCTTGGTTCTTATTATTTTCCCCATTCCCCTGCCCTCCCTTCAACCCCTCTACCTCTCTCTATCTACAAAGACTTTGTTTCCATTTTTTCCTTTTCTCATATTTATTCCTTTCCCTTCTTTCCTTTCCCCTACTCCTACCACTTCCTCTACCCCTTCAGAACCTTTTCCCCTATTTCACATTATCTATTATACATTTTGATCCTCATTTACACTTTCAGTTTATCACACCAGAAAAACTATTTAGTATTTACACATGTGTCCTATTTATTTCACTTAAGAGTATGGCCTCAATGTGCATTCATTTAGCTATAAATGTCTCTAGTTTTTAATTCTTTATGGTTGAGTAGCACTCCATTTTATAAAAAAAAAAAAAAAGCACATCTTCTTTATACAGTCACCCACCACAGTTGATGGGCAATTGGGCTGTTCCCAAGTTTTAGCTATCTGCCACTATAAACGTGGGTGCGCATATATCCCTGTGGTATGATTCTTTTAAGTCTTTTGGGAAGATACCCAGCAGGCAAATAGCTGGGTCAAATGGGACTTCTAATCCTAGTTTTTTGAGATATCTTCATACTGATTTCCACAGTGGTTGTACCAGTCTGCACTCCCACTAATAATGGAGAAGGGTTCCTTTTTCCCCACAACCCTGCCAGCATTTGTTATTGGTTGATTTCATGATAGCAGCCATTCTTGTTAGAGTGAGATGGAATCTCAGTGTTGTTTTCATCTGCATTTCTTGAATGACCAGTGATGTTGAGCATTTGTTCATATGTTTATTTGCTGCTTCTACTTCTTCATCTGAAAAATGTCTGTTCATTTCAGATGCCCATTTTTGAATTGGGTCTTTAAATTTGGGGGAGTCTGATTTTTTAAAGTTCTTTATATATTCTAGATAGTAGATCTTTGTCAGAGGAACTGCTGGTAAAATTTTTTTTCCCTCATTGTAGCTTGTCTCTTAGCTCTGTTGGTGGTTTTTCTTGCTGTACAGAAGCTTTTCAATAAGATGAGATCCAACTTGTTGATTGTTTGTGCTAGTTCTGATGCTACTGAGGTTTTGTTCATAAAGTCTTTTCTTAAGCCAATGTCTTCAAGAGTTCTACCTAAACTCTCTTCCAGCAAGTTTAGTGTCTCTGTTTTGATCCACTTTGATTTTAGTTTATTGCATGGTGAAAGATATGGGTCTAGTTTTAATCTTTGGTAGGTTGAAATCCAGTTTTTCCAGCACCATTTATTAAATAGGCTATCTTTCCTCCAGTGAGGGTGTTTGGCTTCTTTGTCAATGATGAGGTGGCTCAGTATGTCTGGAGTTGTTTCTGTGTCTTCTAATCTGTTCCATTGACCCTTGGTTCTGTTTGTTTACCAGTACCATGCTGTTTTTATCATGGTGGCTTTGTAATATAGTTTCAAGTTGGGGATTGTGTTCCCCCTGACATGTCTTTGTTGCCTAGAATTGAGTTTGCTATTCTAGGTTCCAAGTGAATTTTTGGATTGTTTTCTCTAGTTCTGTGAAATATACTGTTGGGATTTCAATTGGGATTGCATTAATCTATATAGCAGTTTTGGAAGTATGGCTATTTTCACTATATTGGTTCTTCCTGAACAGGAACAAAGGATGTCTTTCCATTTTTTGATATCCTCTTCAATCGCTTTTTTCAGACTGCTATAGCTTTCAAGGTAGAGGTCTTTTACTTCCTTTATTAGATTGATTCCTAGATATTTCATTTTTTGGATGCTATTGTGAAAGGAATTATTTCCCCAATGTCTCTCTCAGTGAGTCTGTTATTTTGTGTACAAGATGGCTGTTGATTTTTGAGTGTTGACTTTGTGTGCAGCTGCTGTACTGAATCTGGCAATTAAGTCTAGAAGTTTTTTGGCACAGTTTTTGGGGAATATCATGTCGTCAGCAAATAATGACATTTTAACTTCTTCTTTTTCTATCTTTATTCCTTTTATTTCTTTCTCTTATCTAATTGCTGTGGCTAATGTTTCCAGAACTATATTGAACAGAAGTGGTGATAGTGGACATCTTTGTCTTGTTCCTGAGTTTAGTGTGAAGGATTTCAATTTTTGAACATTCAGTATGATATTGGCTGTTGGTTTATCGTAGATAGCTTTTATTAGGTTGAGATAAAGACAATCTATTCCAATTTTCTGTGGGTTTTTTTTTATCATGAATAGATGTTGGATTTCATCAACTGCTTTTTCTGCATCTATTGAGATGATCGTATGGTTTTTGTCCTTCGCTCTATTGATATAGTCTATTACATTGATTGATTTGTGTATGGTGAACCATCCCTGCATCCCTGGGATGAATCCCATTTGGCCAGGGTGTATGATCTTCTTGATGATTTTCTGCATTCGATTTGCCAGTATCTTATTAAGGGTTTTTGTGTCTATGTTCATTAGTGAGATTGGCTTATAGTTCTCTTTTTTTGTTGGGTCTTTCTTTGCTTTTGGAATCAAAGTAATGCTTGCTTCCAGGGATGCATTTGGGACTATTGCTTCCCTTTCAATTTTATTAAAGAGTCTGAGAAGTGGTGGCATTAGCTCTTCCCTAAATTTCTTGTAGAATTTAGCAGTGAAGCCATCAGGACCTGGGCTTTTCTTTGTTGTTAAGGTTTTAATTACATTTTCAATTTCACTGATTGATATTGGGGTGTTTAGAAGTTTTAGATCTTCTTTGTTCAACTTTGGTAATTCATATGTACCTAGGAATCTGTCCATTTCTTCTGTTTTCCATTTTATTGGAGTACATTTTCTCAAAGTAAGCATTGATGAGCCTCTAGATTTCTGCTGGATCTGTTGTGATTTCACCCTTTTCATTCCTAATTGCATACATCTGACCCTTTTCTTTCCTTTTTTTGATAAAGTTGGCTAAGAGTTTGTCAATTTTATTCATTGTTTTGTAGAACCAATTCTTTGGTTAGTTGATTTTTTTGTATCTTTTTCCTAATCTCTATTGGATTGATTTCTGCTCTGATCTTTATAATTTCCTCCCTTGTACAAGCTTTTCATTTGTCTTTCTCTTCTTTTTCTAGAGCTTGAGGTCATTTATTTGAGCTCACTGTGTTTTCCTAGTATGGACATTCACTGCTATGAATTTCCCTTGTAGAATTGCTTTTATTGTGTCCCATAAATTCCTGTATGTTGTAAGCCATTATTATTTAATTGTAGAAAGTGTATAATTTCTTCTTTAATTTCCTCTGTGACCCATTGGTTGTTCAGGGGAGTGTTATTCAATTTCCATGTATTTGTGTGGTTCTTGCAGTCTCTTTTGCTATTGATCTCCAATTTAATTTTGCTATGGTCTGATAATATGCAAGGGATAACTTCAATTCCTTTGCATTTGCTTAAACATGTTCTATGAGCTAGCATGTAGTCTATTTTGGAGAATGACCCGTGTGCAGCTGAGAGGAATCTGCATTCTGATTTTTTAGTGTGGAACACTCTGTAGACATATCTTAAGTCCATTTATTCAAGAGTTTGGTTGAGTTCTAGTATTTCATTGTTGATTTTTTAATCTATATGACCTGTCTTTTTGTGACAGTGGGGTACTGAGGTCCCCCATTACAAGTGTGTTAGTGCTTATTTGGCTTTTCATGTCCATTAATATTTGTTTTATATAGTTGGGTGCATTAGTGTTTGGTGTATATATATTTATGATTGTCATCTCTTCCTCTTGGATTGTTCCCTTGCCAAGGATGTAGTGACCTTGTCTCTTTCAATCAGTGTTGCTTTGAAATCTACTTTGTCTGCAAATAAGATAGCTACTCCTGCCTTTTTTCTAGGTTCCTGTCACATGGGGAATTGTTTTCCATACTTTTACTTTCAGTCAATGAACTTCCTTTTGAATTAAGTGTGTTTCTTGTATATATAATATCATTGGACCTTGTTTCTTAATCCATTCTGCCAGTCTATTTCTTTTGATTGATGAATTGAGTCCATTAACCTGGATGGTTATAACTGATATGTATTGACTTATTCTTGTCATGATATTTTCCTGTTGTTGGCTCTTTTATTTTTTTATTTTCCCCCTTTTCAATTTTATTTCTTGCCTTGCCCGATGGATTCATTCTGCTGGAATTTGTGGGGTTGTGGCTCTCATTGTCTTTTCCTAGGATATTGTCTAAAATTTTTCAGAGTGCTGGTTTGGTGTTCATGAAGTCCCTAAGGTGCTCTTTGTCATGAAAGTATCTTATCTCTCCATCAATCTTGAAAGATAGTTTTACAGGGTACATCAATCTGGGTTGGAGGCTGTTTTATTTTAAGGCCTGAAATACTTCACTCCTGGCTCTTCTTGACTTGAGGGTTTGTGTTGAGAAGTCTGCTGTGATTCTGATGGGCTTTCCTTTGTATGTGATTTGTTTCTTTTCTCTGACTGCTTGTAGGATTTTGTTCTTCTGTTGGGTTTCTGGGATCTTGACTATTGTATGTCTAGGTGTAGATTTTTTTGATCAAGGCTAGTTGCAGTCCTATATGCCTCAATTATCTGTATGTCAAATTCTTTTCCTCTGCTTGGGAAATTTTCTGCCATTACTTCTGTGAACAATTTTCTTTTTGTCATATGTACTTTCTTCTGCTTTTTGTTTACTTCTCTCAGTCTTATGTTATTCTTCTTTGCATCATCTAGTAGCTGCTGGATTGAGTTCTCATGGCCCCTTACTATTTGTAAGAAATCTCTCTTTCCATGGTCTCTAATGCAATTCTGTCTTCTATATCTGATATTCTGTCTTCACATTAGCTCATTCTGCTGCGAATACTTTCAATGGAGTTTTTAATCTCCTGCATATCTGTTTGAATGTGTTTCATGGATTCCACCTCTTTCCTATGCTAGGCATTCATGGCTTCTATCATGGTCCTGAGCTCATCTTGTTTTCATCTGTTTCTGTTCTAGAGTCTCTAATCATGTCTTTTATTCTGCTCACCATCTCTGTAGTTATCTGGGAAATTATTTCCATTTTGAATTTTTCTAGAGCCTTATTCATCTGTTTTGTTACTTCCTATGTTATCAATTGGGTGTCCAGGTCACTGATTATCAGATTTTCCACCTTGTTGCTCCCAGAATTTGCCTTTAGTGAGTTGGAAGTCTGAGTTTGCACCTTGTTTAGGTGTCTTCTCATTTCTATTTTTTTGTTGTTGATGTTTTTAGTTAATTCTTGCATTGATACTTCTATATTGCTTATTGCGAGTATCTTTATTGCTAGTATTTAGAACCCTTAAGGAATAATTACTTCTCAGAGGTGTTTTCCTGGTATAGCTGGTCTTTAGGTTGTGAGTCTCTAAAGACTCTTAGGCAATCTTGGTTTCAGTATACCAAGAAGGACAACTGATTAGAGCAATCACAACACCTTGGCCCAAATAATACAATCAGCATCAACAATAGCATCAAACACAGCTTAGAAAATGACAAATTGTGGAAGCTATTAATCTGACACCTTTAATTGAATGAACTAGATCAAAATCAAGGACCAGCCCAAAATATGTTTGTAGTAAATAAGTCCTTCAATATAGCAAATTTATCCTTCAGGATGAGGACTTAGAAGGAGTTGGGGAGGGAGGGATAGAGATAGAAGGAGAGGAAAAGCTTAGAAATGAGGCTAGAGGACACAGGAAGGTCATGAAAACTTTGGGAGACTGGTGAAAACAAGAGGAAAAGACAGAGAAAAGGAACAAAGACATGATCAGAACAAACTAACAGCAACAGGGAAGCTAGAAAATGTATTGACTTTCCTGTGAAAATAAGGGCAATTGGGGAAGGAAAGAGAAAAAAAACAGAAACAAGAACCAAAAAAGGAGAGAAATGAAGAAGAAGAAGAAGAAGAAGAAGAAGAAGAAGAAGAAGAAGAAGAGGGAGAAGAAGGAGAAGAAAAAGAAGAAGGAGAGAGGAAAAAAAGGTTAAAAAGGGCCTCTTTCAGGGCATGTCTCTGCTTTCATGGTAGACAGCGTATGCAGCAGTGTGCAGATCTAAGTTGATTAGTCTCAGCAAGCCAGCCATAGTACACTGCAATTCAGGTTGATTTCTGGCTGCAAAGCCCATGTTGAGCTCCCTGACTTCCTGTAGGATTGAACTCAGCAAGGTTCTACTGGAGGTTTGAGCTGCTCTTGCCCCTCAGCAAGTCCGGGTTCTGGTGGGAGGTGCTGATCCCACCAATTTACCAGAACACTGTAGTCCTATATGCTTTTATTGCAGAGAGTTTCTTCACTTTCCCAGTGGGCTTCACTTTTCCACTTCTCCATTTCTCATGGAGAGCCCCTCTCTCTGTTTTTCACTGCTGCTCTATCCTCTGGAGCTCATAACAATGGCCTTTATGGCCCCAGGCACTTCTGCAACATGGATCCAGATCCCTGCACAGAATGCTGTGGTCCTGGTTGGCTGGTTTCGGTGTGCTGGACTGGGGGGTGTTGGGGGCCTCTATGAAATATTCTTAATTAATTCTTTTCAATAATATAAGCACAGTGATTTGTTATTTGCATCTAGATATCTAATTACAGTGTAATTTGTTGAAAATTTTCTTTTGTTAAATGCTTTACTAAGGAATACTTGTCAAAAGTCAATTGGCATACATGTTTGGGTCTCTTTCAGGATTCTATGTGCTTCTATATATTTATTCTCATGTCAATGCCAGACTATCTTGATCTGCATATCATTATGGTAAATTTTTGAATTACTTAGTGTGACTTCTTCAATTTTGTTCTTTGAGATATTCTAAGTCTTTTGCTTTTCTATATAGAGTGATTCCTTTGTTCATGAATGCTTTTGTTTGCAAACATTTGGTTCACAAACAGAAGTGTTTGGCAAAATTTTGTTTTTGTTTGCAAACTCTGCCTTGGATGACAAACATGACCACAGCCTTCTTTCACATAAACATAAATGTGGTCATCATTTCCAAAATCAGAACAAACTAAGTTTGTGAACTGAGGTACCACTGTACATTTCAGAGTGAAATTAGCAATTTCTACAAAAAAAAATCCTGCTAAAATTTGGATTAACATTGTTTTGAATCTATAGATCAAGTTTTTGGTAGTATGGTTTTGACATTTTTATGTAACTGAGAAAAAATGAAAGGAGAATATCTTAAATGAAAATTACATAAAATCCCAAGTTGTGACCATAAATAAATAATGTTTTGTTGCAAGAAAGACCGGCTCATTTGTTTATATATTGTCTATGACTGCTTTTACACTACAATGACCATTGAGTATAAGAAAGAATGTATGGTGTTCAAAGCCTCAAATGTTATTGATTGTCCCTCTATAGGAAAAGTTCACCCACCTTGGTGTAGAATATTTAATTTGAGAGCCTTCTTGTTTTCTAACATAACCATTTAATGCTATGTATTTGCCTCTGAGCACTGAATCGGCTATGTCTTACATATTCTGAAATGTTGTGCTTTAATTTACTTAATTCATAATATTTTTCAATTTTCTTTGTGACTTCATCTTTGGCCCATTAGTAATTTTAAATCTTCCAAATATTTGAAGATTATCCAGACATGTTTTCATTATTGATTTCTAGGGTTAATTCCTCCTTTCTATCATTCCATTTTTTGTGCTATTGTCACATTTTACTTTTACATGTTATAATCCCCCAATATATTGCTACTATTTTTGCTTTTTACCACCAGTTATATTTTAATGTGAAAAAAGACAAGAATGTCTTTTATACTTACTTGTATTTTATAACCCTTTTGGGATTTTTCCTACCTTTATGAATCCCAGGTCTTCCCAATTGCATTTTTATCTGATGAGAAATATGCTGTTGAGCTTATCTTTGTTCCTCTATATAGAAATTATAGTCACTTCCTGAACACCTGTGCCACCCAGGAGGATTCTTTTGGATCTCTGCCCTGCCTCCAGTCTTTCTGTGAACATCTTATGGAGACAGGTGGAAAAGAGACTACAAGTGTATGTGACTTACCCTTGTATTTGGGCCTCTTGTTATCTATAGTTGATTTTTAAGAATTCATTAAAGTTTTACCTTTTTTTTTAATACCCGTTCCTCCCAATCTCGGCCAAAGCTGAAATTGTTCACTGTGTCTAATATTACCCTGGAGGGACTTGTCACTCACTGAAACTCTATTTAATTGGTTGTTGTCCCATATTAGCTTTCTGATGGGCTCCAAAACAGATCTGATTTGGTAGATTTTTAAATGCTTTTCATTATTAATTTTGAGTGACATTCTTTTATAGGTTTTGACATCCAAGTGAAATCAGAGCTCCAGGATTGATTTAAAACTACCTTCAGGATCATTTAAAATTAACAGGCAAAGTGATCTTCTCAAGTCCATTTGGACCTCTTTTTAAAACCACTCATGAGATTCTCAGCTTTCCCCACCTCAATTCCCAGATGTGTTTCTCAATGCCAGCTTAAGAGCTAAGTTCTCTTTGCAGGGTTAAGATTTGCAATCTTTGAATATACTTTCAATATAAAAAAATGTGTCATAGGCTTTCAAAGAAATTCTTCAAAAGGAGTACAGAAGAGTTTGAAAATTTGAATACATGTTTAGTTCTCCAGTTAATTGCTTTTAAATGCACCACTTACATGGAGCAGCATTTTGATTTGCTTATTTAAAGGAATCAGTTACATACCCTTTTTTCCTAAATGAATCATAGTAATATCTCTCCAAGTATACAATCTGCACAATTCTCTTTTGACCGAAAAATCGGTGTTGAGTTGTTCTGAGGACTGGGTTAAAAGAATTCAGGCATTGTAAGTTTTGATATGGCTTCTTCCTTCCCAGAGAATAAGCAAATTTAGTGTTGGCTAGTGTTGACTATGAATGCAAATCCAAGGGAATCAGAATATTCTGTGTGGAATAGTGTCTTCTAGTAGTGCACAGGAATTCAAAGAAAGGAAAGATTGTGTTCTGGAGCGGTAGGAAAAGCTTGGAGAAGGACCTGAAAAGATGGTTTAAATGAAGAAAGGGAAGGAGGAGGAAGAGCCCTGCAAAAATGTGGAGTCAGGAGCTTGTTAATAGGCCCTACTAGCTGCTGCAACATTTGCACATGAGGGAATAGCAAGAAACAAAGATGGGGTTGAGTCAAATTCTAGAATGCCTTTTAAGGTGAGAAGAGTTTAGACCTTTAATATCTTAAGGAAGAAGAAGTCATTGCAGATTTTGGAGCAGAAGAAATGTCACAGTAAAATATATATTCTGGGCTGGGGATTTAGCTCGGTGGTTCCTCTGCCTGCCTTGCAAGAGCAAGGATGGACCCAAGTTTGATCCCTGGTACCCGCACCCCCCCAAAAAATTAAAAAATAAAATAAAATGCATATTGTAAGAAAACTAAACTAAAAATGACATCTAGGGGTTTTAGGGCAGGAAATGGAGGAGTCTATTTTAGTAATATAGGTGTGAAAGATCTAAGATAGAAAAATATGCAAGCTGCTCTACGGTTCCTTAGTTTTATATTGATCTTACCGTGATCTGAATTTTAGCAATATTTATCTCTATCATTTATTTGAAGTTATTACCTTTATGGCACTCATCCAGTTTCGGCATCTCACATACCTCCTGCAGTAGATTGTACGCTGGGACCATATTGTATATTTATACTTTTTAATACACCTAATGTCTCAAAAGTTGTTTCCCACTTTTAGAAATGAAGAAAAGCGAGAGAGTTATATACATTAACTAGGTTACAGAATTAAAAAGAAAAAAACTTGATAAGAGATTAGAGAATCTAGAGAGGTTTCACTCAGTTTTCTCCCTGAAGAAATTAGAATAATGATGGATGGTAATGTATGTGCACTCTTGTACATATAAAATCATTTGTTATAAGTAATAGGGAAACCTGATGAATTATATTTTAGCTATGTTAGATTTAGGGCTATATCACTAAAAATAGTATGTCAAAATTTGGAAACAAAGGATAAATGTGAGAAGTCAGCGTTCTATTACTTATCATGTGTTCTTGTTTCCTTTGACATTATCTGACCCAAACATTACTGAGACTGCACTGTGCTCCACACAAATATTTTCTCTCTCTAAATAAGATAAATATAAGACCCATATCTTTTTTATCTTTGATTTCCTTGAAGTACTTAGCACAGTGAGTTATACATGATAGGTTATAAATACACATTTGTTAAACCACTGGAAGGACTTGCGAACATTCATCAGGGCATCTCAAGTTCAGCAGTACTGACATTTTGGATTGATAATTCTTTGTTGTGGGGGGCTCCCTGACATATTGTGGGATATTCCCCAGTATTTCTGACCTTTACCTACGAGGTGTCAGAAGGATTCTCATTTTCCAGGTAGTGACAATTAAAATGTATGGGGGTGGGGCCCGGGGATTTAGCTCAGTGGTTCCACCATCTGCCTCACAAGTGCAAGGTTCTGAGTTCGATTCCCAGTACCCCCCCCCCAAATGTATGTGGATGCATGTTGGGGTCAGGTGCAAGTCGGCCCTCGTTGGCGAGTTACTGTTTAGGTAGATGTAGGATTGGAGATGTCCATTTTAGAGTCATTCAATTATAGATCATACTTTAAGTCTCATTTCCAAAAGGGAATGAAAGATTAAGAAGAAATAGCTGATGGCCAAGGATGAATGAAGGGTAGGAACTAACAGAAAAAAATGTTCAGATTACTTACTAGCTCCATAATTCTCTTACTATTTGTATAATATCAGCTCAGCAACATCTAATATAAATATGTGAACTACAAAACTTTAAGTTTTCTAGTAACCATATTAAAAACATTAAAATGTGCATGAAATTAATTTTCATACTACACATTACTTAATCCAAAATAACAAAAATATCACCATTTGATAAAGTGGGAAGATCCCAGACTCAATCCCAGACAGGGTAATTTAGAGATGTAGTGAGAACTTGTCTCAAAATAACAAATAAAAAAGGTTAGATAAGTAGCTGGTGCTAAGGCCCTGGATTAGATTCCCAGTACCACTTACATACATATATAAATAAATAAATAAATTTTAAAAAGAGTGAGCAATAAAGAAAACTCACCTCAATCACTATTTGAATTTTTATCACTATACAAATATTGATGAGATATTTTTGTATGAAGCTTTTGAAATTAGTACATATTTTATACTTAGATTTTACATTTAAAGTGTATCTCCTCTTATATTAATTTCAAGAGCTCAATAGCCACATGGGACTAGTGGCTACAATACTGAAAAGGAGCATTCAGTCAACTTAAATAAATGTTTTCTTGTTCCTTTAATTCATAGTATTATCTTTTTATAAGAGTGCTATTATGATGACTATGGACTTGTCTGAAATTTCTTATGAATTTACTTTTTTCTTTATAAACAGCAAACATCACCTTTTTGATATAGAGTTCCATAAGCTTTGACAAGTGCACGGTGTCGTACAACTATCACTACAATCAGGATGCAGGAAGTTTTCACCTATGAAAATTCCTTTTATGCTAGTCTTTTGCAGCCAGTTTCTCCCTCACATCTAGTTCATATATGTGTGTATACATGTACATATGAATATATAACTGTAGGTATACGTGCATAGGAGTCTCTTCTTTACCAAAAATGAATTTAAAGAAAAAAAGAGGTGGGTAACAGGAAGACAGTTAAGGAAGATGCAACCCTTGACATTTGGGAATATATTCTTTTCAAAAGCTCATTTGCAATTCTAGCTCTGCTTGACTTGAAGTCACACAAGCCCACTCAGAGAAGGGGACATGTGCTGTCCCTCCCCCCACATTCATCTGTCATTCCTCTGCAGGTTACAAGAATAGGAAGTCCTCTCCCAGAATACTCCCCATGACAGATGGCAGAATTACACCAGGAGAGACCCAGAAGAGGAACACAAGCAAGGGCTCCACAGGTGAGAGCCTTTCCCCACACGAGGGATGAAAGAGGTCCTTGTCGGTTCAGTTTCTGGACACTTGAATTTCTTATCTTCTCTTGTCTTCTTTGCTGTGGTAAGGAGGGAAAGCTATGAGCACCAGCCGTTTGGTCCATGTGCAGCTTCTGCGGTGGATGGGCCAGGACCACTGCTCTCGTCCAAGTGTGCATTGACCTGAGTTGTGCCAAACTCGACGAGAGTAGGAATCTTTGGGCCAACTGACAGCAGTGGCTCTGGCTTTGACAGGACTCTCAGCATTTCCATTCTGTTCAAAAGCCCAGGAAGCAGATGGGAAGAAGCATGTGGGAGCACCTCCCTCACATGTATGTCACCATTGGCACGCAGGTTGGGGAGAGGGAGGTCGCCTCTTTGTTTGATGTCGTTCCAGGAGCACAGTCCTGCTGTGCTGCTCTCTGAATCACGCTCCGGAAATAGTTTGGCGAGTTCCACAGACACCTACCGAGTCACACAACACACGTGCAGGCAACTCACTCTTAGTTCGCAGTGTTGAACACTTGTCTCTGAAATTTGCAGTTGTAACAATGCTGTAGTGTGCTTCAGGATGTCTATTCTCAGGCTTCTCAGCATTCTACATACTTCTGACCTCTTTATCCCTCAACCTCCTTTACATAAAGTACAAAGTTTTGAAAAAAATGAAGAGGTTGCAATAATATAACAGCATTGACCTGAAGATATAGGCATTACTTGGTCAAGTACAATACTCAGTAACTACTTTATAAAATTAAAATAGAAAAGCAATTCAATTAAAACAAAAAAGTTCTTTTAATCTGATCCCTCATTCCTTCTACAATCTCCTAACAATATGTTTATACTGGGAAATCTGGAGATCATCTAAAACCCACGTATGTGCAATAGGTGACTATTGGTTAGTTTGTCCAAATCATTTCAAGTTTACCATACAGTCCAACTAAATCAAGTATCCTCATTAGCATTTATTTTAAAAGTGAAAATGTCTTATTTGTTGGATCTTGGTAGGCAAGAAAGAAAGAGCGAGGAAACACTATGTGTTTACAAATTCCCATGTGTTACATTTCCCATGGCACTTTGAGACCCAGTCCCTAAAGCCTTCCACTTAGCCACATACGGGGCAAACTGTGAGGATTCTGAGACCCCTGGGGATGGCGGAGCCACTCAGTGGAAGGAGCCTGGATCCCTGTTTTAGTGTGGAGCAGAACCTGCATCCCCAACCCACTAAGTAACATTGGATTGTTAGGTAAGCAAGCAATAAGCTCTGTGCATCACCGAGCTTCAGCTTTGGGAGTTGTTTGAAACCTCACATTTTATTTCCTAATCAAAACAGATACCAACCACTTGGTTCCTGATTTTTCCCTACCTCTGACTTCAAGGTAGGTTAATCATGCCAGGTGCTTCTTTGAGTTGGAGGTAGTTGTAAAGGATATGATGCTTATGGCTTTTTTGGGACCAGGGCTGGTCTACTAAGTTGTCCTGTTTTACTGCTGTCCAATGTATTACTGTCTAATATTCATTTGCTTGGTTTGATCTGGGGGGAGGGTATCAGAGACAATAAATGGAGTCTTCTGACATCAGTGGGGGTAAACGGTGGTTACATACTTGTGTAACCCTGAGTAGTGGTGTGCAGGTAAATGTATAACAACTAGTCCCTGTGGAAAATCATATGCACACATATGTATAAGCAAATTATTAAAGTTACTTATATTAATATGTAGAATACAGTATATAAGAGTAATAGTAATGTGTACTTTACTTTTATCATGTTTTATATGGACAATTGATACTTTTCGCTGATTTTGCCAAACTTTTGCATCCATAGCCAACCTACTGTTGCAATTCAACCTTGATTTGACAAATTGAGTTGCAAGCCAACTGCAGATTCTTTCTAATATATTTATTCTTAAGTCTGATATATGAGCTGCTGTTAAACTATTTCTCATCCTCAAACAAATTATATTAATTAAACTGAAACTTCTTTCAACTTTGGCTCTCTATATATTGGCACTTCACTCATTTATCAATTTACAAGCAAATTTTTGGCTAAGTTGGATAATTGTTTTTTTGAAGACTGGGTGAATATTTTCTCAAATTTTTATGCTAGTCACAATGTAGGAGCTTTACAAATGACATCCTGTTTTACATTTAACCTACATTATTACATTTTTCTTCAGGTTGGATTAGGAATTGGGAAAAAGATTTCTGTAAAGGGCTAAAAATTAAATATTTTAGGATTTATGGTCTTTCACACCTCTACTCAACTATGCAATTACAGTACAAAAGGAGCCACACACAATACATAAATAAGTGGGCATGGCTGTTTTTAAATAAAACTCTACCAAAACAGACCAGAGCTGAATCTGGCCCACAGGCTATAGTTTACCCAACCTTGTCTACGTAAGCAGAACACACTAAACCCAACCTTGACTCATAGGGTTTGTGAACTTGTGTGATGTAAATACTCCTAATGTGCAAGTTTCAGGTTATTGAAGTGACATCACTAATGCAGAGGTGAGGAGGGATGCTCAATAGCTGAGCATTTGCACCAGACAGATGCCACAGGCATAATCACAGGAGCACAGAAAGCCCTACCATGTAATAAAGCAATTAGGCATTGACATCTAGTATGTATCACCTTAGTTTTTAATGTAATTTAGTGGTAAGACTGTAGAATTTACTTTTTAATAATGGCTGCATTAAACTAAGTGCAGAGAAAATTTCTGAAAATTTTTAATTGGGTTTCACAAGACAGTATGAGTTTCTTCCAGGTTGCTGGTAGATCCTGGACAGTATCCCTTCTCCATGGAAAGTGCATCAGGATAGGGGCATATCTTGCAGCAACACATTTTCTCCCTAGGCACGGATTTGTTGGAGAGTATCATTGAATCAATTATCTTGGTCAAAAGATAAGTTCGTCAGCACTTAAAACTCAAAGCACCCAACATTTCTTTCTCTCATGCCCAAAATCATTCATTATAGAGATGTTATATATTTTTAAAGGAAAACATTCTCAATATTTTTCTTAAACATAGTGTACCTTTAAGCTCATCTTTATTTTAGAGTAGATGTAATAAGATGTCACCTGAAAATTTTTTTATGCACAGCCCTTTACTATCTTTTAAAACATCCTCCAAGTTTGAGTAATCAAAGACTGAAATGTAGATATATTACGGCGAAAGGCACTGTAAGAGAATGTCTCTAGAGAAGGTGACATGGTTTAATAAAAATGAGGTCAATATTACAATCAGAAAAATGTAGGTTCAAGTCACTACTTGGATAGGTTCTAATTTATCTAACCTCTTTAAGTCTCAGTTTCCTATTCTGTAAAATGGTTCATAAGGTTGTTATGAGGCTTAAATGAGAAAAGAAAATGTGTGAAATAGCACAATGTTCAGCTCATTATAAAACATCCAGTAAATAGCAGCTGTTTTTGTGATTCACTGAAATTTTCATATTTCACTGAGTTTTCTAATCAATGGTAATTATCATAGCGATTTAAGCACCAATTATTATTCACACCTTTTGTATTTCCACGTTGATTCGGAACCCTCTACTCCAATACATACATCCTTCTTGTCATATAGGGGGTACCAGCAGTTGTACTAAACAAAATTTCCCAGTTCTATAAGGTTGAACTGGTAGTTACCTACTGCCCATGTGGTAGACCAAACTTCTATATACACTTTGAAATAGCCGAGTATGGCATGCTACCACTTGAAAACAATCTAGTGGCCTAGCTTCTCAATGATTTCCCTGCTACCTGAGGTGTCACCTTTTCCTGTTCTGTCTCAGTGATGCAGTAGCCAGATATTAAGATAGCATCTGTTGTCCTTTGCCTTCAATAGTAGCATTCTAGACTACCTATACAGTTGCTGAAATAACTCTGTTTTTAGTATATGTGCTGCTGAAGTGAGCATGCTCAAATAACTCTTTAGGGGTATTTCTCTTATTAAGGTCAATATACATTAAAATAAGTTCCATCTCATACACTTAAGAGTTCCAAGTCAGTACTCAGAGAATGTGGAGACATATATTGGTATTGCCACATGTTACCTATTCCCGGGGGACATTTTATGTCCTATGATTTTTAATGGTGATGGCACAGCCATGTTAACAATATATTTTATTACTGTGCTTCAAACCTTTGCAAAGTTCCATTGAAATGACTTAAAATATAGATTTTTATGAACATTTTATCATAACATAGATACTCATGGCAGTAAGCAAAACTCATATTCTTTACCACTCTAAGAGTTGCTGCTGACACTAAGTCTGTGGCAAAATCGATGACAAAAAAAAGAACTTGATATATTTGATGAAAGTATTTTCTTCATCATGCTTAAATTACATAGTTAAAATATGTGCTCATTTGCTTTGATTTGCTCAAATAAACAAGATGAAATAGTCACCAGGCCCAATATTGTTTAAAGAGCTTTCTGAAAGAATGAAATAAATAACTTTCTTTCTTATTGCTGATATTTCCTTTTATCCTTTAAAGAATGTGTATTTAAATGTGACTTCTATATTTCGGTAATCAGATATTTTACAGCAAGCTAGTTTTCTTGAACTACTAGGTTTTATTTTTCTGTTTATATTTATTCTTCAATTTCAATCACTGACAAAAGCTGTAACATTTCTTTGCTTAAGGAGTTTTTTGTTGTTGTTTTGAGACAGTTTCTTGGCATGTAGTTAAGGCTGGTTTGAACTCACTACTAGGTAGCCTATGCTGGCCTTGAACTCATGGCGATCCTCCTGCCTCAGCCTCCCAGATGCTAGGATTACAGGCCTGTGCCATCATGCCTGACAAGCTGGGACATTCTATAGAGTGTAAACTATGAAATGTCAAATGAATCTCATGAATCTGTACAATTAATATGTGTTGATATTTTAATTTTTTAAAAACCCATCGCTCTTCCTACTTTTTTTGAATGTTAAATGCACAGAAGAGATTAAACTGGGCTTCCCAGAGGCCAACAGGGGAAGGGGCAGCACTTTGAGAGGAGTAAGGTGAAGCAGGGAATCATTCTTCCTCAGCAGTAGGCTTAATGAGACATTGGCATTTCAGTGTGTGCAAAAAATTGCCATTTTCTTGTGTGTGCACAACTGGTTTGGGAGCTTTGGGAGGAGAACTGAGTTTCTTAGCCCTAGGGAGACCAAGCAGAGCTTTGGAGCTTCAGAAGTTCCTAGTGTGGGCAGTGTGGTGACAAAGGCAGGGAAGAAACTTCTTCCAAGAGAAATTCTGTCCTGGGCAGCTCTTTTCCCACCTTCTCAGGTAGAGTAAATCTTTTTTTTTGGTACCGGGGATTGAACTCAGGTCCTTGCACTTGTGCAGCAGGTGGCGAAACCACTGAGCTAAATCCCCGGCCCTGAAATCTTGTCTAAGCAAAACAAACAAACAAACAGAAAAAAATAGGTCGACAGAGACAGGCAGACAGACAGACAGATGGAGATTTTTCCTTTCTCCATGAGAATAAAAAAGGTTTGAAGACATAAATGTAATCTATCCATCTTTTTTCTATTCATACAGAACAATTTAAGTGAGTGCCACATATTGTATGCACATAAGCATCTGAAAGGATAAGAAAAGAAACATATTCAAAATAAGTGTGTGCACTGAGTTATCAGAGGAAACATCCTGTGATAAAACAGATCCTGTACCGAGCCAACTCAGGAAAAAAACTGTTTTTAAAATCTACTTTGTATTCTCAGTAGATTTCATAAGATATTATATAAATGAAAAAGGAACAATTTGAACACAGAGAAGATTACTTTCAGGAAGAAGCCATTACACCAAAAGTGACAAATAGAGTGGAGAGTTTAAAGACAAAATAAATAGCAAATCAAGAAATTAGATAAACAGCTGGAGACAACCCCTCTGAGCTCAGAGCAAAAATCGCAAGTAATAATGATAAGAAAAATACAAAAGGCCAAAAAAAAAATCCAAGAGATATTATACAAATAAAATAGAGCAATTTTTCATACATTTTTCAACAGAAAAACAGTAACAGAAAAAAAGATATTTGTATGCTTCTCTGTGTCGGTATGGCGAAGAAGAGGGTTGATAGAAATGAGGAAGGAGACTGTGACTTCAGGTAGAACATCAACAAATAGAAAAATATATTTTAAGTTTTTAATTTTACTCTCAGAATTAGTGCACATTAAAATTTTATTTCTAAATATATCCAATTTTGCTTATTTAATATCACAGGAAAAAATATATTTCAAAGTGCTCTCTACTATTGTATTAGCTACTTGTATTATTAGCTCTGAAAAGAGCTAAAAAGGTAGAATAAATTTAAAAATTTTTAAATATGTTATTAAAATTTCTAAGTAAATAATGTATAAATGGTATATAAGCATTATATAAATGACTACTTGAAAAACTGAGAAAGCATGGAATTCACCTTTGCCTTGAGGGTTTGGCCCCACAGTTAGAATCCTATTGTTGATGGCCCTGTCGGAGGGTAGACATGGAAAAGTAGTCGCAGGGCCTGTACAGGCTGAGGCATGTGATCAGCTATCTGTGATTCCATGTCCTTATCCCCCCTCAAAACACAACAACAAAACCCTGAGATTCCAAACAGACACACACTCAAGGTTGAGGGTGAACTAAAATGGCAGAGCTCAAGGGGAAGCTCATACCACTTGGAACTCTTTGCCAATAGATGGTAATGTAAAGTTTTGAATTTGGTTTTAGACAGTCATGAAATTCTAGTTACTACTGCTGTCTTGGAGTAATAAAAATTAATTTTCTCTGGAGGGAAGTAACTTTACTGTAAATCTCAAGTAATTTTTGCCAATTTTTTTTCACAGGCAGTGTGGCACATGACTGACTACATTGATATAATCAAAGATGGATCAAATATGCAACAAAACTATACTTCATAAGCAAACACAGAAAATCAAACATAATAAAATACCTCAAAAGATTTTCTGTATTGGCACTATTAGACAACTGTAAAATAACTGGACCATGTACAAAGAAATACTATTTAAGCTTAAAGATATAGACATAGTGGAAAAGTATTAGAAATGCAACATTGTACATTTTAAAAATAACTAGAAAAATATTCTACAGATTGCAAAGAATTTAATCTACTTAAAATCATTTAACAGGAAATTAGACATACCCTACAAGAATTACTAAACTGGAAGATAAATTAGAATAAGTTATCCAGAGTATAGCACAATGAAACAAAATTAGGCATAACATGGAAGAGTAAGTAACAGTCATAGACGATAGAGTAAGAAATTTTGATATCTATAAATCCAGAATTCAAGAAGGAGGAAAAAGTTGAGTGACCGAAGCAATACGTATGTGAAGAATCACGGGCTGGGGATTTAGCTCAGTGGTTTCGCCGCCTGCTGCGCAAGCGCAAGGACCCGAGTTAGATCCCCGGTATCAAAAAACAAAAACAACCCCACCACCACCACCCGCCGACATATGTGAAGAATCATTTAATAGCAAGTTAGACACAGTGAAGACAACGCTGGTAAGTAAGTTGACAGATCAACAGAAATACCCACACAGAGAGATGAAAGAATTGAAGTTACACAATAGACCTTTAGGGATATAGCGAAAACCATGAATATATAATATATAGGTAATCATAGTTCCACAGTGAGAGGACAAAAGAAATAAAACAAGATCAATATTTAAAAAGTTGACAGATAAGAGTTTCCCAGAGATCATAAAAGACACCAGTGTACAGATTTCACAAATCCAATGAATCTGAAATAAGATATATGAAAAGAACCCCACATTTAGACAAATTACCAAGAAACTATAGAAAATCAAAGATCTCACAAGCAGAGAAGAAAGCTAGATTACCTTCAAAGAAGGTACAGTTTCCCAGAGACTTGATTTCTCACTGTAAATAACAAAATCTAAGTGCTCAGTGATGGAATGCTTGCTAGTGTGTACGAGGCTCTGGATTCAAAAAAGAATAAAAAGAAGCCAGGCATGGGGTCACATGCCTGTAATCTCAATGGTTAGACCTTCTCTCAAAAATGGGGGGCTGGGATGGGAATAGGAAGATCCTGAGTTCAATTCCTGATACCACAAGAAAGAAAAAGAAAACACACACACACACACACACACACACACACAAAAGAAAAAGGAAAAAAAAAAAAACACCCAAAACTAGAGTTTTGCTGAATTACATTTGTAATATACATATACACAAAAGATGATTTGCAAGATAGATTTTTATATCCTTTGGAAATTTCTTGTAAGCCTAAGGTGAAATAAAGGCATGTATAGTCAAATTAAAATTGGGAGAGTTTAAAACTTAGCAGTGCATTGAAGGAAAATAGAAAATGTACTTTAGATAGAAGAAAATGGTTCCAGTAGGAAGAGGTGAATTGTAAAAAGAAACAAAAAGCAGAGGAAGTGGGAAATCTGTGGGTAACTCTAAATGAATTTCCTGTCAAAATAAAAAAGCAATGCGTTTCGGTATTTAAAATGTGTAATTAAAATTGACAAAAACAGCAAAAGATGAGAAGGGTAAGTACCATAGTTAAATTTTTAAAAAAGATCTTTCTATTGTTCAAGATGTGAATAAAAATATTAATTAGCATTAGATTTTAATAAATTAATTTACATTTCAATATCCAAGGTAAAAAAGAATAAAAACAGGATATATAATTTCCAAGTACATAGAAGAAAAGTATGAAATGCCAAATATAATCAGCACCCCACATACACACACAAAAAATCAAGAAATGAGAAGAAAAAGTACAGAAGAGCCAAAATCAATAGAAAATATAAAATGAGATGGTGGATTTGTAGTTGTTCATAAACAATGCATTATCTTACAGATTCTGTGAAGGGCTATTGTCAGTCTGAATTAGTACAAATCAAGAGAAAATCTAACATATATTTGTCTTTGTAAGAAACATATCTAAACAATACAAAACAAGCAAAACAGTACCAGAAAGAATGGAAGGGACATTATAAAAGCGTCACTTAGGGAAATTTATATTCTTGAAATAAATGTGTTAGGTATGAATAGAATTTGCAAACTATAAGCTGAACATTCAAGTCATAAGTTGCAAAAGAATAGAGAAATAAACCCAAAAAGGTGAAGAAAAGAAAATAATAGAGTGAATAGCAGAAATTAACAAAAATAAAAAGTACTATGTGACAGAAAAGAACAATGCAACTCACCACTGAAAAAGTCTCATAAAATTGATTAACCTGATGCAGTTGATCAAAATAAAGAGAAAAGATGATAGAAAGCATAAATAATCAATATCACTACAGATCCTTTAGACTTTAAAAAGAATTATAAAAGGAAATTATAATGAGTTAAAATGAAATAGACAAATTCATAGAAACAATTTAAGCTGAAAATGCTAACTTAAAAACATTAGGAAACAGAAACAACCTTATAACCATGGAAGAAATTAAATCGGAAAGAAAAATTTTGCATCAAAAGATCTCCTGGCCCCAAGGACCCCTCTATCCATGGTCAATTCGTTGCCTGTCAGCATTAAAGCCCCCTACCCTATACAGGCCTCCACTCAGCCTTTCTTCTTAAGTTCTACACTGGAGGGAGACCTTGTGTTCTGAAGGTAGAACAAGGTGGCGAAGGGCTGTCTGACCCACATTATTTTTGACTCAAATTGTTACTGTTCTAAGTCTCGAATTTTCGTGATTTGTCAGTTGTAGCCTTGAACTTTCATTATCATGTCAGATAACCACATGTATTAAAAGAAGCCTATATTCCTACACACAAAACTATTAATGACCGTGGGAGTCTTTTTTCCTTCTTTTGTGGTACTGGGAATTGAACCCAAGGCCTTCACACTAAGCTACATCCCCAGATGTTTTTATGCTTCACTTGAGACAGGGTTTCCTTAAGTTTTTAAACCCAGGCTGGACTCGAACTTGTGACCTTCTTGCCTAGCGCCCAGAATACTGGATCACAGATGTGTGCCACCACCACTACAATCAGCCTGTATAATAGTCTCTGAGTGTGGGCTTTGCACTAGTCAGCTTTTCCCTTTGCTGAGATACAGTGCCCAACACCCTCAATGAAAGGAGGACAGGTAATTTGCTTACAGTTGCAGTTCCTGGTTGGCTGTCTCCAAGGCAAGAACACCATGGTGGAAGGGTGTGGTGGAGCAAAGCTGCTTAGTTCATGGTGGCCTGGGAAGCAGAGCAGGGGAGAGGACTAGAAAGGGAGGGGCCGGGACCAAACAAGAGACCCCCAAGGCCACACCTCTATGACTCACCCAGGCACATGTAGAAGTGTGCTCCACCAATCCCGGGGGCAGACACAAAGCCGATTAAATTAAAACTCCACCCTACCCACTACAGGATTATATGTGAATTTTCACTTTGTTTGGTTTTAGTTATTATATCGTTTTTTAAAAACTCCATTTAAATGATTTCACCTAGAAGTTTGGGATTAAAAAAATAACAATACTTGTGTTTAAGAATTTTCCTAACCCAATAAAAGCAAGAGTCATACTAACTACTTAGAGTTTAAATACTATGTGTGTTTAGATTAAAAATCTCAGTGGATTAGAAGTAGCAGCATTCATCTGCAGAACCAGTGATGGTTGTGATGGTTGCAAAGACTTCCACATACATTCCAAGCCTAATGATGGAGGAAATAGAACTCAAAGTCTGGGGGCAGTCAGAAACAACCCATCTCATCTCCGTCCCAGGACAAAGTGCCCCACATTGTAACACTGTCTGAGCTGACTCCCTCAGGACCAGAAGAGGAGCCAGCATGGATGGAGAAATTGAGGCCAGTCTATCTCTCTCCAAATGTATAAGACTCTTCATTATAAAATAATGTATTGAGAGTGCTGTCAGGACAGGTCAGTCATGGGAGAGAGCTAGTAAGAATTAAAACAAGCACAGTGGTGTAATCCCAGCACTCTGGGAGGCCGTGGCAGGAGGATCACGTTTGAGACCAACCTGGGCAACTTAGTGAGACCCTGTCTCAAAATAGAAATAAATGAATGAGTAAAAATTAAAACAAAAAAAGGGCTGAGAATGTAGCTCAATGTAAAGGCCCTGGGTTCAATCCCCATTACTAAAAAAATCAAAACATGGGCTATTGGTAGTATTAATACCATTTAGCAGTTCTGCAGCTAGATAACCCTCCACCTTTCTAGAGACACTCAGGAGAAGACTCCCAAGCCTCTGTCACTCCTAGCCTGTGGCATACAATGCCAAAACAAGAAGATTCTCAGGTCAGAATGTTGTCTCCTCACGGGACATTGATGTGGGGCTCCTGTCGGCTCTTCTCTGTCACACTCTGTCTGAACACCTTGGCCCACCAACCGATTGCCACTTGCTTCACTTGATTTCCCCTCGTTGTGAATTCTCCTGGAGGACCTCTTCCTGAGGTGCTGTACCCTGTGCCCCAAACTCTAACAGAGAGAGCTGTATGCTGCACAACCTGTATTTTAGGTTAAATTATCCCACTGGTGTCTTCCAGTTTACACAAAATTGTTACAAATTTATTTATAAAATTTCAATACACAGAAAATTATATATTAATATTTAATTAGTGATATAACATATAATTAATATCTAATTGTATTAATTAATATAGTTACTAAGATATTTTAAATGTTTTTCCATTAAAGATTTTGGAAAAACTAAAAGAAAATACAACCAAAATGTTAAAATTGATAACTTGAGTCATAAAATTATAGTTACTTTCTAGATTTTTTTAAATAAATGCTGTTACTTAGTAATGTTAGGTAAGATTGAATAAATAGCAAAGCAACCTGATTCATTCACAGAGCTCTTTATAATTATGAATATATAATTCTTAAGATTGTATTTTTATGCACACATGCAAAAATGTGTGTATTTGTAAGTATATATATGTATATGTCTATATATGTATGTTTATGTATTCATATTCCTATACATCTGAACTTTTAGAGCTGTAAGAACTTTAAAAATAATCTTGTCTCCTTCACAAAATCCAAATTATCTGTTGTGGCCTGTGGTCATTTTAAACCTATTTACAATTTAATTTTCATATTAATCAGCTGATTTGCCTGGAATAGCAGAGAAGCAGAGAGGCACTGGATATTAGAGCCAGAGGAAACTTAGACCCAATTCAGCCCCCTGCCAGGAAAATGATTAATTTACAATCATAATAAGAGGTGACTAAGGAAATCAAGCCCAATTTTGTTAACAGGTGCCTCTTGAGAGTAATGATGTCTGAGCTAGAAGCCAATTTCAAGATCTCTCTAGTCTAATAGGTACATGTTCTGTCCATGGCTGAGTTTGCACAATCTCAAAGCTAACCTGGCAATTGAACCATAAAGTGTCAAAAAATGATTCACGGCGTTGGTCAACTTCATACTAAACCATCAAATTGGTAGATATTTTTGCTCTAAACTGAACAAGTGTTTTGGTATCTAAAGACATAGTCTTTCTATAGGCGATATTTGGGGCTTTCTTTCACTTTTACATGTCCCACACTCCAAGGTATTATCTGAGAGGCACAGAACGCGTGTATGCCGCACTCAAAAATCAACAAGTCAATTTCAGATAGATTGAAGACTGACTTAACTGTTAAAGATAAAATAATAGATTCCAATGTGGGGGAAGACTTTCATGACCCGCAAATGAACAAAAGTTTCTTATATGGACACCCCCCCACACACACACACCAAAAGGGAAACAATCGATAAATTGGAAAGGTCTCTTTATCTAAAGATACTATTTAGAGAATGAAAAGACAAGTCACAGGAAGAGAACTGCAATATTGTCAATGACAAGGAACAAATATTTAAGAAATGTACAGACAGCCCAAACAAAACCATGGATACAAGCCTGGTGTGGTGGCAGATGCATATAATCCCAGTGCTTTGGGAGGCTGAGACAGGAGGATTGCATGTTTGAACCCAGCCTGGGCAATTCAGTGACTTAGCAAGACCGTGTCTCAAAATAAAAATGTAAGAAGGAGTGGAGATATGACTCATTGTGAAGGCCTTGGGTTCAATCCCAAGTACAAAAAAAGACACAAGATTTGAACAGGTACTTCACACAGACACACACACACACGCAACATCCAAAGGCCAATAAACATATGGAAAGTTAATTAACATAATTGGTCATGAGGAAAACACAAGTTGAAACTAAAATAAGATCCCAACATCCATCTAGAAGAATGGCTGTCATTGAATAACCTGACATTACCAAGTGTTGGTGAGAATATGGAACAAAAGTAATTCTTGTGTACTGCTCGTGGGAGTATAAACTGATGTAATGGTTTTCATAGTATCTGTAAAAGCTAACCACAGGTATACTCCCTGACTCAGCAATTCAACTCTTTCATATGCTGACTTAAATTTTAACAAGACATTTACAAAAATCTTCACAGCAACTATATTCATAGTAATCTTAAATTGGAGACAAATGTCCATGGGTTGTAAAATGGACAGAAAAATTGTAGTATATCCATATAATGTACTATAAAGTGATGAATGAATGAACTACTCCTATGTCAAATGCTTGGATAAACCTTACAAATACGTTGAAAGTCAAATACATATGGTTTCACTTATATAAAGTACAAAACTAAGCAAAACTAATCTATGATGATTGAGGGTAGAGAAAAGGCTCTCTTTGGGGTGAGACTTGTAGGACTAGAGTCTGTTGCAGACAGCTAATGATGATCTATTTCTTGATGGGGCTGATGGTTACATATATACGCTCACTTTATTTTTAAAAAAATCTTTGGATTTTTATTTCTATGAGTTGTGCGCTTTTTTCTGCATCAATAGAAAGCATTTACAAACAAAGAAACAAGGTTAACACAAACAGGAAAGTGATAGTCTTGTCATGTAAAAACATGTTTCTCATAAAAATACATAGCATGCATACAGGTTAGATTTATATAGCTCATTAATGAGAAAACCAGTGAAAAGGCAAAACTAGTTCAGACTAGTGTTAGAGGAGTAAAGTTAAAGAGTCCACCAGAAAAGACTTACTGAAATCACTTTTTGAGCTAGAAAAAAACCAAAACCATTTAGTGTCCTACAGGGCAATCAACTACTTTGGGGTGATCTCTTCCAGCAGACTGAAATATGTGTCTGTGGCATTCAAAGCACACAGAGTTATCCTTCGTGGGAATCAGTGCTACCAAACCTTCAACTGAGCATTTTGAAGGATTGAGTGTGGGAGGAAGTGGATTGTAAAGACTGAATAAATAAATATTTAAACACTTGCAATTATTTTAGATAGTCAAAAAGTAAAAAAAAAAAAAAAAAAGTTGAAATTCCGTAAACATGGCTTCACATACCAAATCTTATGTAATTCCTACAGGCCTTCTGCTAGCATATCTGAATGGATGTTTTTTTAAAATTTGTTTGATAAGGAGCTAGGGAAGAATATTAACTGCCAAACCACAGATAGCCATGTTGATGTCTAGCATTTTTAGATTGACATTGGAAATTTAAGCTCCGGAAAAGCAAGTCTGAAAGTATTGACATACATTTACGTGTTTCGCCAAAATATAAATGCGAATTAAAAAGGTCATGAGATTGCTGTGGAGCCAGCTCATTGATAACTAGACCCATCCTGCAGTTCTCTCACCTCTCCAGTGTCACATTAATCTTCCTGAAAGGTCCAATGATGCCATGTCACTTAGATTTATTTTAATTATGAAATTAGAAGTTACCCCTTTCTGCATGGTCACAAGCCATAGTCCATTTGGTAATCAGCAGACAATTATGGAGCCCTTCTTCAGTGGCAGGGACTTTTCAAAGGCTGGATGTTAGGAGTCCATGTATAAGAAGTGAGTAGACACAGTTTTAGATGTGCTTGGCTGGTAGAGGATGATTTTCTAATGGACTGAAATTGTATGCATGGGAGGAGAGGATGAATCAAAAGTGATGCTAAGTTTTCCTCTAATGAAATTAGGATGGCACTGCAATATGCTGAGTTTTTAAAATTTAGGAAACTCAGGCTTACTTGTTGGGAACATTAGAAGATCAATTTTGGACTTACTTGTTTATTAAAAATGTTTGTTGGATGTCCAAGGTGGAGATGTTGGGAAAACAGGTACATATCTGTGCCTCAAATTCAAGATATCCAGCCTGAAGGTACAGACATGGGTGTATTTTTGAAGCCACAGGACTGGGTGAGGTCTCCAGCAGGTATATGTAAATAGAGAAAAAGCCTGAGGACAGAACCCTGGAACACTCCAAGGTTTAGAGATCTGAAAGGTAAGAAGAATAAAGCAAAGGAAATCAAGAAGGAGAAAGGACAGAGATAGCAAGAGAACTAGGAGAGTGGGTCTTAGAATGAGAAGAAAAGTTATCAGTTAGGAAGAAAGAGCGAATGTAGTAGAAAGAAAAGTTGCAAAATAGTGACCTAGAAGCTGGGAGGAGACTTATACATAGGAAGTGACACAGCAACATGGGTTTCGTTATTTTCTCCACCCAATGTCAGCTGCTCCAGAGCAGGTGGAGAAAAAGCAGAAAGATGGATTAGCTCAGGGTCCAGATTTTCTTAGGTGATGGCAAAGGAAGGGAAGGTCACTTGTGTCAAATCATTAGGAACTGTCACAAGACTGGACTAATGGACCAGAAACAGTAATTTTCTAAGAAAGGGGGGTTTTGTGGTCATGGCATAAATTAACTTGCACCAGGCAGAGTACTTGGTGGTGAGGTTTGATGCATGTGCTTTAAAGATGGTGTCTGAAGGGAGGAACGAGGAGGACTTGAGGGCTGAGGAGGACGAAAGCCACCCCACTGGAGACAGGGCTGCTTTCAGGGCAAACCACAGCTTTAGAACAAGAGATTGAGGATGTAGTGAATTTGCTTCTGAGTGGTCCATTGTCTTACTTTCTTGTCCCTGGGACAAAAATACCAAACACCTGTAACTTAAATGAGGTGGTAGTCCATGATCAGCTGGCTCCAAGGCAGAAATGGTGTGGTGGAAGAGGGAAGAGCCTGGGGAGAGGGCAGCTGTTCATCCCATTGATATAGGGCACCAAGTAATTCTTAAGCAAAAATAATCCGAACAAGGGAAATATAACTCCCAACCTGCTAGATATCCAGAATGCAAGTTTGTGTTCTCAAAAATCCAAGAATGAATTCTAGGAACAACAGAGGTTAAGAGTAAGGGATATTTATTGGGGGAAAGACAGCTTCTGCCTTTTGAGAGACAGGAGGGGACACAGAAATTGCATTGGCCAGAGCTTTGTTTTCCAGGGGTTTTTAATGCAGCAAAGCCACAAGGTGAGCTGGTATAAAGTGGGACAAAACTATAGTCAACTAATAAGATCCAATAGGAAATAACAAGGTGGGCATAAGGTAGGACAAAACTATGATCAACCAACAAGATTATAAGTACAGTCATCCAGGTAATATTGATTAAATGGGGATCAAAGGGGAAACAAGTCATGTAGCAAGCATACATACAATGAACAAGGGATTTCCAGAAAGGAAATGGTCTAGGGAGATTGATGCCTATTTAGAATATTAATCACCACTATTCATCTCTAGGGAAAGGATATGAATGTAGTACTTTTTCTCTTTTTACAATGCTGACCTTCAGTGAGTGTGTCTCACTTGTCTTTCGTATTGACTCCTGGAGGGTTGGCCCTGTCTAACTACCTACAAGATATCTATTTAACTTAGCTGTCTATAATACTATAGTAGCCAGGTTGAGGGGTGGGGAGAGAGAGAATGAGGAACAAGAATGTATCCTTCAAGTGACCCACCTCCTAACGGCATGTTCAACTCCGAACTCATCAATGGATTCATTGATAAGTATAGCACCACCCCCATGACCCTAATACCTTCCACACACTTGAGAATTGAGGGGCACATTTTGGATCTAAAACATAACATCCATTCAGAGGGCACAGGGGCGAGGTTAGGGGAGTCTGGGAGTCCATGTGCTGAAGAGGATGTGGTGGTCTCCATGGTGTGTAAGCAAACAGGTGTAGTGCCCAGGCTGGCCGCTCCCTGGTGAGGCTGAGGTGAAGATACAGAGGAGTGAGCGGGCCAGAGGGGCCCTGGGGCTCCTGCCTCCGGTCAAGTAGGCAGAGAGACTTCAGGAACAGTGCCATTGGAGGAATGAATGTGCACTTCCCAAATGCCGAGCACTGAGCACAACTACCTCAGGAGAAGAAAGAAGTGTGTGCCAGGAGATGCGAAATAGGCATCTCTGAAAAGTCTTCTCTCATTATATTATCACATCATCACTAAGACTTTGAGTTCAGGTGGAAGTTTAATCAACTAAAAGCAAAAGTTTATGTAATTGCTGGGTAGAGTGGCCATTGGGAAGCAAGAGAGACACAGGTCCCTCTGCAGAGCCCCGTGAAGAGGGATGGGATTTTTCAAGCTCCCTTTCCTGTGTGTATGAAAAGTCAGGGTACTTGGCAAATTCTGCTCCAAAAACTGACTGTTGGTCAAGCGGAGTTCATGGCAAATGCACACCACCTGGTGTGTGTCTGGCTCATCAGGGCCCACGTGGAGAAGCAATATCCTGCTTATGCAGGAGCGAAGGAGCTGTGATGGACAACAAGGAAGGAAGGCAGACAAGTTTGGATGTTCCCAAGGCTGCCACTGCTGCAAGTGAAACAGCATGAAGCCTAATGGGAAGTGGAGAAAAAGAAAACTCAGCCAAGAATAGAAAACTGCACTTTAAGTGGATAATGGATAAGGAGATTGCTCCTGTCCTAAGATGCTCTTCTCCAAAAAGTCACCTTTTAAGTGATTTGATTTCACCACTAAACTGTTTGCCTGTAAGATAAGTGCTCAGATTAAGGCAGAAGGGGAGTGGTATTGGAAGAGATTTATGTTTCAGGCTTTTAGATCCCATGAAGAAGGAAAAAAAAAATCAAGAATCTATTTCTTTCACCTACCAGGACGATGTTTTCCTGCCTCCTCTTAATTGCTGCTGGGAGAGTCCAGTCTTGAATTAGTATCTAATCTGGACCGCTTTCCTTAAAGCTGATTACTTGGAGGCCAGAAGATGGCAGCTCTGGAGAACTACTGACATGGCATCTGAGCATTTCTTTACTGAGGTGGCATACCTTGCCCCAGAAAAATCAGAAGGTAATTTGTCTATGTCCTCCTTGGCTGGCTGGAAATCTTTACTTGGGTTTAAACCTTAGATCAGCTTCCCTAGGGCTCTGATATCTCATCTCTGGGAAGCAAGGTCAATTTTAATGGTGGAAATTAGTATGAAGAAGAGAGGGTGACCTTCCAGGTGAAGGGCAGGAGCTGTTTAAATAGCCACCGTGTTTACAAGGTGCTGCTGCCCAGCCCTTCTGGCTAATTGTGGGGAGTGTGCAGGAGAGAGTCCCATGGGTGCGGGGGTCCAAAGACAGGCTGTACCCAAAAGTGCAGACCTTGTGAATCCCTCTCACACACTAGATGGTGCATCTCCCCATTGTTTGCAATGCAGCTGCCCTGGGAGGATCCAGTATGTGAAGTCCCACGGAACCATTCATTGCAAAGGCTTACCTCTTGTTCCTCCTTTATGTAAGGTAGCTAAAACACCAAATGCAAACTGAACCTCAGGAGGCTGACCCCACTCACCGGGTTTCTGTAGTGCCAGAGAGGGTGAAAGAGCCAGATGATCACATATTCTGAGAACTGTTGAGGTGCTGAGCGGACAGGTGATTTATTGCTGAGAGAAGCCAGCAAGAGATTACTAAAGGGAACAGGCCACAGGAGATCAGGGTCTAAATGATTTCCTAATGGCCTAGAAGAGTCTCTTCTGCACCTCATTTAATGGCAGAGGATGCCCTTTGGAGGAGGGAGAGAATCCTGATCACTAACCTTAGCTGGTTGTTGTTTAAGATAAAAGAGGATGGACCAAGAGGAAGTGCAGAAAGTTTGTAAATTATTTTTAACTGACTGGGGAGTATCCTGACTTGTATTTGTGATTTCTTAGATCAGGAAACATCTCCTTGGAAAGTATAAAGGTTTAGATTCTCACTCTCCAGAATGTGTGTGTGTGTGTGTGTGTGTGTTTGTACTCACAGAAGCAGATTTTTTGTACAGCTGCAGTTTATGTATTCTTAAGGCTTATCCATAAAGTCCAGTTTAGAAAGTCCTGTCTGTCATAGATTGGGAGCAAGATGTGTCACTCAGTAACAAAATTCCCCGTTTAAAAGTTCAAAACTATTTTATAAAGACAGGTAGGAGTTCCTCACTGCAATAAGTGGATATGAAGTAAATTCCTGAATATTTGCCTCTAGATTCTCCTTCAGACTTCCCTTATTGTTGTCACTACCAGCATTAAATATAGGCAACACTTACTCATCTATTAACGAAATACTTTTTTAGCATTTACAGTGCACAAATATACTAAGAGCCTTGCCAAGCCTCCAGAGATGAACAGTATATGCCCTAGATCTTCAAGGAGATGCTGAACTCACTGGTACCACAGAGGATGAGGGAAAAGAAAGAGTCCAAGGGAACAGGTGGGTTTCTGAATGACATCATCGGGGATGGTTTCATGAATGTCACGTATTATAAACTGATGCTAAATCAATGTCTAACTTTTTCATTCCTGTGCTTGCAGTGATAAATGCATTTCATGTCACAATGTAGAGCTCGTATTCATTAGATCTGACGTTCCCATATTATGTTGGCTCCATACTCTGTTATGTGCCATTGCGCTGTGCTTTACTCAACTTTGCTTATTTTCACTTAGCCAAAAATCCTAGCTGGAACCGAGCTAGTTTGTTTCACTCCCAACCAAAGAAGTCGGTCTTTACATTTGATAAACACCGCTTCAAAGGATGGAGAGAGTGAGGGTGCTTTGCAAGATTAATATCACTTAATCTTTCAGAAATTCTTCATAGACGTCTCACTGCCATCCTTGTTTTTCAGACCAGGAAACAGACTTTGAGAGGTTAAGTCACATGGCCAAGTTCATGTAGATTTTAGCACACTGGGGGCTTGAACCCTCCTCAAAGGGATGATGTCAAAGGATAGAAAATGAAAAGCCACAGAAAGATGAAACAGCAGTGGGGGAAATGTGCACTTTGGTTGTAGTGTAGTGTGCAAGCTAGGAAAATTGGGAGGCCTTTATGATTATAAAAAGTAATTCCATCATTATTGTTTTTATTTTTATTTTTTGGTACCGGAGATCGAACTCGGGTCCTTGCGCTTGCGAGGCAGGCGGCGGAACCACTGAGCTAAATCCCCGGCCCCATCATTATTGTTTTTAAAGTATATAAGTAAAATTTTTATTTAAAGAATTCAAGTAAAATTCTTCTTTGTCTTTAATCCCTTATTGCAGTCTCTACTTCCTCAGGGAATATCTGCTGCAGGTATCTTTTCTTTTCCTTTCCTTTCTTTTCCTTCCTTCTTTCCATTCTTTTTTTTTTTTTTTTTTTGGTATTAGGGATCAAACTTGGAACCTTGTGCTTATGCTGCAGGCGCCAGAACCGCTGAGCTAAATCCCTGACCCTCTTCCTTCCATTCTTTTTCTTTTTCTTTTGTAGCACTGGGGATTGAACCCATGACCATTGCACCAGGCTACATCCTTATCTCTTTTCTATTTTAAATTTTGAGACAGGATCTCACTAAGTGGCTAAGTTGCCCAGGCTGGGCTTGAAGTTAAGGTCCTCCTGCTTCAACCTCCCAGAGTGGTGTTTTTCCTGCAGCTTTAACCTGATTTAATCAAGCTTGATTTGCTAGTTATATTAAGGAGTAAAATTCAACTTTCAGGAGTCTGTTAAAAATGCTTATGCTTCAATGCTCAGGAAAACAGGAGAAAAAATATAATACAAAATCTGGACTGTCCAAATCTTACTGAGGTTGCATACATGAAATAACTGCAGGTATATTGAAAATAACACACATACACATACCAAATAAAATTTTAATTGATTTTTAAATGTTAAAATACATGGGACAAATTATAGGTGTAATTTGGTAGTCGTGAAAAGGGGAAAACCTTTTGAGTTGATTCTTGGAATGCTCTATGAAATGGGTGGGAATTAGAAAGGCCATCTGGAAGGAAGACTTCATGGATAAGGGCAAGATGAAGTTAGAGAGCGCTTGCTCTAGGCATGTTGGAAGGCAGGGAGCCCACGGGGGAGGTGCATCTAAAAGACACTGTGGGGTGGTAAGAGAGTGAGACGCGGCCGAGCACCCACTTTTGACCTGACCGCGGGACACTTCAGGGTTACTGCACGATCACTGCTGCATTTATAGTTTACAGAAATAATGAGGCACTTTCCAGCCAGTGTTTTATTTAATGCTTCCTAAAGAAATAGAAGCCATGGCCGTTCCAAAGAAAGCTCAGTGGCTCCTGCTGCTGGGTTAGAGCTCTTAATAATAATTGCTACTATAGCACAGATAATAATCCTCTTCTTACTTTAAAAGTGATCATTTTAGTTCTATATCCACACCCTGGATTATTTTCCATGTGTATGTTTTTAATGAGTCACCTGTTCTATGGGAAATGGATTTCAGAAGATCCCTTTGGTTGTGCTTTTCTTTAAGCATCAGTGCAGCGGGTCAGTTTACAAAATAGATGATGGGTATTTTGCAGAGAGAAAGACGAATGTAAAAATGTGCACTTAACAACTTCCAAATTCTGAGACAACTGCCTTCACAGTTTCAACTGGAAATACACCTTTACTAGTCCAGCAATCTTCAAGGACTGGGCCAAGGAGAAAGAGGTAATGATTGTTCTTAGCTAATATTACATCATTAACTTGGTTGTCAGTGTGTGTGTGTGTGTGTGTGTGTGTGATTTTGAAGAAGGTAATCAGATCTTATTTTATCTATTTTGTCTGAACATAGTTAAAATGGTTTGAGTGTCAAGAATTTGTCGTTAAAATGTGTACCTGTCGGAAATACAGTAGATTCTTTTTATTCACATTAGTTATGTTTTATAAAGTTAGAGTTGATACTGAATTAGCAAATATTGTGTCATTGTTTTATATGTGTTTCTGCTTAATATATTTATGTATATATATATATATATATTCACAAACACACACATATTAACATTGAAGTAATAGCCAGCAGTACAATAGCTCATGGTACAGTGAACACATTTTAGTTCCATTCGGAAAGCATGCTCTACTACTGGGGCTGGCATACTTGAATCTGTCTAAAATAGATGAAACCAGACCCTTATTTCACATCATCTGCAGGAAACATCTATAAAGATTTAGTGTTTTCATTAAAATAACAGCAGAAATTGTGTCAAAATTTCTACTATTTTGGCTGGAAGAAATTATTTTGATTATGGCAAAATAAATCCTAAAGAAATTCAGAAGTTGAAGAACAGTCTAAAAGAGATATTTTAAACAGATATTGCAATTGGTAGAGTTTCTAGGACCATTATACTTGAAATACTTTGAACATTTGGATTCTTTCTTGAATGTGACCATCTCCTGCTTTCTTTCTTATTTCACTACTTCTTCCTGTCACCCCTAATTCATTCCTTTCTTCTCCAAGAGCCTAAGTCTTCTTTTCTCAGCTCTCCTGGGATCTCTAGGTGCTTCCTATGAGAACAAAGGAATCTCATGGTACCATATGTCACCCTTGCTCTGACGATCCCCAGTTTAACATTTGCACTTGAACTCTTCCACTAAGAGACAAACTGAGCCCATCCAGCTACCAGGCAGCACCTCCTAATGGCTGTGTAAGTTGCACCTCAATCTTAGCATGTTCAAGACAGGATTTCTGATTTCTTTATGTCTTATTCCACACTCCAGGGATAATCATTTTGGCAAAGAATTTCAGCTTTTGACCAGGACAAAAAAATCCTATGAATCACCTCTTGCATCCAATCCCTGGAAAGCTGCTTTGCCCTATTTTCAAATTATATTCTCTATACAACCGCACGTCCTCTTTCTGTACATCGCTAACATCTCTCCTAGACTGCGCCAGTTCCCCTCTCACCAAACTCCCTGCTATGGTTTGAATATGGAATGGCCCGCAAAGATTCTCACTGGCTTCATTCCTAGTGCAGCAGTTTGCAGAGGCGGGGCACAGAGAAGTGATTGGATGAGGATAAACTAACCTCATCAATGGATCCATTGATGAGTTCAGAGCTGAATGGGGTTTTAGGAAGTGGGGCCCAGTTGAAGAAAATAGGTTGTGTGTGGGTGTGCCTTTGAAGGGTACATCCTGTCCTCAATGCCTTCTGTTCTCTCACTCTGCTTCCCGGCTACCCCAAGGTGAACATCGTTCCTCCACCATGACTTTATGCCACGATGTCCTGCCTCACTCCAAACTCAAAAGTACTGGAGCCAGCTGACAATGCACTGAAATTCTTGAAACTGTGAGCCAAAGTAAACCTTACCTCCTTTTAGTTGTCAAAGCAACTGAAGGCTAACAAGCTCCCCAGCTCACACTTGACTTCCTCAGTGATGTTCTCCACAAGTCACCCAAGTGATCAAGCAAAACAAAACAAACAAAACAAAACACAAATCAGACCACGAAATCATTTCTCCAGTTGCAAACCTTCCATATAATCAACTTCACAATAAAAATCCAATCCCATTTCACAGTAAAATCTGATCTCCTCACCGTGGCCTAGGATGCTTCATCCTGCCTGGCCCTTTGCAGGGCCCCATGTCATTCTCCATCTGCTGTAAATATCCCTTATCATTCTCTCTACATTTCTTGCTGCTCTTCAAATATACTGAATTTATTTCTTACCATTTGCATTTGTCTTGGCCTGGAATACACTGACCTCAAATGTTACCATAAGCTTGTCTTTCATATCATTTGAATTTTTTTTCAAATATTTTCTTCTATAAGCCTAATGGATCAGCATACTTGAGATCCCCACCCCCATCATTTTCTACCTGTCCTGATGTTTCTTAGGGGTTTGGACACTACCTGAAATTATATAACTTTGGTTTACCAGACACAGATTATTCATTGTTTTTGTCTATCCCCAAGCCCTCGACCTTAGCAGTGGGCTCTCAATGGCTGTAAGTCAAATGACTAAATGGCCATGACAGAGTGGCTTACAGTGCCGAATATGTAGAGTGCCTAGAGAATAGCAGACAATTCAAGGAATAAAGGGATATACCCAGGACATTTATAAAAAGGAAAATGTGTTAGACTTTACAAGTGTGTATCAAAAGGCCAGTATCATTAGTACACATAAATGTACATTAAAATGCAGAGGTAACATTTCTGTTCATAAGATTGGTATCAATTAAAATTACTAATAATATTCATAGCTGAAGGAAATGTGAGGAAACTCATTATTTTACACTGCTAAAAAAGTTTAAATTGATGCTAAAGTAATCCGGTAATAAATGTTAATGTGAAAAATACTCCTTTGTAGCAATTTTCTTGGAGGGAATCCATAATATAGAATTAGAATCACATAGATTAAAATTTATGCAGAATTATTCGTAGTATACAAAAGAATGAAAAACTTAAAGTTCTTTAATAGAAAGATTGCAAACTTTATGATATTTCCATAAAATAAAGTATCATGCAGCTACTGAAAAGAATAAAGTAACTCTATGCATAGTAATTTCAAGGGATATCCAACTACCTTAATGTTGAAAACTGGAAGTTAAAGATTAATGCGTGTGATGTATCCTTTTTTTAGAAAAACAAAAAGCAAACAACAAAATGTGTATTGTGTGTTTGTGCCCACACTGCATGCATAAGAGGGTTGAAATATAATAATATAGCATTGTCTCAGGGCAGGAAAGGGTAGAATGAGAGAGAGGTGTTACTTTTTCATTATGTGTCTTATATATTTTACATGAAATATAAAATAGGCATGTTTTACTAATGTTTTCAAAGTAAAATACGTATTCTATAAAATTTAATTTAAAAGTATTTATTTATAGAAGAATAAAATTAGCCACTTGTTCTCTTTGGTTACACAGAATATATAAAGAAATTTTTATAAAGAAATTACATTAAGGAGTTTTACATTTTTTATATTAAATCCAAATTAGAATGAAATAATGGTAACAGAGCTGAAAATCTTGATAAAATTTCAGTAGTATAAAAAACATAAATTATCACCATGAGAAAAGTAGAGAACTTGTACAAATAATAAAAAATGAAAAAGTTATTAAAGAAAAGTTTCTTCTCCAAAATCTAAGCTCTGATGATTTTAGCAGTAAATGCTTTTAAACAGATGATTCCAGTACCTGAAAAACAGGCAAGGGAAGAAAAAAAACTATAAAGTCGCTGTATACATTCTATCAAAGTGGAAATATATGGATAGGTGTATATTAAATACTTTCACACACATGCAAACATATACTATGAAGAAGAATATATCTATCACCTTGCTGGGAAAAAGATGTGAAACTAGGGAACTAGAAACAATGTTTGGAAGAAAAAGCATACTTGATCACTAGGTGGAGAAACCAGAGAAAGAAAAATATTGCACACAGAAAGGAAATGTGCCAACTCAAAACATATTTTTCCCATTGGAGTCTTGGGCCATTGAAGTTTGGAAGAGCTCATGCACTTAAATGAGCAGAAATTGACTTAGAATTCCAACTTGAAAACACAACTGTTTTAAGCTTGTGTACATTGAACAACATAGAGGAATAAGCCTTAAATAAAAGAATTTTAAAATGACAGAACTGTAAGGCAAAATTCACAAGTCTTTTAATACAATGTTTTGGCTTTTTAACCCCTGGATAGACCAAGAAGACCAAAGGAAAAAAAAAAAAAAGAAAATTTAGACAGGATTTAAACAATGCAAATAATCAGTGCAATCCAATGACTATGACTATAATAGCTGTCTATGGACTATCAGGCAGGAGTGAGCAAAGGAAAGAAAACTACTTTAATTATTTAAAACAGGGCTGGGTGGGGGTTAGTGCAAGAAATTGTTTCCACGTGTGATGGCAGAGTTGCAATGACAGATGGGTATTGTTGCGCCAAGAGATTAGCAACAGCAGGAAGCCTGCCCCACTGCAAGGCAGGGATCAGTAATAACAGACAGCGTTTCAGGGAATTTGACCATAATTTAGTTGGAGAGGGACTTAGGGTCAGGGTTTTGTTTTGCCTTCTTAAGGGATCTCTTTCCTTGCTTCTGGAAGAAGAGGATTGAGCTACTCCCCCTCTGCTGTGGATAGAAGTTTGAGGTCCAAGTGGCGGGGAGCAGCTTAATAAAGAACACATGGAGACCCGGGTCAGCTTCTTTCCTCTAAAAACACTGAGTTACATTACACAAGAATAATTTCCTGAAACGAGTCTGCAGAATGAGGCAGGAAGATTCTGGCTTCCAAAAGACTAGTACAGGAAGCTGAACACAGAAATGTACTCTGGTTAAGTGGTCGCACTTCAAAGCTGTAGAAGGATTTCTTTGGGCATCAGGGGAGCGGTATCAAATAACCTCATAGGCAAGAAGAGCGAAACGGCCGCCATCTTCTGCGTGGGGGCACGGAATACCAGAAGCCGTTGGCCTTGTATTTGGAAGGACTTCCATGTCCAAACAAATGTCTTCAATCAAAACCAGCTACATAATTGGTGAGGCTCAATGTAAAATGAAAAGGAGAGGAGTCTGGTTAAAAAAAAAAAAAAGGGAAGAATTTCAAGACAGGGATATCAGAATATTAACCCAGACACAAGGTCCTTCTCAATGTGGGACCTGTACTAGTGCACGGATGCTCACTAGTGAAGCTGGCCCTACCTTAAGGTATAAAGGAAATAGACCTGCATACAAAATTTTGTACAAGCCCTTGTTAGCAAAGAAGTAGGTGACGAAAATCCCTAGATGAAGGAAAATAAAGAGCTTAGAAAAGAAGACTGCGCTGGTAGTAAGCATTAAAATTTACCCATGTAGAAAACAAATACTAAATAATGCTGGGAGTTATGATTACAGAATATAAATGAAAATAGGAATGATGAAATTGCTAATGCATTTATCTAGCCCTGCAGGTAATTGTCAGGCACTGTCTAAAATTATATTGTGCGTTTAATGAGACATAATGACTATACTCTCAATGTTTTATTTAGTATCTGTCCTTAATTTCAGAGGAACCTTTTGTTGGAAAATATCTCATTGAGCGAAGAAGCATTTGTGTGAATGTTAAGTGATCTCACTGGGTTTACTTCTGTTTATCTTTCTTCTCTTAAATTCAGACAAATTACATTTAATATTTTTATTGAAATAATACATGATTCTTTTTTATGAAAGTTCAAATGTTAGTGATTACTTACAGGTAAAAGAATTTGACCATTTTACTTTCATTTTTTATTTTCTTGCATTAATTTAATTCTTTATAAGAAGCATGTGTAAATTTTACAAAAGCTACATTTATTTTTATTTTTAAAATTTAGTCAAATTGTTCTGTATTAGTCAGCTTTTCATCACTGGGATCAAAAACCGGATATACATAACTAAAAGGAAGAAATGGTTTATTTAGCTCATGATTTCAGTGGATTCAGTTCATGGTCTGCTGAATACAAGGCAATGAACTTCATGGTGGAAGGGCATGAAGGGCAAAAACTACTGAGTTCATAGCAGTCAGAAATCATAGTATGGGAATAATGTCACTGAAGAAGGGGTGGGACCAGATATAGACCCAAAGGTCAGACCTCCATGTCCTGCCCAGGCACACCCAGAAGTGTACTCTATTAATCACCTAGACACCTCTCAAGCCAATAGTGGATAATCCAGTTTAATTTATCCCATCCAGTTTAACAGTCAAACTTATCCCACCAAAAGACTCCAGTCTGGAGGATTTTATTAGTAAGATTCGTTAAAAGTTCAAGGCACTGAGTTTCTTGAAATTTGAAGGAGTGGGATGCTTGAAAATATCCAACTCATTTCTACAACATAATATTGATTCTAAAATGAGACAATTTATTACAAAATATGAGATGTCAGTTGCTTTGAATATTTATGTAATGATAGGGTGGGCCCTTCTCATACAGCCTTGTGTGGCTAACTGAGAGGGAGCTACAAAGAGTATTCAAAATATACGATGAATGTTTAAATTAAAAATTATAATAAAAGACACAGTGCCATCAATATATTCCCCATTGCCTCAAACACACTTATCCTATCATTCTTGCCACTTTCTAAATCAGTTCTAGAAGTTGTTTTCATGGGTGTCTTTAGGAGTTACAATCAAAGCTACAGTAAATGCTGCTGCTGAGTGCCATCCAATGGAAATGTCTTCATCTTTTTCATTGGGTCTGGCACCATGCAACTTGTGGTTCTTCCACAAAATCAAAATGACCATGAAAGAGAAACATCTTGAATTGATTCAGGACATTGAGGCAGCCATGACAGTGCAATTAATGACACTTAAGAAAAAGGATTTCCTGAACTGCTTCAGAAAGTGGCAAGAACCATGGGATAAGTGTGTTTGAAGTGAGGAGGAGGATTCTGAAGGGACTAACGGAAATGTGTCTTTTACTGTAATACATTTTTTAAAAAACGTAAACATTCACCATAAGTTTTGATCATAACTCAGATGTCATGTAAGAGGTTAGATGTGGATAGTCTTGTCACTTTATAGTACATGGACAAGACAGAGGTGTTCTCTTTCACCATAAGTTTTGTTCACAGCTCATATACCACAGAAAAGATCAGACGTGGACAGTCTTGTCATTTTATGTGGATGTGACATACGGGTTCTGTTTCTCCAGTCCAGCACACTGAAGAGCCACTGCTGGGCTAATGCGAGTGGAAGACCGGGCACCAAAGAGGTCCCAGTGGTGGGCAGGAGATAGATTGGACTGCATAGGTACAAGCTGTGGTGTCTTTTTTTATCGTCACAGTATGGGATTGACCCTGGGCTGCTGAAGATATTGTATCAAGGTTGGGGGATGAGGCCGGCTCCCCCAGAGTACAAACAAGGAGGGCATTGCCCCGGGAGCTTTGGGAATAATTGTAGGACTGGCTAACCTCTGGTCTGCTTTATACTATCCCATGTGTCTACAGTTCCAAACAACATCACGGATGAAACACTACTTTGAGGAAAAAAAATCAGTTCCTTCTGAGATTAATTGCATGTGCTCATTTCATAAATTTGCTTTATAAAATTATAATATTTATCACATATATTATATATATTAGAATGGTTAAGTCTAGATAGTTGACAAATGCATTACCTCACATAGTTAAGCTTGCATTTTAAAGAAAATTTCCTAAATTGTCTTTATTTTCAAAATTGACATTATTTATTTTAATTGGAAAATTGTATTACTTATGGTATGCAATGTGATATCTTGATATATTTAGACTACATTGTTGAATGACCGACTTGAGCTAATTAAAATCTATCACTTCACAGACTTATCATTTTTTGTTAAGAACATTTGAAATCTCTTAGCAATTTTCTAGTATACTATACATTATTATTCATAGGCACCATGGTGTACAGTTGGTATGCAGAACTTATTTCTCTTGACTAATGGAACCTTGGATCTTATACCCTTTAACTAGCGTCTCCTAATTTTCTGCTTCTCCTCCAGCTCCTGGGAATCACAATTTTGCTGCTCATCCTTTAAGAAACCCCAGTTTAAGTGGAAGTTAATACAGAGATTTCTCAGTCACAGAGTCAGCTTTTAATATGTGCAAAGTCTGTGTTGGTTTGGAAAACTTTGCCCTTGTATCAATAGCAGCTTTTGTAACCAACTTCAATGGCTCTCTACATTCTTGTCTTTAAGCAGTAAATTGGAAATAAATGATAATACACTGGTTTTAAAGACAAAGAAACATAAATCATGCTACTCAATCTCTATCAGTTCATGCAATCTTTTGGGAATTTTTGTTTAGATTTGAAATTTTTGTGAGTCAGAGGACTGCCTTTAATTTCCATGTGAAATGTATTTACTTTGTTTCACGATTATTACTAAAAATAATTTTTCAATGGAGAGATAAGATGATAAGGTGTTCAACTTGTCTTAATGTAGATGTAGTTTTATATTTACTGAACAAAACATAGAAATAAACCTCAAAATCATCAACTAACATTACTTACAGGAAGATAACAAAATCTAATGCCCTATACCATAAAATCTACTACGTTCAGAATCTAATACAAAAGACATGGTAATTACAATCCTTGCCACCAAAAATATCAGAACCAGATGAGTTCACAGCTGAATTCTAACAATCCTGTTAGGAAGAAATCATACCCGTCCTTCACAAATTCTTCAGCAAAAAGGCCTGTTTTATGCCAGCATATATTGGCAGAAAAAACAAAGACTATATAAGAAAAAGAAACCAAAATCCAATATTTTTCATAAAAATCATCACATAATCCTTAACAAAATAGTAGAAAATCAAGCCCAGCAATATATTAGATTAGTAGGCTATAAAAAATAATTATATATGACCTGTCTATATATATACATGTACACACTAAGGTTTATATTTTAAATTTAAGGTTTATATTTTAAATATTAATTGAACTGTACATTTAAGATTCATACCAGGTTTACTTCTTATAGCTGAATTAATTTACAATTATAAAAATATGAAAAGAATAAAATTAATGAGGAAAATATTTAAAAATTATAAATATGATATGGGATTTACACCTAGAATTGCATAAATAACTCATATAACTCAATATTAAAAGACAAATAACCAATTAAAGAATGGGCAAGGTATCTGTATAGCTATTTCTGCAAAGCATATAAAAAATGACTAATAAGCACATGAAAAGATAGATGTTTGACATTATTAGTCATTAAGGAAATACAAATCAAAGCCACATTGGGATACCAACCGTGTCACACCAACTAGGATGATATGAATAAAAAGTCAGATAGTAATGCTGATAAAGATGTGGAGAAATAAGGACCCGTATAGACTGCTTGTAGGATGTACAGTGTTACAGACACCATGGTTTAGCTCTAGAATGTCCCCCTAAAGGCTTTCGTGTTTGGAAGGTGATTAGATCACTGGGTGCTATATTCATCAGTGGATTAGTCCACTAAAGAGCGCAGCTGTTGGAGGCTGGACACTGGGACATGACGGGGCTGGGTGTCTCTCCCTCCCTGGCTCCTCCCATCTCTCTCTGCTTCCTGGCTGCCATGAGTTGAGTACCTTCTCCTGTGCCATGCCTCTGTGCATCCTTTTCCTGTCTTGGAGCCAGCCAACCATAGCACGAAGCCATTGGCCAAAATAAACCTGTCCTTTAAGTCGTAAGTGTTGGGTATTTCGTTCCAGGGCTGAGAATGAGTAAGATAGACACTTTGGAAACCAGTCTGACCGTTTTCCAAAAAAGTTAAACACAGGGTTATCATTTTGACCCAGAAATTCCATTCCTAGGTAAGTACTTAAAAGAAATGAAAATATTTGTTCACACAACATCTTGTACATGAATGTTCATACCAGCATTGTTCATTATAGCTAGGATAATAAAACAACCTAATGTTCAACTAACAAATTGGTAAAATGTGATATAACCATACAGTCGAATATTATTTGACCATTAGAAGGACGGAAAGTGTGGACACAACTTGCATCAATCTTGAGAACAATGTGCTAAGTAAAAGATGTCAGTCACAAAAGATTGCTGTTTATGTGATTCTATGAATATGAAATGTCTCCAATAGGCAAATTTGTAGGTAGAGAAAGCAGACTACCGGTTGCCTAGGGCTACAGGGTGGGAAGGTTGGGAGCAATGGCTCCAAGATATGGGATTCTTTGGGTGCTGATGAAAATGTTCAAAAGTTGATTGTGAAAATGGCAGCACAACCACATTCCATGTGAATATGCAAAAAACCACTAATTTACATATATTGAGTAAGTGAATTATATTGTATGTGAACTAGATATCAATAAAGCTGTCATAAACAAATATCCCCAAATCAGCAAGAATATGAGAAAAATTGAATTTTCAGGTACTGTGAATGAGTACATTTGGACAGTCACTCTGGAAAGCAGTTTAATAACACTTAGTAAAATGAAATTCACACACCCTCTGACCCAGAAGTGCCACTTTTATGTGCGTGATCATTTATTGGATCCACTTGCACCAGAATCTAAACTAGTGTGTCACTTTTTCCCTGAGAAAACCTCACTGTGAAAGATCAGATGTGCTATTAAGTATGCCTTGCATGTGACAAGTTGTCTCTTTTCCGTCAAAGACTTCTTATCTTGCCATGAACTGAAATAATTTGTAGCTATAAGGTCAGTTCATGAACTACACTTTTAGGTAGCGCCAGTCTAGAAGAAACTTGACCATGTGCACAAAGGATCATTATAAACAATTAAAGCCTGTTATGATGGTGAAAAACTAGAAATAATAAGTGGACAAATAAATAAATTGTAGAATATTGACTTGATAGACTTCTCACATATACTTGTGTAAAGATATATCTCAAAATATGTAATTTTGAATATAAAAAAGAATATTTACATTAATGAAAATTATATAAATCAATGATATTGTATGCCAATGTATACATATAATTTTTTGACAGACTAGAAAACATATATTAAACTCCTGACCAAATCTGCCTTTGGAAAGAAGGGGAATTGGGAGCAAAAGGTATTTTACTTTTATCTAGAATGCTCTATTATATTTATTTTTCAAAAAAATGTTTGAATCAAACATGTCGGAATATTAAAAACTGTCCATACTTAATGATGGGTAGATTCATGGATATTTGATATGCTATTTGTTCTTGTTTATTCTTTAAAATTTCTCAACAAAAACAATACAGTAAGGTGACTGTAGTTTAAGTAAATTCTGGCTGCATGTTACCCACATATCTGCTGCAGCTATACCGAGAGACAGGAAATGTGGAACTTCCCCATCTGTTAAAGAAATCTGAACACCCATAGGAAGCACAGAGACATCAAAGACTGATGTGATGGCCACATGACAGACATTTATAAGACTTGACAACATTTATATGACTTTATCAAGCAACAAATCCTGGAAAAAGAACAGATTTTATTAGAGGGGCATAGAAGATCATACAGATCTCCAGGATTAAATTATCAACGTTATTGACTGAGTCTACTTCATACGTGACGGTTCATTGATTTTTCCTGCTGGATGGGACAAAGGAACTTTTTTAGCCGAATGAAACTTGTTAAAAGTGCAAGCTGTTCCAAGGAATCCTTATGTATACTCCAGGAAGTTCTCATCAGATGAAACTGTTAAGAGCTGGCAGGAACACATCAGCTGCAGAATCTCTTCTTAACAAGTCCTCCCTCCCTACAAATGAATTATATTTGTGCAGACCGCAACAAGGCCTTGCGTGACCCTGAGGTTATCTCCTTGCTTGATTTCTGTGCTGGAGATCTGCTGGGGACAGACAGTGGGGAAAATTTCTGAAAGCAGGTCTTTGCTGTGTAAGTACTTCCTTTTGTACATAATACCCAAATTAATAACTAATGTGCAATCACGTAATCATCTTTTTCATTAAAAACATCATTGATAGATTTCTGCTCCAATTCCAGTCATTGGTTGAAGGGAGACAAATCTAGAAATTATACCACCATGTTGATCTAGAGAATCTGAAAGATATTACAACTTTTCAAGAAAATGAAGTTTGGGCTTTATTTATTACTTGGTTCAAGCGATGCTTATTTAGTCTTTGCTAAGGGCCGAGTAATTTGTAAGGCACTGACAATATAAAAATGGAAATTACATTTCCCACCTTTTAGCAAGTTGTCAAGCAACAGGGAAAATAGATTATGTGAACACATTTGTAGTTCAATGCAATATTAAAAGATAACACACTAGGAGCAATTTTAAGCACCGTGAGGCAGGGCCATATTTTCCTTTTGCAAGGTTATATCCCAGAACTTAGCCTAGTCCCTAAATCACTGAAAATGTTCGCTGTTTAGTTTGTCGTTTAAGTCTGTTCAGGCCACTATAGCAAAATACACTAAATTGAGTGTTCTGTATACACCAAAAATTTATTTTTTACTGTTTCCTTGAGGGCTACCAGCAGATTTGGCATCTGGTAAGGGTTCTTTGATTGAAAGATGGCTCCTTCTCACTGGGTCTTCATAAGGGCAGAAGGACTACACACGTTCTTTCTGGCCTCATGGACAAAAGCACTAATCCTGGGCATGTTGGCAGATCCCTCATGACCTAATCATCTCCAAATGCCCCGCCTCTGAGTAGCACCACCCTGAGATTAAGCTTCAGCATATGGATTTTGAGGGGGCACAAAGATTCATACCATGGTATTTGGTAATGAGCAAGAACACTGCAGAAGAAAAAGTGACTATGATAGCTAAGCCATTTTTATCAGATATTGTCATGGACAACTGGTTAACCAAAAAGCTTAGTTGAAATGGGTAGTCCAAGAAAAGAATATGTACAAACTTTCAGCATTTATAAAATCAATTTTTAAAAATTTTCTGTCAGCCCTTAGAGAAAAAGCCAAACTTTTTTGCATGTCTAAAATCAGGTTGGAAAAAATAAAATAAAATCAGATTGGACAACTGAGACGTTTTGTATAAACCACATTTAAAATGTATCTTATATGATTTCTAGTTCTTACAGAGCAGTGAACCCCAAAAAGACTCTTACGAAGCAAGAGCATTTCTTCACCCTTTAGGTCTTCATTATTTTTCCAAAATTTCACACTGATTTTGTCTATTTAGTTTTTGCATACTGTTTTCTGTGTTTTGAAGCCTTAACCTTCATCAAGTCTTCATGAAAAGAGCATTTAAATTAGTTTTCAAAGAACGATATCTTCTGCCCATGCATATTTTCTTGTTTTGTACAAGATTTAATTAAATTATGTGATTATAAAAACACAAACCCTGGGTATAAGTGGTCTGAAGTGACTTTTAATGAACACACTTTGATTTGATGGGAAAGCAACTATAGCACTGAAGAAAATCCTAGCACAAGCCTAAGCTGAGTGAACTGGAACAGCTGACAGAATATAGAAGGCAATGGGTTAATACAGAGGGTCTGGCAGTGGGAATTGTAACTGAGACTATCTAATGTCAGAAGAGTTGCTGCAAAACCAAACTTAAAAGATGGTTAATATTTTCTTGGTAGACTGCAAAGAACATTCTCCCAGAACAAGGAACAATTCTTGCAAATATATAAAGGTTTTAAGTAGGACAGTATTTAGAGATTGCCTTATTGTGATGCATTCTTATAAGGGTTCTTTTGCAAAAGTAGTTGCTTTTATTTAAGAGAGACAGAACCAAGATTTTCAACCTGGTCATTAAAGTGATTGTATCAGTCAACTTTTAAATTATTTCAATGAAATACCCAAAACAGCCAACTTATAAAAAGATTTATTTAGCTCATAGTTGTGGAGGGTCAAAGTTGAAGATCACATGGCCCCCTGCTTTGGCCTGTGATGAGGGTGGTTGGTGGCAGTTCATCTGGCTGGAGCAATCACATCTTGAATTAGGAATAGGGGAGTGGAGGGAGAGAAAGAGAGAGAGAGAGAAAGACTAAATCTTCAAGGGCACACCCCTAATGCCTTAAGGACTTTCCATTAGGCCTCATCTTGTAAAGTTCTCACTCTCTCCCATTAGTGGCACCCTAAGACAAGCCTGTAACATATGGACCTTTAGGGGATGCTCAGCATCCAAGTCATAGCAGTGATTAACAGAGGTAATCAATAGAACTGCTGTTTGCATAAATCTATTATTGAACATCTTCTCTCCACAGAGTTAACATTTGATTTTGTGTGGAGACAAAATGAAGACAGGAAGACAAGAGGGAGGAAGGAAAGGGTGGTTCGTACAAAAATTGATTCCAAGTAATTGATTCTTGCTTTCTGTAAGAACGATCCTGACTTAGGTAATACTATGCCCTTTGTAAGTTTATCTAGAGGTTTTCCCTATACAATGATTTTCATTAAAATTGAAAGGCACAACAACTTTAGAAATTATTTTGCTTATTCATGTTTATATTCATTACATGCAGATTCAATCCCTTTTTAAAAATATACTTTTATTTAAAAATAGGAACCCAAGGCTAATTATAGTCATAATTTTGATATTATTGCATCATAAAAACTATAAATGATCATTATATTCCAATAACATACTTAAATTTGTGCTTTAGATCCTTTCCCTAGAAAAGATAGTATTTCATCAAAGGGTTTGTAGGATTCATAGTATTATTACTATCAAAATATTAAGGAATATGAATGAAGATTGTCACAAAATGTCTTTTTAAAAATTTAATTGAAAGGCTATAATTTTGAATTCCAAAGGAAGAAAGTTTGGGATGACAGAAAGCTTACAATGAAAGTTGCTAGATTTTTTTCCAGTAAAGTCTTCCTGATGATGCTTAAATTCTCCTGACAGAAACCTTTCTAATTTCTAAAGTGCCCGGTTTTCATGGTGGGTTTTAGCAGGTTCATTTCAGACTCTATAGAAATATTTCCTAAAAAACCATGGAAACAAATAGAAAACCACTTCATGGAAACAAGTCTTCATTAGATAGCCATTTTGCTTTTAGAATTTCTTTACTGCAACTAGAAAAGACCTTTTTAAATACTTTCCTCAATTATTTATGGATAGGTAAGTATTTTAGCTTAATTTGTATCAAAATCAAACTTGCTTATACTTTTTGAAGGCAGAATTTCCTATGAGACCTATAAGGTAAGCAGACGTCCTTTGTCCTGTCCATTTTAACCCTTTCTTTTAAAATCTTTCAACTTTGCCCCCCCAGCAATTTGCCTCATTTTAAAATATAGTCTCATGTTGAATGAAGAATGAACAGGGACTTTTAAAAAAAGAAGAAAAAGAAAAAAAAATAGAACTAGGTCAGAGTGCTAAGGACCTACAGGATCCGTTAATTCCACTTCTATAAAAAAAAGTATTGTATTTCAAATTACTCCAAAGTTATCACACAGGGAGTTGGACGTTTGCCTGAGTTTCTGATCTGGGCTTAAAATGTTGGTGTATGCATGTAAGTAGACACGATGATGATTATTGTCACAAGACTTTTATTGTAAAAGATGTTTACTGTACGACTTGAGACTGAGCTCTCTTCATGGTAGTGATCTCAAGGAGTGCTCTGGTTGTCCACAAGATTGAAGCTATTTTCTTACCTGTACTAACATATGTGCCACCTACTGGCATTTCAGTCAACAATAGACCACACATACTATGGTGAGCCCATAAGATTTAAGCGAGCTGAAAATTCCTACTAGCTAGTGATGTAGAAGCCACTGTAATGTCAAAGCGCAACGCATTACTCACGTTTGAGGTGATTCTGATGGAAACAAGTGTGCTGTGCTGTCAATGGCATAAAAGTATAGCAAAACAATTAGGTACCTACTGTACATAACACTTGATAATGAGTATATCACTGATGCACTGTATATATTTACTATAAAAATAAATAAAATACTCTTGTAATAGTTTTTCTTTGTTTAAAATTTTAAACATCTATGAATTCTTACTGTGATATTTGAAATTTTAGTTTTCTCCCCCCTCCCCAGTATCACAATTCATCATTAGGTCAATATTCATGGTTTCTACTATGACTTTAAATATTACTCCCAGGGAGCCAAAGTGTGCAATTATTATAGTTCTTTGCTTGTAGATCTTTTCTGTTCTCCTGTAGTTAATGAATATCTTATTTTTTGTTTGCTGAGATAGCTGTGTATAGTACTGTACTTTTCTTTACATTCTCCGTGAGAACAGGAGAAATCTTACCAGATACCACTTTTCTTTCTGGGGACAACCTTCTTATTATAGTCTTCTATTTTTCTGCTCTAAAATGGAAGAGTTGCTCTTTATCTTTTGAATTTTGTTTCTCTCTCTCTCTCTCTCTCTCTCTCTTTCTCCTCTCTTCTTTCTTCTTGAGTGATCTGAGTATAGAATTCCATGATAAAAACAATTTTCTGTAGAAGCTGAAGGCATGGCTTCATTGTTTTCTAGCTTCTGTGTTGTTAAGAAGTTCAATCTTGTTATGATTCCTGATGTTTCCTGTCATTATTTTTTTTTCTTTGTTAACTTTTAGTTTTTTAAAAAATACACTTGGTGTTATGACATTTCCAATGATGCACCTTGGTAAGGTTTAGGTTCTTTTCTTGTTTTGGATTCTCAATAACCCTTTCAACCTGCTTTTAGTTCTAGAATTTCTTTTTAATGCCCTGTCTTTTATTTCCTCTTTGTAATTATCTATAGTCAGATGTTGGGTGATCTGAATGCATTCCTCACTGATAATCCAACACCTGACTATCAAGATGGATACAGACACAGAGATAGATCTAGGCATACACAAACATAAAAGATCAGAAATCCCTGCAAAAATAAAGAAGGAAAGACGGCAGGAAGATTGCAAAACCATGAGTTACAATGACTCCGTTGGAAACTCTGAGCGTGGCGACTTGCCCCAAAAGCCTCTATACCTGTACACTGTGGTGGCAGTGTGTAGGTACATTATGCAGGGTTCTACAGCCTACACCTAGGGGAAAACTGTGAAGCAAGTCTGATTGCATATTAGCCAGTTCTTTTTAAAAGCAAATGACTTTTCATAAAATATATACTGTTTCTCATAAGCACATTTTTGTATATTAGCTGAAGGAGTAAAATTGCCATGACACTCTAAGAGATAATAGGGCAAACCTGGTAGAAAACAGATTTGTCTAGATTTAAAATTTGACTTTTTGATAATAATTCTCTGCTAGCCACTAACATGAGAAAGGAAGATTGTGCTGCATCCCCATCTTGTGGTCATGACATAGAACTCCAGGCAGAAGGAGGTGCAATCCACGGTGGACAAATACGTTTTCCTCTATCTTAACTTTAAATTTGTTATCAGATTATTCCGCTTCTGCCGGAACCTTCTAATAGCCTTAGTAATTTTTTTGTTAAATTCTTTTATTGGTACATTTTAGGTATACAACACAATTACATTTCTCATTGGGAATTGTACCTTTACATAATGCATCTTGGTTCTTATTTTTTCCCCAT